>OZ018337.1:4011874-4089707 GCA_963969495.1 Ceratothoa steindachneri
AGATAGATAGATAGATAGATAGATAGATAGATATATAGATAGATATATAGATAGATATATAGATAGATATATAGATAGATAGATAGATAGATAGATAGATAGATATCTATTTATATATATATATATATATATATATATATATATATATATATATATATATATATATATATATATATATTTATATATATATATATAAATATATATAAATATAGATATATATATATATATATATATATATATATATATATATATATATATATATATATATATATTTATTTTTATATTTATATATATATATAAATAAATATTTATTTATATATATATATATATACGCCGAGCAGTTAATAAGTAATGCAATTCGGATATAAGGAAACGAGCTATGAAGAAATGTATTTAATTATTTTTTTTATATAACTACCCTCGACATAAATGCACTTGCGCCTCTTGTCCCTGACGCTTCGAATTCCTGACAACCAGAAATCTCCCGACGTCTGTTCAATCCACACCTGGACGTCGAGCTGGACATCTTTATCCTCCCAAACTTGCGTCCACGCACTGCAGGCTTGAGCTGGTCGAATAAAACGTAGTCGCTAAGGGCCAGATCTACACTGTAGGGGGGACGGTCGAGCCCATCGAATCCGCACTCGCGCAAGGCAGCTTGTGGAACTCTGGTCTTGTGGACTTTGACGACATTGAAGTCGATCATGGGGCGTGAGGTTTTAGGGACCCAACGGGCACAGACCTTGGTCATGGCCAAATTGTGTTGGATGATGTTGATAACACTTCCTCGTCATATTCCAAGTTCTCGCTCGATCTTTTCTACCTTCACCCGTCGATTTTAGAGGATCATCCTCTCCACACGGGCCACATTGTCTTCGGTGGTCACGTCTGACGGGCTTTCTTGATGGAGGTCAAGCTCAAGCGACTCACGATCATGGCGGAACTCCCTATTCCAGCGAGCAATGGTTGCATAGGAAAGGGCGGTGTCGGTGTACACTGCAACCCTGCGTTCATGGATCTCTTTTGCATTCTTGCCTTCATTCGTCAAAGATTTGATCACTGCGCGGTGCTCAACCTTTTCCATTGTTGAAAAATTTGTGACTGACGATCTGCGATCAGCTACTGCTTCTTAAATAGACGAGGCAGGAGCGTGCGGCTGCAGGTCCTAACTTGTCATAACTTGTCCTAACACCCTTACAAACAGCTATGCCCCTTCCCCTGTTTTGTCCTACCGATTCGTAAAACTTATTGACCACCCTTCGTATATATATATATATATATATATATATATATTTTTGTATATGTATATATATATATATATATATATATATATATATATTTTTGTATATGTATATATATATATATATATATATATATATATATATATATATATATATATATATATATATATATATATATATATATATATATATATATATATATTCGCAATGATTTCTTCGACAAAGCTTGAGTTTAATATTTAGTAAGAAGGACAAAACGAAGAAGGCGGGTCCCATCTTAATGTTTCGTGTTATTTCTAAACCTATCTACAGGAGCTATTAAACAAATTTGAAATCTAAAGTTAAAATCTACCCAAGCACAAGTACACTATGAATAAAAATTGACGCAAAAGTCAGTAAGAAACCCTAAATGAACAATATGTAACGACCCCAAACGAACAAAAAACTAGTGAGGTATCTACAGTAGAAAATATTGGAAACAAAATAATATTAATAAGAGTGAGAAGTGAAAACTAGCAGGAAATTTAAGAGTGAATCCAGTATTAAGAAAGGGTCGAAGATTATATATTTTGGAGAGAAATTTGAATACTACCTCGTCGAAGATGAAATCTGAAACCAGGATCGCAAAACACTTAGGTTTATCTCATAGCACTGGTATTCCCATTTTTAAAGCTGAAGTCTCTTCCATCAGGAAACACTGAGTATCACCATCAACTTCTTAATTATGATTCATTTACCATCTTACCTTCAGTTTTCTTTTTTCTTTATTTGAAAATCTTAGAGTCACTGTACATAAATAAAATAAATCCAAGCCTAAATAATTCCTCCTCCTTAATTAAACTATTGACTATATAACCAACTAACACTTAAATACATTAACTAGCCAACCGAACAACCGAACAAATCCCCTTAGTAGTTTTTATATAATTAGTTAGTTGATTTCACAACTCCTACGATAAAGGTTAGTCCCTCTGTTTATTTCATTCACATTTGTTTTCGTTTTTTGTTTGTTTTATGTTTATAATTTAATAAAATAGGTTATTTTATTGTTTATTCTAGTTACCTTTAATTTTTTATATTCAAGTTAGTTTATTTTATAATTTCACTTCTTTCTATGATTTATCAAAATTACACTGGATAGTACCAATTAATTCTATATATTGTTATTCGTTTTTACTTTAATCTCAATAATTTTCAATGTTATTATTTTTACTTGTCTTCATCCGCTTTTTTAGCAATTATATTTTGCATGCCTTGAAATATTTAACTGGTATCGTTAATATTCCTTTCCCTTCTCATTAGCCGATGAAGATGGTCCTAGTGAAGGTACTCACCTGGATCTTCATATTCCTAATATATATATACCTATATATCATTATATCATTTCCCTCACCCAATTGGACAAGTGGAACAATCTGGAACTGAACTTTTGCGCATTGTGATGTTTAATGTCTGACCACAGCTTTTTCCTTTCGGAGTCTGGAGAGACATTCTGTTACAGATGCCTCTTTAGAACCATGCCTTATGCAAGACCAAAAACATTTCCTTTAAGATGCCTGAAAATGAAACAGAATCTGCGAGTGTTAATCAAAATTTTAGCGACACACAGAAAGAAAACATTTATTATAAGTTAATACAAACAAACCTCTTATCACACACCTACGTCAATAAGCCCTCCCCATCAATTCACTTTAGTAATTCTCTCTATCCTAGATTTGAAACATAAAACCAAAACTTAGCGCTATTGAAATTATTTTTCCTCGGCATTCATCACTACCAGTTTCTTATTACATCGTTCATAAATATATAAATTAAGTTAATGCTTTATACAATAAGGCATTTGTCAATTAATTGAAAATGTTTTGTAATTTCTTACGTAATATAGATATATAGCTCAGGAGATTCTCCTTGGTATAAAATACTTTTATGAAATTGGGAGTCCCTTACTGTATATTTTGGTATAATAATATCGTGTTGCACATTTTACTGTGAGTAACTGTAAAATGAGTAGTTTCCTCGTAGTTTTGGCACTATGATGTGCTGCTTAAATTTCCCGCGCTTAGAGTTTGTATGGCAGAGTTCTCGTGGGTGAGAAATGTGTAATTTTTAATTTTTAACATATTTTGTTATCTGTACTTATAAAATAATGACAATATTTACTCGTTAGCAAACTTTTCTTTGGGGAAATGTTTTAATGTTGACTCATCTAATTGATCGTAGAAACTCTTATATAATTGCCACACACTATGCCAATATGCCACATATGCCGATAATAAAATAGATACCTCTTGAAGAATGTGATGAAAGCACTGAGTCTAGGGGCTACTGGCTACAGTTTGAGGAGACGACATAAACCTCTAAGGGTATATTTGATAGGTAATAAGAAACACGACTGGAATTTGTATTAAGAAGGAACAAATTTTTAGTTGTATTTTGGAGAATTTTTTATAGCACGCCTTGACGAATAGCACGCCTTTAGTGATCATTTATGTGTAATTTGAGGCACGACGACTCTAATACATTAAGATAGCTCGCCAGGGTAGGCTTTGTATCAATTCCTTCCTGATCTTCTTTATTTACCTATTAGCTTTGTGTTTAACAAATTTTAAATCTTTTTATAAATTACACTTACAACTAGGTCGTTGTGCAACTGCCGAAAACCTGTGAAAATTGGTTGGTCTGAGGTATAGCATAAGGCAAAACTGGAAATTGGAAAATCACAAAGCAAGTCAAAACCATTAAGGACAGAGGGAGCTCCACCGATCTATAGATTGGACATGCGCATTCGACGCCATACCCATCCAGCGATTGAGACCACATAAAATAATAAATAATACCTCAAAGCAGATTCGCCAAGAAGCAACTTTCTTGGATGCCATGAATCTGAGTTTAGGGTTTCTTCTGTACTCCTTAGAGACAACGAATCCTTAGAGGAGGCTTTTTTGTATCTCATTCAAAATTCATTAAATTCTCTTGTACACTCCATTATACATTTAAGTAAATCTTAATGAAATATTAAAAACTAGAAGTAAAAATTAAACCAACTTTTCACCATATATGCAGCATATAGAACTTTGTGTTAAAATTGTTTCAAAACATATGTCTAAGCATTTCTTAAACTTAAATCCATGCGATTATATCGGATAATAGCTTTGATCACCAGGCCATAAAGTCACAACAACCATCGATAAACACTAGGATAAGTGGTCAACAGAATTGTCGGAGCCTCCTTCAACTTGATCTTGTCAGGGTCAAATACCAAAGAAGCCAGAAACTCTAGGAAAATTATCTTTGTTTATATTATCGTGAAAGTTCAGGAAGATTTCTTACCTTTCTTTTTTGTTAAGAGGAAAGAAAGAGACCGGAAAAAATATGCTGACTCTGTGAAAAGGAAAAGATAAAGAAAAAAAAGAGATGAAGAGTTTTACTGGACTAGGCTCTTTAGGGGATGGTAGATCGCGATTCAGGAAATACAGAAATTGGAAAAAGAGTTCGATATTCTATCTGGGATGGAAATATTGAAATTATTAACTTGATTTTTCTTGCAGTTCACTATTTTAAGGCGAGAATCAAGTAAATTAAAATCCTGGTGAAGATTTCTTGACAGAAGAGTGCAGGCGGCATACACCCATTTAATTCAGGAGAGCATTGCCCAAAAGAGTGTCTGTAAGATATAGAGTTGAATTTCATCCTCATCAAACATTGCAGGAAATTCATGACGAATATTATGTAAAAAGATAGAAATGAAGAATGTCATGGAAGCATCGAAATGCACTAATTTATTTCTTTCCAAGTCAGAAATTGAATTAATTCTCACATTATCAAAACATTGGGGGAGGGCGGGGGGGGTCTGGCTTTTACACTAAACTCTCCATTTCGAAACATGGAAAATCTCCTCCCGCAACTTCCTTCAATTACTGCATCATCTCCATAATTGCTTGCATGGATTTTGTCGCTGTACTTGCATTCCTACATTTATAAAACTGTAGAGTAAAACATATCTAATGCGATCTTAAAATAAATCGGAGGAAATAGTGATGAATTTCGAAGAAGATTATGAACAATATTTTTATAATCTGAAAGAAAAAGGTAAAAATCACCATTTTAGCATTCAATAAAAGGGATTTTCTTAAGCTTATTTATTTTGGAGGGATTAATTTAAACTACTCTTGACTATTTACATCCACAAAACTCACACGACTTAAGAAAAGCTAAATCGAAAAATGTCATGGAGGGATCTACAAGAAATCCTACTGATCTCTACCTACACGTGATCAACATTTTATATCGAGTTTTTGGGACCGTGAAACAAATGGAGGGGACTACGTGGAGCAGTAAGTACAAGTGGAAGGCACAACTTTGCTGAAGTTGCATGGAGGTTAATTTAACAGATAATTAATATGAAAGTTTCCAAATACAATTTAGGAAAGAGGAAATAATAACCAGTTAACCATGTTTTCACCTTATTACATAAAAAATAAACACAAGACTATAAAATAACGGTAGTGGAGGTAGATCACCGGCAGGTTAAGAAATAAAATATGATTCCAACCAATTTCCCCTTTATTTCCCAGGGGATCCAACGCAAAGCCTATTTGCAAGCGGCCATGATGGCGTTAATAGGGAAAATTCTCTTACATTTTGGGGGTAAAGAGAATGGCGTCTCTCATAAACCTTGTCGAACAACAATATATAAACGTAACCACTGCTATGAGAGGTCTCACTGGATGTGAAATGAGGGGTGAGTAAAGGGAACAGGGAGACATGGCCCTTATTCTCTTCCCCTCCCATAGGGTGCAGAACCTAGGCTCATGAATCACCCGTGGACAGGGGCCATAAATCTCTTTTTTTTGTAAGACGTTGTGTAAGACGTTGGACACGGTTGGTTAATAAACGCAAACTTGGGTTTGTAATATCACAGATTTTAAGTTTTAATAAAATCAAATGCTACAATGTTATATTATTTAATGGTAGGAAAAATTGTTTCAAAGGGTAAAAGATTAGTTAGGGAGATTGTTGTTTTGGGGGGAGAATCTTTCCGAATAAGGAAGTTTTTTATTGAAAATTCTTGATTTCAAGCAGTTCTAATTCTTTCTAAATATTTCGAAGTTAAGGGAAAAGTCCTACCATTACTGTCGGTCAACCATGTTTAGCCTAATATTGAGTTCATTGACGAACATGGAATGAAAAGCTTCTCATTCTGGTTCTATTCTTTTTTATTAAAACCTCTATTTCAGATTTCTTGTTTGAGTTATACAAAGATAAATTCAAATATAAATAAAACAAAGTTATATATTCTATCGAATATACAAAATAAGATGTTTACTGAAATGAAGAAGAAAGAAAGAGAAGAGAAATGTAACTACTGTAAAAATTAGATGCAAGAATGACAAGAAATACAATTTCAAACATAAGTACCAGGAAATTAAAGCTTCCTGCAAACGCTAATTCACTCCCCTAAACTCCAACCCAGAAGAAAACCCTCTCCCGAGATCTCGGAAACAAGAGTTGAACAAATCAGTCCAATAGAGGTAAAAAATGACTTCCCCCAAAAGAAAAGAGCAACTACTGGCGATAAATTTTGAATTCCTACATCCTTTAACACCAGCTCCAATGCTTCTCTATTAAAAAAGAAGCCACAAACCTCAGATCGAAACGCAGTGAATTAAGAACAAACGAGTGAGATCACCTGACGCAACCTCGGGATCAAAGACAGATTGATCTCTCGTAAGCAACAAGTGAATTGATCTGTCCCACACAGTCCATTAGACGTCTAGGGTAAATGCATAGATGATTAAGTTCTTTCATTCTGGGCGGCTTTATGTTTATAATAAATACATTATTATACCGTTTTCCTTGTAAATAAAATAAATCACAGCCGATATTGACAGTGGTAATGAAAGCCGCCATTCACTTTACCACGAAAAATGTAGTTTTAGTTTATTTTTACAGAGACCACCGGGCGATTGCCTTCAACAGCATAAGTCACCACAATTAATACAGGAGACCTTTTCTTATTTACATTAATTGAGCTTATTATGCCTTGATAAATAAATGCGAATTTGCTTAGAATGGATAATGACAAGAACGTAAAGATAAACATGAGAAGTGCTGGTAATGCCTAGAGCAAGTATCGCAGCTGTCGTTTAGGGGGTGGAGTAGGAAGGCCTAGGTTCAACATCAGGAGTAGGTGGGTAACACTACTCCTCGATAGGAGGATTACTTGCACCGAGCATAATAGGCTGTGTTGTGCTGTGAGAACGGGAGAAGTTAGAGAGTGGTGTTGTGCTCCGCCATTGGTTGGCTGATCTGTACTAATATCTACCTACCCAGTGAGGACTGCACCAAGCACAGTGCGTATACCAATTGCTAGCCAGATCTCTAAGTTTGCTGAGGTTTGTTTCCACAATAACTTGAGATTTAACCCGACACTGTATGTCAGATATCCAATGTCGTTTCTCAAAAGTTGTGGAGAGCTCCAAAATAACTGGAATCCAAAGTAGATTCAGTAAAGGGTCAGAAAGCTCGACTAGTAAAATAGAAGAAGACAGTTAGAGCGATTCTTCGGAAGCGGAGGCGAATGTTATAACGAAAGAGACCTACAGTAAAGGTCAGAAGCTTAGATTAGTATTATTCACACTTGTGACAGGCGACGGCGTGCTGACTTCTCTTCGGAAAGCTGAAAACTAAATTCAGGTAGACGCTTTTGAAGCGAGAAAATTTGATCTTAATTATTCGACGTAACTGAGTGACTCTGAGGGAGAGAAATCTATCCCAAAGCGCGTCACCCTGGTGGCGGATGGGGAACATTGTGTATCGGATCTGTCACAAATATACTGAACAAGAGACAGTAGACCAAAACCGGGGAAGCGAAGTGGGGACCATACCACGTAACACCCACGAAAACAAAGAATCTAAATCAAACACAGAATAACGCCAACGACGTGAATAGGAGCTAAGCCAATGCAGATGCTACCTCGTTCGATCAAAATGTTTTGGACCGTAGGCAACACCCGTCCGTTCTCAAGCAAATTTTTGGAAACGATTCTTCCACACCTTGGCGATAAAAAAAGAACTATGGACGTGATCAGACTGGCGGACGACAAGGGAAAATGAATATCCATGATCACCGACCTCACTTGATTGGCACTCCGTAAATAACAAAAAGAAAAAAAACATTTATAATTCCTAAACAAAATAGTAATACATTTTAGTGATAGATAAATTATAGGTAAACAAGAGGGTGACTGTGCTACTCTTTCTTACGCCCTATCCGGCTTTGGCAACGGCTTTAATTTACAATTAGTCTATTTTATTTCACATTGCTGCTTTATTCTGAATATTCGAAATAATAAAACAAGAGGAGAAGCTTCGTCAGTCCCTCCTAAAAGGAGGAGCGTGCGCTTAGCTGGCAGACTTTCGGTGTGTCTTACGGTCTATAATGATTTTTTTTTTTCTATCTAAATTTGCTCCAATAATTTTAGACCAAAATTTTCATAAATTTTATAAGCTTCACAACTTGTAATTCTTTTAGTTTTAAAAAATTTACAAAAATTCGAAACTTATATTTATTTCTGAATTTCACCATTTTATTTTTGGGATATTATAAAGGAATTATTAGAAATAACTGTAATAAAAATTATTTTAAATATACTTAGGTGACATCCAAACTAAAGGAAAAAATCTGATTCAAACATAAAAAAAATCTCGTTCTTAAAATATAGTGTAGTGGAAGAGGATAAAAGCAGCCCAGGCTTAAATTTTTACATTTTCTGAATTCAACATTTGTAATCCTTTTATTGTGAAAAACTACAAAAAATTCGATAATCATATTAATTTTTCTGAACTTCAACATTTTGTTTTTTCAAACTCTGAAGAAGCTTTTGGATAGAATTAGGATAACAGAACTAAGAGGACAAAAATCTATTATTATTGAAACCCTCAAAAATCGCGTTTTAAAATATAGTTTATAGATTATATCTCCCGTCCAGGTCAACTCTGACCTTTTCATCTTTCTGCTTTACCGTTCTTGGCTAGACTCGATTAGGTCTTAGGGTGTTTGCGGTCCGCACTTGAAAAAATGATTCCTTATCAATTTACTTAATCTAGAGGCGAGTAAGTCTTAGTGTCGTAGAATGATCCTTGGTTTTAATCCCTATACTCTTTGACCCCCTTTTAGTAGCGGTATGCTTTAAGGGGCGTGAGTTACTTCTATGATGAAGTAGGCTTTGTTCTAAGAGTGCTAATTCAGTGGTTCTGTTCTTAAGGAAGAGCTATTTTTAAAAACATAAGGATAAGAGGAAACACCAGAATCTACCAAAATAAACATGTATTTGAAACGAAACACTTAACTATTACAAACCAACAGTTAACACATTTCTATCTTTGGCATCTAAGTTCTTTCAATGACAAAAAATAAACAAATAGGCTTCCCGTAAACATACCAATTGCCGATTAGTATTTTTTTATCGCGACTCTATTTGATTAGCGTTAAATATTAAACTAACGTACTCTCGTCTATAAACACATATGACCTAGGTTCAAGAACAATGGTTTCTACTCTCCTTTAAAACGTGGGACGTACTAAACTTCTACTATCGCAATAGAGATATAAATGTTATTGTTAACTTACAGGTCGGTATTAGGGATTGCCGGATGTCGCTGGAGGACTTATCTCTCGCTTTGAAGTGTGGTGTTCGCTGGTTGAAATTTTCGTCGCCTGTGACGGGGGCTGCTTCTTAAACGTAATTAAAGAACGGGAGCTCGTTGGGGCAGGGTTCTTCTCCTCTCACTCTTACGGTGCTTGAGATGTGAGAATCACTCGAGTGTGAGCAGCTTTGATTTTCTTCAGTCGGGCTTCTTTACAGACGGAAAAGGCTTCTTTGGTATGGCACCGATATAAAGCTTGACTATTTAGGTTAATACGGCCCTGAAAGGGGGAATCGATTTTCTCAATCTGATCCTATCGTTTCTCACGGAAATAGTCTTGTATGGCTGAAGGATCGATCTTCACGAGCTAACCCTCCTTCTGGCGTATCGACTTCTAATCTTCTTGTCTAGCTGAAAGATCGATCTTCACGAACTAATCTTTCTTCTGGTGAATCGACTTCTAATAATCTTCTTGTCTGGCCGATGGATCTATCTTCACGAACTAATCCGACTCTGGCGTATCGACTTCTGATAATCGTCTTCTCTTCCTTTGCGGGGCATATTTATAGGCGGATTGCTGCCCCATCTAAAGGGGGAAGTGACCAGGCCACAGAGGAAAGGAGGGGGGGGGGGGGAATGGTGAGTTAGTATCTGGGGAGAGCGAGAATTCCTGAGGTTGCACTGGGGTGCCCAAGTGAGCTCGCAAATTAGAGGCTCGCAACCGCACCGTTACTTGGCGTGCCTTCTGACTCGCACCGCTTTTTTTTCCATAACCACGGGTTTATGGGTCTCGTAGGTAATTGGATCGTTAGACCGTCGTTTAAGGACCTTAGTTGGTCGCCTTAAAACAGATGTTAGCTCCAAGGGCCCATAGCGGCGGGGAGATCACACATGGTAAGCAGTTTCGCAGGCTACCTTTCCCACGCTCCTCCTCTTAGGGGGGGGGGGGGCTTTAAAGTACCTATACTCCTCCAAAATGCTTAATGTAGCCATTTCTCTACATTTACCTCCCTCCTTAAGAAATTAACGGCGGGGGTGGGGAGGCCCAATCCGACGCTTACAATAATATACATGGGTAACTTACGGAACATTATATTATACAATAAATTCTAGTTCACTCGGGAATGCCTCGATAACATTTTACCTGACCTTACATTAATTCCTATATTACTGTGCCAACTTAGGATCTTCTTACCTACCACTAGGGGGTTACTTGCCCCTACTTACTTACAATTCTACTGATTTACACTTTACTTTGCTATAATACAATAGTTGGGCTGCTCCTTAATCGTCGACAGGGTTCCGACTTAACGAGTCGGCCATACAATTGTTGGACCCTCTTATATAGTGAATGGAGTACTGGTACTCCATCCAGAGTAAACTCCATCTCAGGAGTCTTCCATTTTTACTCTTATTTTTACTTAAGTATGAGAACGGTTTATGGTCGCATTCAAACTTAAACTCGCGCCCTATTAGATAATATTTGAATTTACCTATGGACCATATTATGGCCAAAGCTTTGATTTCGATAGTAGCGCAGGCTTTTTCTTTACTCAACAGTTTCCTACTGACATTAGCTATGGGATAGGCTGTTTCGTCATCTTCGTATTGAAGCAATACTCCACCTAACCCGTCTTGTCTAGCGTCCGCCTGAAGGCCGAAGATCTTGTTGGGATTTGGTAAGCGAAGAATGGCTGCAGTTACGAGTTTTCCTTTTAGAACCTCCAACTGAGTTATTGCATGGGGGTTCCCTGTGACAGGGTCTGACGCTGTCTTTTTTTTAAATCATTTAATGGGGCCGCAATGGAAGCGAAGTGTGGTACAAAACGCCTATAGAACGATGCCGCTCCCATAAACGATCGGAGTTGTTTCTTTGTTTTCGACCGGGGCATCTTGACTATGGCGTCCACTTTTTCTTGCTGGGTAGTCAAGTGTTTTTGTCCTATTTTGAATCCTCAGGTAGTCAATGGACTCGTAGACAAAATAACACTTGGTCGGCCCGGCGGTTAGACCTTGCTCCTTCAATTTCTCCAGCAATGAGCGTAAGGCGTGTAAGTGTGACTCCCATGTACGGGTAGCTACGTACACGTTGTCGAAGTAAAACGACACGTCACTTAGTCCAGCGATAATTCGCCTCATCATCCTATTATAATTGCTACCGGCTGTAAGTAGTCCGAAGGGTAGCCTGGTAAACTGTAACAGACCTCTCTCGGTCGCTAAAGCCGTAGGTTTTTGGACTCCTTAGCGAGAGGTATTTGATAGTACGCTTTACACAAATCCAATTCGGTGATGAATTTAGCGTCTTCAAATAAATGGAGATTTTGATCTATTAGTGGGATGGGCCCGGCGTCGAAAACGGTCACTGAATTCAATTTTCGGAAGTCCACGCACATCTGAAATGATTGATCAGGTTTCTTAACCATTACTATGGGGGAGCAATAATCGGACTCCGATGGCTCTAAAATTCGCGATTTTAGAAAATTCCGTCTTCCTTATTGAAGGCTTCTCGTAGGTGGATCGGTAAAGGATATGGTTTGCTTCGAACCACTGAATTAGTTTTTAGTTTTCTTTAATGGATAAAATCCTTGGCACATCCAAGGTTTTCAGAAATGACTTCTGGGAATTCCATGAGCAAGTTCAACATTTCCGCTTTTTGTTGAATCTCTAAGTGGGGATTTATCTTTAAATCCACCCGCGGGTCTTCCGGGGTAGGTGAGAGCGAGGGAAGTTCGTATTCCTCGTCTTGTTCCACACACACGGTGTGTATGACTTGCAGGGGCGTACCCGGGTAAACGGCATCCATCGGTTCTTCTTTGTCTAGAAGGGTAATATTATTTATGCACGCGTGGCGGTGATATTTTTTTAGCATGTTTATGTGATAGGTTCTTCGCCCTGTTGGGGTATCTATCAAGTAATCGACTGGATCCCGTGCCTCGATTACTTCAAACGGTCCCTTCCACTTGGCCCATAACCTATTATTTTCCGTCGGGAGTAATAATAAGACTTCATCTCCTGCCTTTAATTTTCGAGCCTTTGCTTTCATATCCATGTAGTCCCGGTATTTGGCTTAATTTTTCTCAGCGTTCTCTCGAGCTAAGCCAGAGCAGTATTCTAGGCGCTCGCGCATATCCATCACGTAGGCGTAAGACGATTTGATTTCTTGGTCGAGCTTCACGTTGGAAAATAATTCCTTAAGAATACTCATAGGACCTCGCACATTTCTCCAGGTATAATAGCTTAAAGGGCGAGAATCCCAACGTCCGATGAGGTATTTCTCGGCAGGCGAAAAGGGCTGCCGGCAGGTATTTGTTCCACTGTGTAGGGTTGTTTTGACACAACTTCTTTAATATATTTTTGAGAGTCCCGTTTAATTTCTCACAGATTCCGTTAGCAGATGGATGAAATGGACTCGTAAAAATTGGCTTGACTAACAGTAGTTTAGTAAAATACTCCACCAATTATGAGGTGAATTGGTGCCCTCTATCCGATAGAATTTATGTAGGCAGGCCTTCTCGTGCAAATATTGAGATTAATGCTTCAACGTAGGAAAAAGTGTCAATCTTCCGTAGTGCCACGGCATCTAGAAACCGGGTGGCACAATCTACTAGGGTGAGGATGTAGGAGTGTCCCCAACTTGAAGGGGGGGAATTGGCGCCACCAAATCAAACCCCACTCGAAAGAATGGTTCGGTTATAACGGGCACCCTTTGTAAGGGTGCGGGAGGTACCTGTCCTCTGGAGGGATCCCTCTGACATAAGTCGCATGATCGGCAATAGGCCACAATTTCCCTGGCGGCCTGGGGCCAATAAAAGTGTCGGAATATCTGCTGCGCCGTTTTGTTGTGCCCAAAGTGTCCGGCTAATATTCCATCATGCGCGGTATTCAAAATTCTTTGCGTGTATTCTTGAGGTACACACAGTGCATTCTTGTTCTCCTTATCCTCCTCGCTGATAGTACGGTAGAGAAGCGAGTCTTCTACGATATACTGGATAGGCTTCTTTCTATTTACTTGGAGTGTTTCACCTTTCATAGCTTTCTCCCATAGAGGTTTAAGAGTGGGCAATTCCTTCTGTGCACTAGGAAAGGAAGTCAATTTGAACCCATTGTACTCGATGGTAATCCTCGGGGTCAACTTAGCTGGTTGCTCTTTCCTCTGGGCTTCTTGTGCCCGGGTGACTACTTGTTGGGCCACTTCTTGCTGGGAAATTAGGGGGTTTTGTCCGATTAGTACTGCGCAGAACTTAATCGGGGCTACTACCACGTCCGTCTAACCGGTGAAATATCTTCATTGTATATGACATCTTACGACGGGGAATCGATTGTCGCGTCCTAAAAAGTCGTGGACGATGGCGAATTTCTTATGGTTAGGGTTTACTGGGGGCAGCAACTTGTCGGATACCACTATGCACGTACATCCGGTGTCTCTGACTAAAGTGGATACTCGGCACCCATTAACAGTGCCCTCTTCAAATTGTAGGCCGCCTGGCGAACTTTTGTTAATAGAAAGTTTACCTGTTGCTGGGGTCCTTCGGATGTTCACGCGGGGACGTAGGACGAATCAGCTTGTCCGGCTGGGATCGCGGCAGTCAGGTTTTTCACCTGTTGTCTCGAGGTCACCCTCAGTCGGGAGTTCTGTGACACTGGAAACTCAGGTTACCTATTATCCCGCAGGTATAACAAGTGACGGGCTTCCTGGGTACGTGCCCGTATTAGGGTATGATACTTGTGGAATCCTAACTTCTTTTTGATTTTTTTCTCCTCCAAAATTTGGTTTGTAAGTTCCTTTTGTTGCTGAGAACTTAAAGGGCTTCTTCTGTAAATGCCTAGGTGGCGGCACATTTTTCTTTGGGGAGGGAGCCTTCTCTTTCTTGTACTCCCTCGGATATAAACGATGATTTACCCCGTGGAGGTCAGCTTCGTTCAGACACTCGTTGAAGGTAGAAGCTTTTCGGTCCTTAACGAATGCACGAATTTCCTGGGGTAGTGTACTTAGTAACTGATCTCTAAGCATGAAGTCGACGACCGCAGCAACTTCGTTTTCTACCCATTCTGACTCCATCCAAAACTGTAGGCTTCGACGAAGCTCAAAGCCAAAATGTTTGTATGTTTGTCCAGGTCTTAAACGAGAATGCCTGAACTTCCTCCTATATTCTTCCGGGTTAAGGTTTGTTGCTGAGACAAGTTCGGCTTTGAGAGTGGAATAGTCCACAGTCGCTTCTAAGGGAAGAGATACGAAAATCTTTCTCATCCTACGATTAAGTAGCGGTAATAGTCTGGCGACCTCATCTTCTTCTAGGTCCCAATTATTGACTTCAAATATTTTCTCAAAATGGGAGAGATATGAGCATAAATCTTCTTCGTCCCTGAACTCCGGGAGTTTCATGCTAGATGCTGGTGACACTCCTCTTCTGGATTACACTGACTGCACCTCTAACTGGTCTTTGCTAAGAGCTCTTTCGTGGGCCCTTTTCTCCTCTCTTTCATCAGCTTCCATTTTCGTCTTTTCTGCTTCCATTTTCATCTTTTCTCATCTTTCTTCTCTTTCGTTTCTCTCTTTCTCCTGAATAAACGAACTCAGATCGGTTCCTTCCAGTCCGAGGCTTTGACTTTGCTTCCGATAAAGGTCAAACGATTTCATCGCACTTATGTCAGTCATCTACCTTGTTTTTAATCAAGCCTTACCTATTCCACCACCGAAACTTTCCACTTGGCCAAACAATTACCTTTAGATTGTATCCACCTATAACTTTACCAATTTTCCACTCATCAAATATTCTATTATTCTTGGTGATCCTTTTATGTGATAGCTCTTCCTTAAATAGACACTGCTGGGTTCTTTCTAATATACAACCTATAGACCTGACACCACTTTTATAATATGTCGTAGAATGACCCTTGGTTTTGATCCCTATACTCTTTGACACCCTTTTAGTAGCGGTATGCTTTAAGGGGCGTGAGTTACTTCTATGATGAAGTAGGCTTTGTTCTAAGAGTGCTAATTCAGTGGTTCTGTTCTTAAGGAAGAGCTATTTTTAAACACATAAGGATAAGAGGAAACACCAGAATCTACCAAAATAAACATGTATTTTAAATGAAACACTTAACTATTACAAACCAACAGTTAACACATTTCTATCTTTGGCATCAAAGATCTTTCAATGACAAAAAATAAACAAATAGGCTTCCCGTAAACATACCAATTGCCGATTAGTATTTTTGATCGCGACTCTATTTGATTAGCGTTAAATATTAAATTAACGTACTCTCGTCTATAAACACATATGACCTAGGTTCAAGATTTTTTTTTTTTTTTTTTTTTTTTATGAGCTCATCTGGCGACTGCCTACTTGGGCATTAGTCGCCGTATTAAAACTGGCCTAGTTCTAGGCTACTTTAAAATAGATTAAAAAGAAAAAAACAACAAAAAAAAAACACTCGAAAAGGGGGAAAGGAAGCAAGCTGGTGCGTCGGGGAGAGGTCCCCCCGGCGCAGGAGCGTGCAACTAAAGGAAAAAAAAACAAACAAAAAACAAAAAAAACAAAAAAAAACAAAAAAAACAAACAAGCAAACCTTGCTTAAATAATAGGGAGAAGGCCGGCCTCTCCCAAGAAGTCAATAAGTCCACAAGTCAATGTGCACGAATCTGTCCCGAGCACAAGGGACAGGCGGTAGCGACCCCGCCCATCCCGGTACTGGGACAGGTATCGTGCGCGAAGATCACCCAGACTGGGACATTCGACAAGAATGTGCCGAACAGTCTGGGGGACGACGCAGTCGTTGCAATAGGGCGCTGGCGAGCGCTCCATCAGATAGCAATGCGTCACACGAGTGTGTCCGATTCGGAGACGACAGAAAGCAACCTGAAGCCGCCGCGGCATTGGGGGATAGGTCCATGGGAACAGTCGCGGCGCAATGGCACGCAACTTTAAGTTCCCTTCGACCGCCTCCCATCTTCTTTGCCAAGCAGTCCGAAGAGCTGCCCGTATTCCTGCCATGTAGTCGGTGTGAGGAAGAGCGAAACGCTGGTCCGGTCGCAGAGTCCTCGCGGACTCTTTGGCGCCCTCATCGGCGCGCTCATTCCCAGCAATTCCTACATGTCCAGGAACCCAGCAGAAGACAATCTCGACATCTGCCCGGCTCGCCAAAACCGTGGCGAGACGGATATCGCGAACCAGGGGATGCGGAGATTCCAATGCCCCGAGAGCACTCAGGGCGCTTTGTGAGTCGCTATAGATCACAATCCGGTCTCCGAACCGGGCACGTCGCGTAATCTCCCGTACCGAGTGGTGTATTGCCACCAGCTCGGCCGTAAAGACAGACGCAGCGCCTGGTAGAGCCCCGCTGACTTCAAACAGAGGGGATACGGCGTGAAAGCCAACCCCCTCTTGGGACTTGGAGCCATCCGTATACACTGGCACGGTACCAGCGTGACACGATGTGTGCTCCAAAAAGGTCGAACGCAATACTCCCGGCGCAGTACAAGCTTTGGGAGCAGAGGCGTGGCGACAAATAGCCAAATGTGGTACCCTCCAGGGTGGCGTCCTGGGCAGAACCAGGGGCGCCACCGGCCCGAGAGCGATATCTAGCTCTCGAAGGAGTTTCCTGGCCCTAAACCCAAAGGGCTTAGGGTATGACTGGCGTCTCTCGGCGGCATAGGCACCATCGAGATCAGCTGCGGATGCAGTGAGAGCTGTTGGCGACTGAGGGAGGCGCCGGGCTCGCGCGTAAAGGCGAGTGATGCACTGCACGCGGCGCAGAGCGAGTGGCATCTCCCCAGCATCGACCAACAGGCTCTCAATGGGGGAAGTGCGGAAGGCACCGGTCGCAAGGCGAAGGCCGGTGTGGTGGATCGAATCCACCTTCCGCAAAAAACGCTCGGCTGCGGATGCATAAAACTCGCATCCTTAGTCGAGCTTGGAACGAACAAAGGATCGATAAAAAAGTAGGGCAGTAGCCCTATCAGCGCCCCAAGCGCTGAACGTCACGGAACGGAGAATGTCCATGGCGCGGGTACAAGAGACCCTAAGGCTGCGAATATGAGCCTCCCAGGTGAGGCGTCGGTCGAATACAAGACCAAGGAAACGGTGCGACTCAACCACATCCAGGCGCACCCCATTAAGAAACAAATCTGGGTCGGGGTGAAGCCGTGGATGGCGGCAGAAGTGCACCACCTTAGTCTTGGCCAAAGAAAACCGAAACCTGTGCGCTTCGGCATAGCGAGAGACGCGGTTCAATGCCTGTTGGAGTGGACGCTCCAGAGTTGGCATCTGGGCCGCGCCAAAAGAGATCGAAAGGTCGTCCACTTAGAGCGTAGCGAGAACATCTTCCGGCAGCACCGAGGTGATGCCGTTGATGCTCAGGGCAAAGAGTGTGACACTGAGGACACTTCCCTGCGGGACACCCTCTTCCTGCTCCTTTGGGCCGGAGAGGGTTCCCCCCACCCGTACGCGGAATCGACGATCTCGCAAAAATTCAGATATAAACATTGGTAGGCGTCCCCTCGCCCCCATCGTGTGGAGAGTCTCAAATGATACCGTATCGCCATGCGGTATCATAGGCCTTCTCCAAATCGAAAAAGACCGTGGCGTAGTGCTGTCTACGAAGGAAAGCCTCGCACACCTCATTTTCCAGTCGGAGCAGAGCATCCGACGTGGAGTGGAACTTGCGGAAGCCGCACTGTGCGGAAGACAGATGGCCTCCGCTGTCCAGGAAAAAGGCTAATCTAACATTTACCAATTTCTCCATCAACTTGCACACGCAAGAGGTTAGAGAGATTGGGCGGAAACCGGTCGGAGTAGAGTGATCTCTCCCCGGTTTGCGAAAGGCGAGCACAGTAGCGATTCGCCAGGAGTCTGGGAGAAAACCTTCCACCCAGATCCTGTTGAACAAATCCTAACAGAAAGGCCATGCCTCGCTCACCCTGGTGTCGAAGCATGGCGTACGGGACATCGTCCGGACCATGGGCGGTGTCCGCGCACGAAGCGAGAGCGGAACGCAACTCACTCACAGTAAACTTGTCGTTGAAGGGTTCTCCGCCTCTGGAGGTAAAGTCCAGCCGGCGGCCTTCCGCGACATCACGACGTGCATTGAAGGCTGGCGGAGCAGCATCACGGCTAGAGAATGCGGAAAAAGCCTTCGCTAAGGATTCCGCCACGGACGCGGGGTCCGAGATTGCGGTCCCATTCTCCTGGAGAACGGGAGGGGGGTCCTGCGAGAACTTGCCCTGAATCCTTTTGACTCGCTTCCACACCTCAGCTAAAGGGGTCTTCCCGTTAAGTGGAGACACGTATGCCCGCCAAGAAGAGCGGCAGGCGTGCTTCGAAATATACCGAAACCTAGCCCTAGCCCGACGAAATTCAGCGACAGTGAAATCGTTCGGGCGGTGCTTATAGCGCATGTAGGCATAACGCTTCTGTTTGAGGGCCGTCTCACACTTGGCCGACCACCATGGGAGTGGTCGGCGTGCAAAACGGCCAGACGTCCTAGGAATAGTAGTCAGGCCTACGGCGATGAGGTTGCCGGAGAAAAACTCAACGGCCTCATCTACCGACCTAAACTCCTCGACTAAGATAGAGAATTCAGTCATTTCCTGAAATGCAGGCCACCGCGCCCGCGCCAAGCACCACCGAGGTGGTCTCTCAGGCGGCAGTTGCCCTGAAAATGATATTTAAATGAGAAAGTGATCACTACCATGGAGGTCATCGACCACCCCCCTATCAAAATCAGGCTGTGCATCCGAAGAGCACAAAGATAGGTCAAGGCAAGAAAATGAGGCGGTTCTCATACAGTGATGCGTAAACTCATCCACGTTTAGGACACCCATCTCAAGCTCTTCGATCAGATCGGCAAGGACTTGTCCCCTGGGATTCATGGAGTAATCTCCCCAGAGAGGATGCCTGCCGTTCAGATCTCCAAGCAAGAGATAGGGCCTCGGCAACCGTGCCACGACGCGGCGGAAGTCCCCCGCGTCGAAGTCAGCTGACGGTGGAATGTACGCAGAAATGATAGTATACCTCCTATCCAGGTGCAGCTGCACAGCCACTGCCTGAAAGGAGGTATCTAAAGAGAAAGGAAGAACGGAGACATCATGCCGGGTGTAAAACGCGCATCCCCCAGCCCGGCCATCCCGCGGTGGTGGGGTCGCAAGACCCTTATACCCCGGGAGGGCAGGCAGCGGGCACGCGCCTAGCATGGTCTCCTGCAAAAAAATAGCTAGCGGGGAAAGGGACGAGACGAGCCTCCGCAGCTCCTCCCAGTTGGCCCGGAGTCCACGGCAATTCCATTGAAGGAATATGCCCTCCAGGCCTAGCTCGGAGGAGACGCGGGGGCCCTCCTCGAATTGAAGACCCTCACGAGAATGGCCGTACGCTTCCCGGGGGCAGAACCCCGGGCGCTGTTGGCCGGACAAAGCGCTGGAGGCGCTGTCGCCTTCGAGGACTTATTGGGGGAGGTTGACCTCGCCATGCGAGTCTTTTCCTCCCTCCGCCTCGAAACCTTAGGCGCGCGCTGCGGCTTCGGAGGCGGGGGCCCTCTTTTCGAGGAACCACCGTCTCCGAGCCACTCGCTCCACCTCGTGGCGTGGGCGAAGGAGCCGAATCTCCTTTGTTGCTGTCCTTCTTTCGGGGGACAGCTTTAGGAACCCCCGAAGATGGCCTAGCGACCATCTTCATGGGTGTTGCATCCTGTGAGTCTAACGACTCGGTGGAGGCGCGTGGCCGTTTCGCCTTACGGGAAACGGTCACGCTGGGGGAAGAGGGGGGAGCCTTGGTTTTAGCCGGGGCTGGGTGTGAACCCTTTTTGCCGCCAGCTCTACCAGGAGAGCGCCCGGGTGTAGTAGAGCCCGCAGAAGGGCTCCGAAAGGGCGCGGAAACAACCGTGCTCGTTGGCCTGGATGGGCCAGGAGCAGAGGGTGCCTTTCGAACTACTGAGGCATATGACGTCCCAGGCAGAGCTGGGCGCGCCAGGACCAAGTCCTTAGCCTCGCGGAATGAGAGTCTATCCTGGGCCTGAACGGCCAGGATTTCTTTCTTCAGAAGACATGCACCACATTGCTTCGAAGAAGCAGGGTGCGGCTCTCCGCAATTGACACACTTGGCCACACACGATTTGGACTTATCGTGTGCGACCTTGGAGCAATTTACACAGACTTCGGGTGACCCCGACTTTGCACGTCTACATGAGCGATTCGTATGGCCGAAGCGGTGACAGTAATAGCACCGCCGCGGCAGTGGCACGAATGCCTTCACGCGGTAGCGGTACCAACCGGCACGCACCGACTCAGGGAGCTTGTTACAGTCGAACGTGACGAAGAGTGTAGGGGTGGGTCTCGAAGCCCCTCCCTGTTTTCTCATCACACGTTCGACCTTGACCGCCCCATGGTCGGCCCGCTCTAGGGTGATTTTCTCAATGGAGTAGTCAACGAGTTCCCTCGCATAAACTACTCCTTTCACAAAGTTCATGGTAGAGTGCGGCGTCACACTCACCGGGGTGCCATGAAGTGTCCGAAGAGCACTTATCTTGGCCGCCTCGGTGGCATTCGCCGCATTCGCCAGAAGGCTGCCGTCCGAGAAACGGGTCACCTTCGGCTCTCTACCAATTGCACTAGCTAATCCTCTCCTCTGATGGAGCATGTTGCCCTTGGACAACATGGTGCCATCAGTGGAGCGAATAACAAGGAAGCGTTTGAAGCCAGCGGGCTCGAAAACGCCAGGTAACCTCTGAATGAGGTGCCCCGATGTCATCGAGGCTCCGCCCTGTGCATTCTTCGTCTTAGTCTTGGTCAGGGGCTCCGAACACGAGGGGGTAAAGGGGCCGGATGTGCCGATTTTGGCTTGGTCGGCCCCTAAAGTGGCAGCAGACCCATCCGTCCCCGCAGCCCCCGCGGATGGAGAGGAGCCCCGAGTCTTTTTCGTCTTTTTAGTCTTCTTTGTCTTTTTCTTTTTTGGAGAGGAGGACGGGGAATGAACCCGCTTTTCACCTCCACCGGCAGAAGCCCCCAGGCCAGATGGACCGGCCTCAGCCAGGTCCCTCTCCGAAATGGAGAAGGTCCTGGTTGTCGTAGGGGCACCTGTCGGAGGAGATCCCTCCCCTCCTTTTACTGCCTCGGAGCACTCAGCCATTTGAGGAGGACCTTGCATTGGGGCGGATTCGGGTTCGGTGCTTGGCGCCGAGCCCGAATTCCCCCCCATGGAAGGCCCTACCGTCTGAGGCTGGGTCTCCTCAAGGACCATGTTTATCACAGGAGTGGCCTCCATTTGGCCATCCCCTCCCAGGACCTCGCAGGTCCCCTTGGCAGTGTCGCCAGTCTTGTGTGGGGAGGCACAGGCCTTGACCCCAGCAAGGTTTAAAATTCTTGCCAGCAGGTCTTTTGAGGGAAGCGACCGAAGGGGCCTGGCTTCCCTCTCCCCCCTAAGGGGCTTTGCCCTACCGAGCCGCTTTGATGGGGAGCGGCTGGCTAAGGGCTGCCTGCTGGCTTTCTTGGCAGTCCCCTTAGAAAGCAAAGGAGGGACTGCCGCTGGAGATAGGGAAGTGCCCGAAAGCACCTCCAAAGAAGGGGGTGAGGGGGAGTCCCCTACACCCGTAGGCGTAGGAGAGGAGTAAGCCTACTCTCCGGTTAAAGAATTATGGAGGGTCCCTTGCGCGAGCACAAGGGGGGGACCTCCATTTTCTCGGTGGAGCTGCCCGAGGGCGGCTCCGTTGATTTTCTTGGGGAAGTTGGGGGTTGGGTTTTTTTGGGTTTTTGTCATACATGGGCATGGTGACCCTCTTTTTAATACGGGACGCAATAGCTCATCACATCTTGCAGTTGCCCGCACTGCGAGAGGTGCTTACAAGCCCGGCAGAGCCAGGCGCTGCCATTCGGGACCACCCCTCCCGCCTGGTGGCCTGGCAGTCCATCGGCATGGCGGCTCCACCTTAGACACGGCGTAAAATTTATAGAATGTGAAGAGGAGAGGAAAGGGGATGTGAGGAAGATATGGGTGGGGATGAAGCAGGTTGTTAAAAAAACCCATCCCAAACCGGAGCTGAGGGGTTAGGGAACAATGTCCCCTCTCCCCCCAGCCCCGATCCGGGGTGGTTGGCTTGAGAAGAAGGTCAGCATCTACCCTGTGAAATTAGAGGCTGACCAGAGAAAGTTGTGGGAGAGGTTGTATGAAAAGCAACGAGGTAGGGGAGAAATCGGGCTATCTGAAGGAAAGAAGAGAGGCTAAGCTGGGGCCGGACGGAGCGCTGGATCCCGTCAGCACGGCGGCCAGGATGGCAAATCGCCGCGCCCCTTACGGGGTTGAAATGTGAGAATCACTCGAGTGTGAGCGGCTTTGCTTTTCTTCAGTCGGACTTCTTTGCAGACTGAAAAGGCTTCTTAAGTATGGAACCGATATAAAGCTTGACTATTTAGGTTAATACGGCCCTGAAAGGGGGGATGGATTTACTCAATCTGATCCTATCGTTTCTCATGGAAATAGTCTTGTATGGCTGAATGATCGATCTTTACGAGCTAACCCTCCTTCTGGCGTATCGACTTTTAATCTTTTTGCCTAGCTGAAAGATCGATCTTCACGAACTAATCTTTCTTCTGGCGAATCGACTTCTAATAATCTTCTTGTCTGGCCGATGGATCGATCTTCACGAACTAATCCTACTCTGGCGTATCGACTTCTGATAATCGTCTTCTCTTTCTTTGCGGGGCGTATTTATAGGCGGATTGGCGCCCCATCTAAAGGGGGAAGTGACCAGGCCACAGAGGAAAAGAAGGGGGGGGGGGCGTATGGTGAGTAAGCATCTGGGGAGAGCGAGAATTCCTGAGGTTGCACTGGGGTGCCCAAGTCAGCTCGCAAATTAGAGGCTCGCAACCGCACCGCTACTTGGCGTGCCTTCTGACTCGCACCGCTTTTTTTCCATAACCACGGGTTTATGGGTCTCGTAGGTAATTGGATCGTTAGAGCGTCGTTTAAGGACCTTAGGTGGTCGCCTTAAAACAGATGTTAGCTCCAACGGCCCCCAGCGGCAGGGAGATCACACATGGTAAGCAGTTTCGCCGGCTACCTTTCCCACGCTTCTCCTTATGAGGGGGGGGGGGGCTTTAAAGTACCTATTCTCCTCCAGGATGCTCAATTTAGCCATTTTTCTACACTTAGGCTGTCTATCACTTGAAATTAAACAAGTGCTTGTTTCTCCTACTTAAAACAGCTAGCATTGTGGAATGGCGGTCCGCAATTACACGAATTCTTCCTTTTCTTACTTTCTTAAACTAGCAACGAATAGGTCGTAGGGTGCTTGGTGTCACGAAGTTATGCAAATGTTTCCTACTCTTACCTAATTAAACTAGCCTCGATTTGATCTTATCATGTTTGTGGTCCGCAACTCCGCAAACGATTCCTTCTCTTACTTCCTTAAACTAGGCTCGATTGGATTTTATGGTATTTGCGGTCGGAAATTACACAAATATGGACTTCTCATACTTGGTGTGTTTGCGTCCAGAAATTTCGCAAGTGATTCTTTTTCTTACTTCCTTAAACTAGACTCGATTGGGTCTTAGGTTTATTGCGGTCCTCAAATCCGCAAATCTTTCTTCACTTACTTCCTTTAACTACTCTTAGGTTAATTGATGTTTGCAATTCGGCAAATGCTTCCTTCTATTATTCCAGTAGGTCTTAGTATGTTTTCGCTCGGCAATTCCATAAAAGCCTTCTTTTCTAATTCTCTTATAACAAGCTGCGTAGCTGTTAATGTGTTTGCGGTCTGCAAATGTTTCCTTCTCCTACTTCCTTAAACTAACCCCGAAGAGTTCTTAGAGTGTTTGCGTTCTACAATTCCGCAAATGCTTACTTCTCTTACCTCTTTGATCTAGGCTAGATTAGTCTTTAATAAGTTTGCTGTCCGCAATTTCACAAATGGTTTCCTCACTTCCTTCTTTATACTAAGTAGGAAAACATATGTCTTAGGTTTTTTGCGGGCCCAAACTCAACAAATTCGTTATCTTACTTATTTAAACTACCTCGATTAGGTCTTATGTCGTATACGATTTACAATTCCGCAAATGCTTCCTTCCTTACTTCCTTAAACCAGCCTTGAGTATGTCTTGGGTGTTTGCAATCCGTAATTCTGAAAATGCATCTCTCGAATGGAATCGCTCTTCCATGCAAGGGGCTCTGAAAGGGAATCATATTTTTTCCCGGTTCTTCCCTATAATAAGTATTTATGATCATTTCTTAATAATCCCTCATTGTTCTAATATATTTGCTCTATTACTCGCTATTTTAGTCCGGGTCATTTTTTTACCGTTTGCGTTATTCCTCTTCAATCTAATCACTTTCTTCCATCTCCTATTCTCTCCATCTCCCCAAAACAAATGATAATCCCCCAGTTGTTTACAAACACCAGCTTCTTATTCTGCTTCCTTCGAAATTAAAAATGATAATTAAACCAGTACCTACTGACAGGAAGTTAATCCCCGTCCAATCTATGATTTTCCAAACCACAGAATTTGAACTTACTTTGATCTATTTTGACCTCTCACCAATGTCCGCTATACCGTCGGGTGAACTGATGTCATTGGTTCTTATGTATACAAGGCAGCTCATAGCTTGACTCCCAATGATACTCGAGAGAGGGAAAAAAGCTTGGTTTAGCATGGGTGACACACCTTCAGAGATTCTTCATGGTCTATATACCTAATCTAAATCAGCAAATATATTGAGTTATGACAAATTGTTATGTTTATTTATACTTTATGGAAAACTTGGTTCGATTATTTACTAAGAAGCAATATGAATCCCAAATTCAAGCTGTGTTTGAGGTTAACAAAGAGAGCCCTTTAAGTGCCAGAGCGTAGGACACAAAAAACTATTGTTGAAACTTGTTCTGATTAACGAGGAAAGCAGATTCACTATGAAAAAAGTGACATGTTAAGTTTCTGAAATTGACGTAAGATGGAAATCAGGTAATTTTACCCACCCATTTAGATAGAAAGCAAAGGAAACTTTATGTAAGATTACTTGCCATAACGCGCTCAGTTCTGTTGACATGTATCATTTCGTCATTTTATGGATGAATTGATTGATTTATCGAATTATTGTGTATATGAAGCACAGTGGTTTTATGCGCTAGATTATGGATTAACTGAGTGTTTGTAATTATTCAGAAAAAACCCAATTTGTAACTCTTTCTTGATATTCTAATCAGCATAAGTTACCGCGTAGGTTAGAGACATTACATATGTTTGTGTTTTGTTTTTCCCGTTGCTTTAAACTACATACTCTGGTGCATTGTATTTTAAAACACAGGATAAATCACAGTTAACTGAAGTCTTTTGCCATCAAATTCTGCCCTTCATTTCAATTCATTTACAGAAATGAAGATTCAGAAAATACTGAAGTTTCGTACAACACTGCTGCAACGTCTCCTCCCCCATAATGGATTGTATACGGCAATACCTATCAACTAAATCAGCTTTTATTATTAAACGAGTTTGTTGAGTTTTAATGCTATTTGAGTGTTTTTTTCAGGTAATTTTCATTTGAACTTTGCTTTAGTATGAACGGAGAAAATTCCAACTCCTGAAGAGAGAGGCTTTTAAATCATTTGTAGAATAGGAGAATAGAGAATGTTGTTAAGGATAAATAGAGAATTAGAAAATTACCACGTATTATTCAGAGCACCTTACATTCCCTTAAATAAACTAGGCAAACAAACCCCTCATCTCACATTGTATGCCAATAATCGGCCAAATCATCCATTCCCTTTACATACTAATGTAAGGCTTATTTGTTAAAATTAACTTTTTTCTCCAACTATGGCCAACTTAATTATATTTTGATCCTTATATTTCATTATGTTATATGCAATGTTCTGAAAAGCCATGAATTATGATTTAATACAGAATAAAGCAGACATGGAATAAACAAAAGAATCGAATTATCTTTAAAAAACTGTATCATAGAACTGTATTTCTCCAAACGGGCCATATTGTCCTCGTTGGTCACGTCTGACGGGCGTCCTGGACGGGGGTCATCTTCAAGGGACTCAGGACCATGGCGGAACTCCCGATTCCAGGGGAAATGGTTTCATAGGAAGGAGTGGTGTCGGTGTACACTGCAACAGGGGTTCATAGATCTCTTTTGCATTCTTGCCTTCCTTGGTCAAAAATTTGATCACTGCGCGGTGCTCAACTTTCTCTATTGTTGAAAAATTTGTGACTAATGATCTGCGATCAGCTACTGCTTCCTAAAGAGACGAGGCAGGAGCGTGCGGCTGCAGGTCCTGACTTGTCATAACTTGTCCTAACACCCCCACAAACAGCCATCCCCCTTCCTCTGTTTTGCCCTACTGATTCGCAATACTTATTGACCCCCCCTCGTATATACTTGAAATGAAGATGAAACTTAAAAATAATCCTTTTCCTCGGGAATAAATAAGTTAAATTTGCAGCTTCCCTAAATACCAGTTTGTAATATTTTTATCGGTATTGATTTTTGTTTGCTACTTGATTACCATAATAGAGAGTAATTCACTTGAATGGTGAAACTCACTTCATATAGCCTTTCACTTCTCAAACTTTATATAGTATTAGTGTTAATTTGTGATTCTAAATGAATATCTCCTATATCAGTCCTCTTGAATGGCTTAAATGTACCCTTTAGCCATAGCAATTATGTCTGAATAGAAGTAACTTAAATTCTTGAGCAGTGATGATCTTTATCATTATTTTTGTTGTTTTTGACTGGCAGCAAAGCGCTAGACCTAGGTGTCACTTATTTTTCAAGAGGAGTAAAGTTCAATTTTACCCATTTAGAGCCATGAAATGACCTATATGACCATGCGACATAGGGTTATCCACGCTGGAGATTAAAACTCAAAAAAAGGAATTGGCACTGGTGATGCCATTTAGTGGTGGAAGCCTTAGTTAGCCATTTAGCCATTTAAAGGCACTTATAAGTGATTTGGGAAACATTTAAAATAATCAATGCAATAACCATTTATCATCTTATCGCAAAATGACGCAGGTCATTAGAGGGACTTTCCCTTTTGTCTTCAATTGTCTTCTGTCATGATTTCTTCGTTAAGTGAGTTTATTCTAACTGAGTTACAAATATTTTCGTTTTACACAAGATTTTTTTTTTTTTTTAAGGGGCTATCTGATGACTGCCGACTTAGGCATAAGTTGCCATAAACAAACAGCCTAGTTCTAGGCTACTTTAAAAAAAATGAACAAAGAACAATAAAAAGAAATAACAATAACAAAAACAATAACAAAAACAACAACAACAATTAAACCAGGTTAAATGAAAGGGAGAAGGCCGGCCTCCCCCCAAAAGTCAATAAGTCCACCAGTCAAAGTACACGCACTCGTCCCGAGTACGAGGGACAGGCGGTAGCAACCCCGCCCATCCCGGTACCGGGACAGGTGTGGTGCGTGAAAATCACCCAGACTATGACATTCGAAAAGAATGTGCCGAACAGTCTGGGGGACGACGCAGTCGTTGCAATAGGGCGCAGGCGAGCGCTCCATCAAATAGCGATGCGTCACACGAGTGGTCCCGATTCGGAGACGACAGAAAGCAACCTGAAGCCGCCGCGGCATTACGGGATAGGTCCATGGGAACAGTCGCGGCCCAATGGCACGCAACTTTAAGTTCCCTTCGACCATCTCCCATCTTCTTTGCCAAGCAGTCCGAAGAGCTGCCCGTATTCCTGCCATGTAGTCAGTGTGAGGAAGAACGAAACTTTGGTCCGGTGGCAGAGTCCTCGCGGACTCTTTGGCGCCCTCATCGGCGCGCTCATTCCCCGCAATTCCTACATGTCCAGGAACCCAGCAGAAGATAATCTCGACATCTGCCCGGCTCGCCAAAACCGTGGTGTCACGGATATCGCGAACCAGGGGATGCGGAGATTCCAATGCCCCGAGAGCACTCAGGGACCTTTGTGAGTCGCTATAGATCACAATCCGGTCTCCGAACCGGGCACGTCGCGTAATCTCCCATACCGAGTGGTGTATTGCCACCAGCACGGCCGTGAAGACAGACGCAGCGCCTGCTAGAGCCCCGCTGACTTCAAACAGAGGGGATACGGCGTGGAAGCCGACCCCCTCTTGGGACTTGGAGCCATCCGTATACACTGGCACGGTACCAGCGTGACACGTTGTGTGCTCCAAAAAGGTCGAACGCAATACTCCCGGCACAGTACAAGCTTTTGGAGCAGAGGCGTGGCGACAAATAGCCAAATGTGGTACCCTCCAGGGTGGCGTCCTAGGCAGAACCATGGGCGCCAACGGCTTAAGAGCTATATCTACCTCTCAAAGGAGTTTCCTGGCCCTAAACCCAAAGGGCTTAGGGTATGACTGGCGTCTCTCGGCGGCATAGGCCTCATCGAGATCAGCTGCGGATGCAGTAAGAGCTGTTGGCGAATGAGGGAGGCGCCGGGCTCTCGCGTACAGGCAATTGATGCCCTGTACGCGGCGCAGAGCGAGTGGCATCTCCCCAGCATCGACCAACAGGCTCTCAATGGGGGAAGTGCGGAAGGCACCGGTCGCAAGGCGAAGGCCGGTGTGGTGGATCGAATCCACATTCCGCAATAAACGCTCGGCTGCGGATGCATAAAACTCGCATCCGTAGTCGAGCTTCGAGCAAACAAAGGATTGATAAAAAAGTAAGGCAGTATCCCTATCAGCGCCTGAAGCGCTGAACGTCACGACACGGAGAATGTCCATGGCGCGGGTACAAGAGACCCTAAGGCTGTGAATATGAGCCTCCCAGGTGAGGCGTCGGTCGAATACAAGACCAAGGAAACGGTGCGACTCAACCACATCCAGGCGCACCCCATTAAGAAACAAATCTTGGTTCGGGTGAAACCGTGGATGGCCGCAAAAGTGCACCACCTTAGTCTTGGCCAAAAAAAACCGAAACCTGTGCGCTTCGGCATAGCGAGAGACGCGGTTCAATGCCTGTTGGAGTCGACGCTCCAGAGTTGGCATCTGGGCCACGCCAAAAGAGATCGGAAGGTCGTCCACGGAGAGCGTAGCGAGAACATTTTACGGCAGCACCGAGGTGATGCTGATGATGCTCAGGGCAAAGAGTGTGACACTGAGGACACTTGCTTGCGGGACACTCTCTTCCTGCTCCTTTGGGCCGGAAAGGGGCTCCGCCCACCAGTACGCGGAATCGACGATCTCACAATAATTCAGATATAAACATTGGGAGGCGTTCCCTCGTCCTCATCGTGTGGAGTCTCCATTTTACCGTATCGCCATGCGGTATCATAGTCCTTCCCCAGATCCAAAAACACCCTGGCGTAGTGCTGTCTACAAAGGAAAGCCTCACAGACGGCATTTTCCAGTCGAAGCAAAGCATCCGAAGTGGAGTGGAACTTACGGAAGCCGCACTGTGCAGAAGACAGATGGCCTTCGCTGTCCATGAAATCTGCTAATCTAACATTTACCAATTTCTCTATCAACTTGCACACGCAAGAGGTTAGAGAGATTGAGTGGAAACCAGTCGGAGTAGAGTTATCTCTCCCTGGCTTGCGAAAGGCGAGCACAGTAGCGATTCGCCAGGAGTCTGGGAAAAGACCTTGCACCCAGCTCCTGTTGAACAGATCTAACACAAAGGCCATACCTCGCTCACCTAGGTGTCGAAGCATGGCGTACGGGACATCGTCCGGACCATGGGCGGTGTCCGCGTACGGGGTGAGAGCGGAACTCACTCACAGTAAACTTGTCGTTGAAGGGTTCTCCGCCTCTGGAGGTAAAGTCCAGCCGGCGCTGTTGGCCGCACAAAGCGCTGAAGGCGCTGTTGCCTTCGAGGACTAATTGGGGAAGGTTGGGCTTGCCATGCGAGTCTTTTCCTCCCTCCGCCTCGAAACCTTAGGCGGGCGTTGCGGCTTCGGAGGCGAAGGGCCCTCTTTTCGAGGAACCACCGTCTCCGAGCCACTCGCTCCACCTCGAGGCGTGGGCGAAGGACGCTAAGCTCCTTTGTTGCTGTCATCCTTGCGGGGAACAGCAATAGGAACCCCGGAAGATTGCCTTACGACCATCTTTAGGGGTGTTGCCTCTTGTGAGTCTAACGACTCGGTGGAGGCGCGTGGCCGTTTTGCCTTAGGGGAAACGGTCACACTGGGGGAAGAGGGGGGAGCCCTGGTTTTAGCCGGGGCTGGGTGTGAACCCTTTTTGCCGCCAGCTCTACCAGGGGAGCGCCCAGGTGTAGTAGAGCCCGCAGAAGGGCTCCGAATGGGCGCGGAAACAACCGTGCTCGTTGGCCTGGATGGGCCAGGAGCAGAAGGTGCCTTTCGAACTACTGAGGCATATGACGTCCCAGGCAGAGCTGGGCGCGCCAGGACCAAGTCCTTAGCCTCGCGGAATGAGAGTCTATCCTGGGCCTGAACGGCCAGGATTTCTTTCTCCAGGAGATATGCACCACATTGCTTCGAAGAAGCAGGGTGCGGCTCTCCGCAATTGACACACTTGGCCACACACGATTTGGACTTATCGTGTGCGACCTTGGAGCAATTTACACAGACTTCGGGTGACCCCGACTTTGCACGTCTACATGAGCGATTCGTATGGCCGAAGCGGTGACAGTAATAGCACCGCCGCGGCAGTGGCACGAAAGCCTTCACGTGGTAGCGGTACCAACCGGCACGCACCGACTCAGGGAGCTTGTCACAGTCGAACGTGACGAAGAGTGTATGGGTGGGTTTGAGGCCACTCCCTGTTTTCTTATCACACGTTCGACCTTGACCGCCCCATGGTCGGCCAGCTCTAGGGTGATGTCCTCAATGGAGTAGTCAACGAGTTCCCTCGCATAAACTACTCCTTTCACAAAGTTCAGGGTAGCGTGCGGCGTCACACTCACCGGGGTGCCATGAAGTGTCCGAAGAGCAGTTATCTTGCCCGCCTCGACGGGATTCGCCGCATTCGCCAGAAGGCTCCCGTCCAAAAACGGGTTACCTTCGGCTCTCTACCAATTGTACTAGCAAATCCTCTTCTCTGATGGATCATGTTGCCTTTGGACAACATAGTGCCATCAGTGGAGCGAATAACGAGAAAGCGTTTGAAGCCAGCGGGCTCGAAAACCCCAGGTAACCTCTGAATGAGGGGCCCCGATGTCATCGAGGCTCCGCCCTGTGCACTTTTGGTCTTTGTCATGGTCGCTTGCCAAAGTGGCAGCAGACCCATCCGTTCCCGTAGCCCCCGCGGATGGAGAGAAGCCCCGAGTCTTCTTCGTCTTTTGGGTTTTTTTCGTCCGTTTCTTTTTTGGAGAGGAGGGTGGGGAAAGAACCCGCTCCTCACCCCCACCGCTATAAGCCTTCAGGCCAGATGGACCGGCTTTAGCCAGGTCCTTCTCCAAGAATAAAGAAGGTCCTGGTGGTCGCAAGGGCATTATCCGGAGGAGATCCCTCCCCTCCTTGTACTGCCTGAGAATCCACAGCCGTTTGATGAGGCCTTTGCATAGTGGCGGATTCGGGTTCGGTGCTTGGCGCCGAGCCCGGATTCCCCCCCAATGGAAGGCCCTACCGTTTGAGGCTGGTTTTCCTCAAGGACCATGTCTATCACAGGAAGGGCCTCCAGTTAGCCATCCCCTCCCAGGACACCGCAGGTCCCCTTGTCAGCGTCATAAGTCTTTAGTGGGGAGACACAGGCCTTGACCCCGGCAAGGTTTAATATTTTTGCCAGCAGGTCTTTTGAGGGATGCGACGGAAGGGGCCTGGCTTCCCTCTTCCCCTTAAGGGAGTTTGCCCTACCGAGCCGCTTGCACGAGGGGCGGTCGGCAATGGGCTGCCTGCTGGCTTTCTTGGCAGCCCCCTTAGAAAGCAAAGGAGGGACTGCTGCTGGAGATAGGGAGGTCCCCGAAAGCACCTCCAGAGAAGTGGGTGAGGGGGAATCCCCTACACCCGTAGGCGTAGGAGAGGAGTTAGCCTCCTCTTCGGTTAAAGAGGTATGGAGGGTCCCCTGCGCAAGCACAGGGGGGCGGACCTTTATCTTTTCTGTGGAGCTGTACGAGTGCGGCTCCGTTGTTTTGGGGGCAATTAAGGGGAGATGTTTTTTTTTTTCATTATTGAGCATGGTGACCCTCTTTGTTTTACGGGACGCAATCGCTCACCACCTCTTGCAGTAGCCCGAACTGCAAGAGGTGCTTATAGGCCCGGCAGAGCCAAGCGCCGCCATTTGGGACCACCCCTCCCGCCTGGTGGCCTGGCAGTCCTTCGGCATGGCGGCTCCACCTTGAACATGGCGTAAAAAAGATAGATTTTGAAGAGGAGAGGAAAAGGGATGTGAGGAAGGTATGGTGGGGGATGAAGCAGGTTGTTAAAAAAACCTCATCCCAAACCGGAGCTGAGGGGTTAGGGAACAATGCCCCCTCCCCCCTTAGCCCCGATCCGGGGTGGTTGGCTTGAGAAGAAGGTCAGCATTCTACCATGTGAAATAAGAGGCTGACCAGAGAAAGTTGTGGGAGAGGTTGTATGAAAGGCGACGAGGTATGGAGAAATCGGGCTATCTGAAGGAAGGAAGAGAGGCTAAGCTGGGGCCGGACGGAGCGCTGGCTCCCGTCCTCACGGCGGCCAGGATGGCAAATCGCCGCACCCCTTACGGGTGTTTTACACAAGAGAAAAAAAACTAAAATCTAAACGACAGCTGGTGATTACATGCCTTCTTTGAGCCCTAGGCTAGCTAAGAGTTCTATTTTATTCTCTAGCAAAGGATAATTTTTATTACCACCTTTTTTTCATTCCTACGAGTTAAAAAACAGGAAGAGCAGAAATATTATCTCTCCTGTGTCATGATAATTAAATATTGTTTAAAGTTAATAATTATGAATGATCATTCAAAGGTGATTATATTAGTAACCATTCCCCAAATCACAATTTTATCCTTTCGTTCTTGGCATATGACCAACCCTTTGTGAAATACCATACCTTTCTTACAATAGATTTGATTCATTTTAATTAAATGTAACAAATTATAATGGTTTATGCTAATAGTGGTAACAGGCAGATAGATAAGAAGATAAAAAAAAATATACATGCCTACAAACATAAATCCTCTAATTAAACTAATTAATTGGGGATTAAGTCAAAGTGAGTTGATTAGTGATTTCATAGCACGAAGAATAGAACACTCAAATGTAAAATCATGTTATTTTCGGTTTAAACCCATTATTTCTGTCCACAAAGGAATTCAAGAAGTTAAGAATACACCCCCACCCGCACCCACCCTTCTTCTCTGGAAAATGAGACTTGGCGCAACGAATAAACTATAAATCGACTTTTGATTACACATTATTCTAAAATAGTAATACATTTTCTAGTTAGTGGGCGGGAGTTGAAGGGAAGGTAAATTGGTGTTTATCTTTGCAGTACCATTTAAAATGCTACATCTTTGTCGTCGCCAAACCTATTACAATATTCATTACATGTAACAGTTGCGAATGAAAATACGTCCCCCAAAATTAGTTTTTAGGTTAAAACGGGCCCAAGGCTTTTGGTCTGTAGATTGAAAAGTAACTATATTTTAATTAAAATTCAAAAGGGAAATGACTTGCTGCCTCTCCTCCCCCATTTTCCCCCTGTCTCTACGTTTTTGAAGTCAAAACCTTTTGACTTAAAAGTGCAGAGAAATGGCTGTGTACAATCAGACACCTGTGAATATCAGTGCATGAGAGCATCAAATTCAGTGCGATTCTGTTATTCAACTATTCCTTTTGTGTGGTTTGTTACTTCGGCTACGAGATACAAAATAAGAATAAGTTATTGCAAGGAAATATGAAGCAAAAGGTGGTAAGGAATAGGATATAACATGATCGATGATAAAAATGTAGCAGATTATACTGGGGAAACTTAGTCATTTTATCCCTTTTCACATCATCTTTACGGAAAGTATTCCCTCTTTCCTCTTCATTGTTATCTTCATAGCCCTGATTACCCTTTACTATTTGGTAACACCTTACTATGCACCTTTGCTACCTTTTGTCAGCTTATACTGAACTCAAAGCTAATTTAATATAAGAAAAACAACTCTAGATCTACGAATGACACATTCCGCTATTTAATCGGGGAACATGGAAGAAAAGGGCTTGTTTCTATTGGGTTGCGGGTACCATCCTGTAGTTTACCAATACAGGCTTTTCTTAAGTTGAGTGTGAGTGGTAATCGCAACGATGAATAGGTATAGTATAAGTTATAGGCAAAACCACCCAAAAGTAGATGATTGGATTATTGGTTTGGAATAAACTGGAATCAACCTGACGCGAGATAACAAATTGAGCTCCCAGCAACGTGCCAGAGGGAAAGGACTTCCAAAATAAGGGTGCCCTTGTAGTGTGGCAGATCTGATATCTAATGGGTAGTACGCCGTCTCGTTTCCTTGGTAACTGCTTCAAATCCAACCAGGCTTTCACACATCAATACTTCAGTTATCCTTCTTGGACTACCTAATTAGTTTTTCCAAGCAGCTGGTTGACAAACCTCAAAAATTTTGTTTCCTTGTAGTTATTGTATTTTGATTTCTTCTCTCTCGACTCAAATTCTGTAACTTCAAGGCATCCGTCAATTATTTAGAAGTAATTATCACCAAATGCCTTACAAGAGAGCACCAAACATATCACCTCAGAGTTATCCCAGGAATAAAAAATAATTTCATACCTTGTTTTCTTCGCCCAAAAATTCGTGTTCACAATCGTTTCAAAATCTTTACCTAAAATATAGTACTAATCCAAGAAATCTCGCCCTCTATCTTTGACATCTTCGTGACGCACATGTAAACTAAAATTTCTATCATTAATTTACAAAAACTGTTGTTTGTGTGGTTTCTCATCTTTATCACTTCTTCCTGAGTAACTTTTCTGTTCTTATCCGGGTCCTCGTATATTCTTCATCCAAAAGTTTCATTTGTTTCTTTCTTCTTCTAGTTAATTACTCGTTTCAGATTTCTTTTCTTAGTTTCATTACCTTGTAAAATTCCTCCGCATATTTCTGACATGTTCATTTGTACTACCCCGTAAGGGGCGCGGCGATTTGCCATCCTGGCCGCCGTGCTGACGGGATCCAGCGCCCCGTCCGGCCCCAGCTTAGCCTCTCTTCCTTCCTTCAGATAGCCTGTATTCCTATCCTACCTCGTCGCTTTTCATACAACCTCTCCCACAACCTTCTCTGGTCAGCCTCTAATTTCACAGGGTAGAAGCTGACCTTCTTCTCAGCCAATCGTCCCGGATCGGGGCTGAGGGGGGAGGGGACAATGTCCCCTAACCCCTGAGCTCCGGTCTGCGGTGGCTGGTTTTTAACTACCTGCTTCATCCCCACCCATACCTTCCTCACATCCCTATTCCTCTCGTCTTCAAAATCTATCCGTTTTACGCCGTGTTCAAGGTGGAGCCGCCATGCCGAAGGACTGCCAGGCTACCAGGCGGAAGGGGTGGTCCCAAATGGCGGCGCCTGGCTCTGCCGGGCCTGTAAGCACCTCTTGCAGTGCGGGCTACTGCAAGAGGTGGTGAGCGATTGCGTCCCGTAAAACAAAGAGGGTCACCATGCCCAATGATGAAACAAAAAAAACATCTCCCCTTAATTCCCCCTATAACAACAACGGAGCCGCCCTCGTGCAGCTCCACAGAAAAGATGGAGGTCCCCCCCCCTGTGCTTGCGCAGGGGACCCTCCATACCTCTTTAACCGGAGAGGAGGCTTACTCCTCTCCTACGCCTACGGGTGTAGGGGACTCCCCCTAACCCCCTTCTCTGGAGGTGCTTTCGAGCACCTCCCTATCTCCAGCGGCAGTCCCTCCTATGCTTTCTAAGGGGACTGCCAAGAAAGCCAGCAGGCAGTCCATTGCCGACCGCCCCTCGTACAAGCGGCTCGGTAGGGCAAACCCCCTTAGGGGGGAGAGGGAAGCCAGGCCCCTTCGGTCGCTTCCCTCAAAAGACCTGCTGGCAAAAATATTAAACCTTGCCGGGGTCAAGGCCTGTGCCTCCCCACTAAAGACTTATGACGCTGCAAAGGGGACCTGCGATGTCCTGGGAGGGGATGGCCAACTGGAGGCCCCTCCTGTGATAGACATGGTCCTTAAGGAAAACCAGCCTCAGATGGTAGGGCCTTCCATGGGGGGGAATCCGGGCTTGGCGCCAAGCACCGAACCCGAATCCGCCCCTATGCAAGGTCCTCATCAAACGGCTGTGGATTCTCAGGCAGGACAAGGAGGGGAGGGATCTCCTCCGGATGAATCCCCTGCGCCCACCGGGACCTTTTCCATTTCAGAGAAGGACCTGGCTGAGGCCGGTCCATCTGGCCTGGGGGCTTCTACCGGCGGATGTGAGAGGCGGGTTCATTCCCCGCCCTCCTCTCCTAAAAAGAAGAAAAAGACAAGAAAGACGAAAAAGACTCGGTGCTCCTCTCCATCCGCGGGGGCTGCGGGGTCGGATGGGTCTGCTGCCACTTTGGTAGGCGACCAAGCCAAGATCGGCACATCCGGCCCCTCTACCCCCTCGTGTGCGGAGCTCCTGACCAAGACTAAGACGAAGAATGCACAGGGCGGAGCCTCGATGACATCGGGGCACCTCATTCAGAGGTTACCTGGCGTTTTCGAGCCCGCTGGCTTCAAACGCTTCCTCGTTATTCGCTCCACTGATGGCACCATGTTGTCTAAGGGCAACATGATCCATCAGAGGAGAGGATTAGCTAGTGCAATTGGTAGAGAGCCGAAGGTGACCCGTTTCTCGGACGGCAGCCTTCTGGCGAATGCGGCGAATGCCACCGAGGCGGCCAAGATAAGTGCTCTTCGGACACTTCATGGCACCCCGGTGAGTGTGACGCCGCACTCTACCATGAACTTTGTGAAAGGAGTAGTTTATGCGAGGGAACTCGTTGACTACTCCATTGAGAAAATCACCCTAGAGCTGGCCGACCATGGGGCGGTCAAGGTCGAACGTGTGATGAGAAAACAGGGAGGGGCTTCGAGACCCACCCCTACACTCTTCGTCACGTTTGACTGTGACAAGCTCCCTGAGTCGGTGCGTGCCGGTTGGTACCGCTACCGCGTGAAGGCATTCGTGCCACTGCCGCGGCGGTGCTATTACTGTCACCGCTTCGGCCATATGAATCGCTCATGTAGACGTGCAAAGTCGGGGTCTTCCGAAGTCTGTGTAAATTGCTCCAAGGTCGCACACGATAAGTCCAAATCGTGTGTGGCCAAGTGTGTCAATTGCGGAGAGCCGCACCCTGCTTCTTCGAAGCAATGTGGTGCATATCTCCTGGAGAAAGAAATCCTGGCCGTTCAGGCCCAGGATAGACTCTCATTCCGCGAGGCTAAGGACTTGGTCCTGGCGCGCCCAGCTCTGCCTGGGACGTCATATGCCTCAGTAGTTCGAAAGGCACCCTCTGCTCCTGGCCCATCCAGGCCAACGAGCACGGTTGTTTCCGCGCCCATTCGGAGCCCTTCTGCGGGCTCTACTACACCCGGGCGCTCCCCTGGTAGAGCTGGCGGCAAAAAGGGTTCACACCCAGCCCCGGCTAAAACCAAGCCTCCCCCCTCTTCCCCCAGCGTGACCGTTTCCCGTAAGGCGAAACGGCCACGCGCCTCCACCGAGTCGTTAGACTCACAAAGGGCAACACCCCTGAATATGGTCGCTAGGCCATCTTCTGGGGTTCCTAAAGCTGTCCCCCGAAAGGAGGACAGCAACAAAGGAGCTTCGGCTCCTTCGTCCACGCCACGAGGTGGAGCGAGTGGCTCGGAGACGGTGGTTCCTCGAAAAGAGGGCCCCCCGCCTCCGAAGCCCCAGCAACCGCCTAAGGTTTCGAAGCGGAGGGAGGAAAAGACTCGCATGGCGAGGTCAACCTCCCCCAATAAGTTCGCGAAGGCGACAGCGCCTCCAGCGCTTTGTGTGGCCAACAGCGCCCGGGGTTCTGACCCCGGGAAGTGTACGGCCATTCCCGTGAGGGTCTTCAATTCGAGGAGGGCCCCCGCGTCTCCTCCGAGCTAGGCCTGGAGGGCATATTCCTTCAATGGAATTGCCGTGGACTCCGGGCCAACTGGGAGGAGCTGCGGAGGCTCGCCTCGTCCCGTTCCCCGTTAGCTATTTTTTTGCCGGAGACCATGCTAGGCGCGTGCCCACTGCCTGCCCTCCCGGGGTATAAGGGTCTTGCGACCCCACCACCGAGGGACGGCCGGGCTGGGGGATGCGCGGTTTACACCCGGCATGATGTCTCCGTTCTTCCTTTCTCTTTAGATACCTCCTTACAGGCAGTGGCTGTGCAGCTGCACCTGGATAGGAGGTATACTATCATTTCTGCGTACATTCCACCGTCAGCTGACTTCGACGCGGGGGACTTCCGCCGCGTCGTGGCACGGTTGCTGAGGCCCTATCTCTTGCTTGGAGATCTGAACGGCAGGCATCCTCTCTGGGGAGATTACACCATAAATCCCAAGGGACAAGTCCTTGCCGATCTGATCGAAGAAGTCAACAAGTCCACAAGTCAGTAGGCACGAATCTGTCCCAAGCACAAGGGACAGGCGGTAGCGACCCCGCCCATCCCGGTACTGGGACAGGTATCGTGCGCGAAGATCACCCAGACTGGGACATTCGACAAGAATGTGCCGAACAGTCTGGGGGATGACGCAGTCGTTGCAATAGGGCGCAGGCGAGCGCTCCATCAGATAGCGATTCGTCACTCGAGTGTGTCCGATTCGGAGACGACAGAAAGCAACCTAAAGCCGCCGCGGCATTGGGGGATAGGTCCATGGGAATAGTCGCGGCGCAATGGCACGCAACTTTAAGTTCCCTTCGAACGTCTCCCATCTTCTTTGCCAAGCAGTCCGAAGAGCTGCCCGTATTCCTGCCATGTAGTCGGTGTGGGGAAGAGCGAAACGCTGGTCCGGTCGCAGAGTCCTCGCGGACTCTTTGGCGCCCTCATCGGCGCGCTCATTCCCCGCAATTCCTACATGTCCAGGAACCCAGCAGAAGATAATCTCGACATCTGCCCGGCTCGACAAAACCGTGGCGTCACGGATATCGCGAACAAGGGGATGCGGAGATTCCAATGCCCCGAGAGCACTCAGGGCGCTTTGTGAGCGCTATAGATCACATCCGGTCTCCGAACCGGGCACGTCGCGTAATCTCCCGTACCGAGTGGTGTATTGCCACCAGCTCGGCCGTGAAGACAGACGCAGCGCCTGGTAGAGCCCCGCTGACTTCAAACAGAGGGGATACGGCGTGGAAGCCGACCATCTCTTGGGACTTGGAGCCATCCGTATACACTGGCACGGTACCAGCGTGACACGATGTGTGCTCCAAAAAGGTCGAACGCAATACTCCCGGCGCAGTACAAGCTTTGGGAGCAGAGGCGTGGCGACAAATAGCCAAATGTGGTACCCTCCAGGGTGGCGTCCTGGGCAGAACCCGGGGCGCCACCGGCCCGAGAGCTATATCTACCTCTTTAAGGAGTTTTCTGGCCCTAAACCCAAAGGGCTTAGGGTATGACTGGCGTCTCTCGGCGGCATAGGCACCATCGAGATCAGCTGCGGATGCAGTGACAGCTTTTGGCGACTGAGGGAGGCGCCGGGCTCGCGCGTACAGGCGAGTGATGCACTGCACGCGGCGCAGAGCGAGTGGCATCTCCCCAGCATCGACCAACAGGCTCTCAATGGGGGAAGTGCGGAAGGCACCGGTCGCAAGGCGAAGGCCGGTGTGGTGGATTGAATCCACCTTCCGCAATAAACGCTCGGCTGCGGATGCATAAAACTCGCATCCGTAGTCGAGCTTCAAGCGAACAAAGGATCGATAAAAAAGTAAAGCGGTAGCCCTATCAGCGCCCCAAGCGCTGAACGTCACGGAACGGAGAATGTCCATGGCGCGGGTACAAGAAACCCTAAGGCTGCGAATATGAGCCTCCCAGGTGAGGCGTCGGTCGAATACAAGACCAAGGAAACGGTGCTACTCAACCACATCCAGGCGCACCCCATTAATAAACAAGTCTGGGTCGGGGTGGAGCCGTGGATGGCGGCAGAAGTGCACCACCTTAGTCTTGGCCAAAGAAAACCGAAACCTGTGTGCTTCGGCATAGCGAGAGACGCGGTTCAATGCCTGTTAGAGTCGACGCTCCAGAGTTGGCATCTGGGCCGCGCCAAAAGAGATCGAAAGGTCGTCCACGTAGAGCGTAGCGAGAACATCTTCCGGCAGCACCGAGGTGATGCCGTTCATGCTCAGGGCAAAGAGTGTGACACTGAGGACACTTCCCTGCGGGACACCCTCTTCCTGCTCCTTTGGGGCAGAGAGGGCTCCCCCCACCCGTACGCGGAATCGACGATTCGCAAAAATTCAGATATAAACATTGGGAGGCGTCCCCTCGCCCCCATCGTGTGGAGAGTCTCCATGATATCGTATCGCCATGCGGTATCATAGGCCTTCTCCAGATCAAAAAACACCGAGGCGTAGTGCTGTCTACGAAGGAAAGCCTCGCAGACGGCATTTTCCAGTCGGAGCAGAGCATCCGACGTGGAGTGAAACTTACGGAAGCCGCACTGTGCAGAAGACAGATGGCCTCCGCTATCCAGGAAATAGGCTAATCTAACATTTACGAATTTCTCCATCAACTTGCACACGCAAGAGGTTAGAGAGATTGGGCGGAAACCGGTCGGAGTTGAGTGATCTCTTCCCGGCTTGCGAAAGGCGAGCACAGTAGCGATTCGCCAGGAGTCTGGGAGAAGACCTTCCACCCAGATCCTGTTGAACAGATTTAACAGAAAGGCCATGCCTCGCTCACCCAGGTGTCGAAGCATGGCGTACGGGACATCGTCCGGACCATGGGCGGTGTCCGCGCACGAAGCGAGAGCGGAACGCAACTCACTCACAGTAAACTTGTCGTTGAAGGGTTCTCCGCCTCTGGAGGTAAAGTCCAGCCGGCGGCCTTCCGCGACATCACGACGTGCATTGATACTGGCGGAGCAGCATCACGGCTAGAGAATGCGGAGAAAGCGGTCGCTAAGGATTCCGCCACGGACGCGGGGTCTGAGATTGCGGTCCCATTCTCCTGAAGAACGGGAGGGAGGTCCTGCGAGAACTTGCCCCGAATCCTTTTGACTCGCTTCCACACCTCAGCTAAAGGGGTCTTCCCGTTAAGTGAAGACACGTATGCCCGCCAAGAAGAGCGGCGGGCGTGCTTCTAAATATACCTGAACCTAGCCCTAGCCCGACGAAATTCAGCGACAGTGAAATCGTTCGGGCGGCGCTTATAGCGCATGTAGGCATAACGCTTCTGTTTGAGGGCCGTCTCACACTTGGCCGACCACCATGGGAGTGGTCGGCGTGCAAAACGGCCAGACGTCCTAGGAATACTAGTCAGGCCCACGGCGATGAGGTTGCCGGAGAAGAACTCAACGGCCTCATCTACCGACCTAAACTCCTCGACTGAGATACAGAATTCAGTCATTTCCTGAAATGCAGGCCACCGCGCCCGCGCTAAGCACCACCGAGGTGGTCTCTCAGGCGGCAGTTGCCCTGAAAATGATATTTGAATGGGAAAGTGATCACTACCATGGAGGTCATCGACCACCCCCCAATCAAAATCAGGCTGTGCATCCGAAGAGCACAAAGATAGGTCAAGGCAAGAAAATGAAGCGGTTCTCGGACAGTGATGCGTAAACTCATCCACGTTTAGGACACCCATCTCAAGCTCTTCGATCAGATCGGCAAGGACTTGTCCCCTGGGATTTATGGAGTAATCTCCCCAGAGAGGATGCCTGCCGTTCAGATCTCCAAGCAAGAGATAGGGCCTCGGCAACCGTGCCATGACGCGGCGGAAGTCCCCCGCGTCGAAGTCAGATGACGGTGGAATGTACGCAGAAATGATAGTATACCTCCTATCCAGGTGTAGCTGCACAGCCACTGCCTGAAAGGAGGTATCTAAAGAGAAAGGAAGAACGGAGACATCATGCCGGGTGTAAACCGCGCATCCCCCAGCCCGGCCATCCCGCGGTGGTGGCGTCGCAAGACCCTTATACCCCGGGAGGGCAGGCAGGGGGCACGCGCCTAGCATGGTCTCCTGCAAAAAAATAGCTAACGGGGAACGGGACGAAGCGAGCCTCCGCAGCTCCTCCCAGTTGTCCCGGAGTCCACGGCAATTCCATTGAAGGAATATACCCTCCAGGCCTAGCTCGGAGGAGACGCGGGGGCCCTCCTCGAATTGAAGACCCTCACGGGAATGGGCGTACGCTTCCCGGGGGCAGAACCCCGGGCGCTGTTGGCCGGACAAAGCGCTGGAGGCGGTGTCGCCCTTGAGGACTTATTGGGGGAGGTTGGGCTCGCCATGCGAGTCTTTTCCTTCCTCCGCCTCGAAACCTTAGGCGGGCGCTGCGGCTTCGGAGGCGGGGGGGCCTCTTTTTGAGGTTCCACCGTCTCCGAGCCACTCGCTCCACCTCGCGGCGTGGGCGAAGGAGCCGAAGCTCCTTTGTTGCTGTCCTCCTTTCGGGGCCTAGCGACCATCTTCAGGGGTGTTGCCTCCTGTGAGTCTAACGACTCGGTGGAGGCGCGTGGCCGTTTCGCCTTGCGGGAAACGGTCACGCTGGGGGAAGAGGGGGGAGCCCGGGTTTTAGCGAGGCTGGGTATGAACCTTTTTTGCCGCCAGCTTTACCAGGGGAGCGCCCGGGTTGGGTAGAGCCCGCAGAAGGGCTCCGAATGGGCGCGGAAACAACCGTGCTCGTTGGCCTGGATGGGCCAGGAGCAGAGTGTGCCTTTCGAACTACTGAGGCATATGACGTCCCAGGCAGAGCTGGGCGCGCCAGGACCAAGTCCTTAGCCTCGCGGAATGAGAGTCTATCCTGGGCCTGAACGGCCAGGATTTCTTTCTCCAGGAGATATGCACCACATTGCTTCGAAGAAGCAGGGCGCGGCTCTCCGCAATTGACACACTTGGCCACACACGATTTGGACTTATCGTGTGCGACCTTGGAGCAATTTACACAGACTTTGGGTGACCCCGACTTTGCACGTCTACATGAGCGATTCGTATGGCCGAAGCGGTGACAGTAATAGCACCGCCGCGGCAGTGGCACGAATGCCTTCACGCGGTAGCGGTACCAACCGGCACGCACCGACCTAGGGAGCTTGTCACAGTCAAACGTGACGAAGAGTGTAGGGGTGGGTCTCGAAGCCCCTCCCTGTTTTCTCATCACACGTTCGACCTTGACCGCCCCATGGTCGGCCAGCTCTAGGGTGATGTCCTCAATGGAGTAGTCGACGAGTTCCCTCGCATAAACTACTCTTTTTACAAAGTTCAAGGTAGAGTGCGGCGTCACACTCACCGGGGTGCCATGAAGTGTCCGAAAAGCACTTATCTTGGCCGCCTCGGCGGGATTCGCCGCATTCGCCAGAAGGCTCGCGTCCGAGAAACGGGTTACCTTCGGTTCTCTACCAATTGCACTAGCTAATCCTCTCCTCTGATGGATCATGTTGCCCTTGGACAACATGGTGCCATCAGTGGAGCGAATAACGAAGAAGCGTTTGAAGCCAGCGGGCTCTAAAACGCCAGGTAACCTCTGAATGAGGGGCCCCGATGTCATCGAGGCTCCGCCCTGTGCACTTTTGGTGTTAGTCTTGGTCAGGGGCTCTGCACACGAGGGGGTAGAGGGGCCGGATGTGCCGATCTTGGCTTGGTCGCCTACCAAAGTGGCAGCAGACCCATCCGTCCCCGCAGCCCCCGCGGATGGAGAGGAGCCCCGAGTCTTTCTCGTCTTTTTAGTCTTTTTTGTCTTTTTTTTTTGGAGAGGAGGGCGGGGAATGAACCCGCTTTTCACCTCCGCCGGCAGAAGCCCCCAGGCCAGATGGACTGGCCTCAGCCAGGTCCCTCTCCGAAATGGAGAAGGTCCTGGTTGTCGTTGGGGCACCTGTCGGAGGATATCCCTCCCCTCCTTTTACTGCCTCGGAGCCCTCAGCCATTTGAGGAGGACCTTGCATAGGGGCGGATTCGGGTTCGGTGCTTGGCGCCGAGCCCGAATTCCCCCCCATGGAAGGCCCTACCGTCTGAGGCTGGGTCTCCTCATGGACCATGTTTATCACAGGAGGGGCCTCCAGTTGGCCATCCCCTCCCAGGACATCGCAGGTCCCCTTGGCAGTGTCGCCAGTCTTGTGTGGGGAGGCACAGGCCTTGACCCCAGCAAGGTTTAAAATTCTTGCCAGCAGGTCTTTTGAGGGAAGCGACCGAAGGGGCCTGGCTTCCCTCTCCCCCCTAAGGGGGTTTGCCCTACCGAGCCGCTTTGATGGGGAGCGGCTGGCTAAGGGCTGCCTGCTGGCTTTCTTGGCAGTCCCCTTGGAAAGAAAAGAGGGGACTGCCGCTGGGAAAAGGGAGGTGCCCGAAAGCACCTCCAGAGAAGGGGGTAAGGGGGAGTCCCCTGCACCCGTAGGCGAAGGAGAGGAGTAAGCCTCCTCTCCGGTTAGAGAAATATGGAGAGTCCCCTGTGCCATCGACGGAGCCGCCCGAGGGCGGCTCCGTCGATGGAACAGGGGAAGTTGAGGGTCGGCTTTGTTTTTTTTATCATCATTGGGCATGGTGACCCTTTTTTAAACACGGGATGCAATCGCGCACACCTCTCGCAGTAGCCCGCACTGCGAGAGGTGCTTACAAGCCCGGCAGAGCCAGGCGCCGCCATTTGGCACCACCCCTCCCGCCTGGTGGCCTGGCAGTCCATCGGCATGGCGGCTCCACCTTGGACACGGCGTAAAAATTAATAGATTGTGAAGAGGAGAGGAAAGGGATGTGAGGAAGGTATGGGTGGGGATGAAGCAGGTAGTTAAAAACCAGCCACCCCAGACCGGAGCTCAGCGGTTAGGGAACATTGTCCCCCACCCCCTCAGCCCCGATGCGGGACGGTTGGCTGAAAGGAAGGTCAGCATCTACCCTGTGAAATTAGAGGCTGACCAGAGAAAGTTGTAGGAGAAGTTGTGTGAAAAGAGAGGAAACAAGTGTTTTGAAGGAAGGAAGAGAGGCTAAGCTGGGGCCGGACGGAGCGCTGGATCCCGTCAGCACGGCGGCCAGAGTGGCAAATCGCCGCGCCCCTTACGGGGGCTCGTGGGCCATTTAACATTTTTATTTATTTTAATGTCTTCTCCTAATATATAATTTTATCAACAAATCACCGAGAACGATTGAAAATCTTTCCCTTAAACCGTTCTTATATAGATATAAATTGATCTCAAGTCACCAGATCTTAGATTCAGATTGTGTTGATTATCAAAAGTTATAGTGAATGAACCATCATTGCAAGGAAGGTGAGTAATTCTCAGCAGCCTCGACTGGCTTCCAACTACTAACTGATAGTCTACAAGGTTAGAGTAAATATAACATGATCTTGGATGAGATATAAGAGCCGGAAAATCTATATTAAATGTAATACAAATATTTAATTTAGGGGATATAATCTCTCATAGATCTTTTCAATATATTGAAAAATTCATCTGACAGAACATATAATAGATTTATTTTCTTTTTCACATGAAGCAATGAACGTAAAATGAGTATTAACAAATAGTCAGTAGATATTTTTCGTTGCGTTTTCTCAGATTGAAACACTAAATATTGAGATGATAATTTCTATCTCATTTTCAGATTCATTTTCTTTAGGAGTGCTTTTTCATTTTTTATAATATGTGGAGTCTATCTATATCTCATCACAAGCATAGTAAATTCCTTTTATTTTTGTTTCCTTTTGTCTTGCAAATATAGTTTTTGCTGCATAATTATTTACTTCCGTCATTTTCCGATAGACTGTGAATGCGTGTGTAGTCTTAGTAATATTAAAGATATTCCCTGTAAATTGAAACTCCCAACGCCCTACCTCATACTGACTGTTGTCTGTTATAATAGATTTGTGCAATTCAATTCATAGTCAAACATGGTATTTTAAGGATAAATAACCATGGAAGATGAGTAAGGAAGAGTAACATCAAAACTCTTTGACTCCATCTTCACAAATGATAAGAAGCTTCTCCATCCCCTACCTTTATATAATTCCACGAATTCATAGGCTTAAGGCTGGTGTGTGATATTTCCTGCCTTGACGTATTAATTATACGAATTTAGGTATCCTCGTCATTTTACTAGATATTTCTTGTTTTTTCCACGCCCTTTTGCTTTAACTATCCTTTCGACTACATACTTCTTACCGAATTGAAACATTAATTTCTCTAGTTATTCTTCATAAACCCCACCTTCAATATGTTCTCCATTCAAATCTCTAATATAATACAGCTCTAATAGTTTTGAAAACCTTTCTATCTTGTAGATTTCCTCACTGCACCCAACCTCGTATCCTTTCTAAAATTACTGGAAACGCGTTAGATTCGAACAGAAACCCTGATTTTATATAGAAATCGCTTTTCTTTAACTTCAGATTTCTGTTCCGGTAAAGTGACATCATGTATCACTATAAATGGTGTGGTCTCAATCATTCTATCTAGAATTATTATAAGCCATTGCAAAATCATCTAACATTTCGATGTATTTCCATGTATTATTACAATTAAGATATCTGAAATGTCTTTCCTATATTGTTTTTTGTACACGATCTACAAGATTAGTGTCGTGGATTAGCTGAGATTATATATATATTTATTTGTTTTATTATGGTTAATAAACCAAATAAACTTTGACTTGAGGCGTAGGTACGTGCCTCGGTGATCGATTGAGGATCGTTGTCTAAGAATTATATACTTTATTTTATTCTAGCGAATGAATAAAAGGGAAGTTCTTTCTGTAATTTACCAAATACGGCCAAGGCAACTCGTTGAATGATAATTTAAAAACTTCAACCAAAATAGACTTTTACTGAACATTAATCAAAGAAAACAAAATTACTATATACACATATAATATAAAGATAAAAAAATTGGTTTTAATGTCCAGCTCTCGATGCTCGTCCTAGGAAGATTTTTCGGGCAGACAATTTACTCTAATACTTTGACATTAACCATTGACAAAATAAACTACTTTAAAAAACGGGGACATAAACAAAAGGATTATTTACTTCCATAAGGTAATGGAGATTACCCCAAAGAATCCCTTCGAAATACTTTCGTTTAAATTGGTGTCGAGAAGCGTAGTGCGAGTAGTTTGTTGGTTACTCACAAGATGGCGTTACTCCGAGATAAAGGTGGACGAGTGCCGTCACGCGGAAATTCGAATAAGCGAATGAAGGTTCAAAACAAAGGGATGATTCTTATGGTTTCAACGGTCATAGTTACCTTGACCTCGTTTTCTTCCGGACGAGAGGAAATCGTTGTCTTCTTTTTTTTCTATCTAGTTGGGGTTTGTCCAACTCAGATAGAGTAAGATTTGGAGTTCTCAAGCTGTTTAGATTGATACTCAATAATCTTGGGGGTCGAACTGCGACGAGCTTCCTTGGCACAATCTGGTATTTTCCAAGGAATGCAAGTTCTCCTTAACTTGCCGTAAAATTTCTACCAGTGATTTTTCTGTTTTCTTCTCGAACTCGAAAAATCTTCTCTCAACCGGTGACTTTCTTGTCTCTTTTGTTAGAACGAACAAAAAGCATCGTTTCCTCGGGTCAACCTGTTTTATACCTCAATTAACCCTACAGGGTAAATGAAGGGTTGGGGGACTCCCAGATGGTACGTAACTAGAGATTCCCTTTTTAAAGGTTCGTTTTCCTAATCGGCATTTTGGAGCGAAGGGGAGGATGTAATAGGAGGTTGCTTGTTTGTACTTTTGCTTTTAGTGATTATAATTTTTACCATTTTTGTATGTTACCGAAGAACTATCGAACAGTAATAGTTAAAACCAGACGCCGTTTTGTTATTATAACTAGTTCTCCTCGCCGGGAGGGCAGCCTCGATACATATATATACGGTCGCGATTTCACCCCAACTTTCGTTACACCCTTATATCTCTACAACTAGCTTTTTTTAATGAGTAAAGATGATATATACTGATATTATATTCACTCAATAAACCTTTCTTCTTCTTTCCTTCAAACTCTCCTCCATCAGCAGAACATAAATAGCCTGGAATCCATCTGGTTTCTACCATGATATTTCGTAAAGCATTTGTTACCACCTGATACGTCTTCTCCTTTAGGGGAATTAGCCAGAGATAGGTAGAATATACATCATTTACAAAGAGTATGTAACGTACACCATTATTAAATCTTTCAAACTTAGACCTAATATTTAGATCTAGTCGCCAAATCTCGTTTGAACCTGGTGCATTTAAGTGTTTTGTTTTGAATCTTTTTTGTACTAGTTTATGTAGTGGATAGCTATCCAAACCTGACAGAAAGCTTTTCACATTAGATCTGTTAATGATCTTTTTTACAGATTGGAATAGCCGATTTACTTCAGCAAAAGATGTTGGGAGACTCGGGGACGTATATAAGTCTAACAATCGACGGTTCATTTTTAACTGAATATCTGATTCGTTTACACTCTTATATAATTATTCAATGAAAGACAGCTTAACTTAAAATCAAACTCATTTTTATTGGATATCTATGTTAAAATACCTATTTTTAATTAGAATTTCATGGATGTCCGCAACTTATTACTTTGTACACATTTACTGATTATCTGAATCAAAAGAGCTGGGTTAATCCGGTCAGGAAAATAGTATTCGATATTCAACGGCTAAAAATTATCAATATACATTTTTAATCCAACTTTATATTTTTAAAAATTAATATCAGAATGTTTTATTATATGTTAAGGAATCGTGCTCTAATAAAAAAAATATTTTTATTTGGGGTGAACTTAAACTTTCTTCTTGCAAATCTTGATGACGCAGAATGGTTACACTCTATCCCCTGGATAGACATAAAGATGCCTGAGGACAAATTCTTTCAAAAGTTCGATAGTGTTCCCTCTTATGGTGAAAAAACAATAGAAATTATCAAACGGCACATTTTTATATACTCATCTTATGTGATGGTAGGTTGAAGTTTTCGACAGTCATCGAGCTTTTCGTTGAATGCAAGATAACAAACATCAATTGCATTCTGTAAACACTTAATCCGACGAAAACTTTGATGAAACTCGTCTTCAAGTTTTTGAAAAGTATCTAATTCATACACATTGTACAGTGCTTTTTAAATCGTGTAGGAATGAGCTCTTCAACCCTTTTCCAGTAAATCCCGAAATGTATACTTGGAAATAGACTGTTTGTATTTTTCCTCACTAAACAATTTAGCTGTTTTACACTGTAGTCCTTCACCACTCGATCTATATAGGGGAAAATTTCCTGTTTTAACCTTTGTATTGACTCGAACACGAGCCAAAACTTATCCTCACTAAGTAATAGTTTATCGTTATACTAAGTTCTTCCGTAGGTGTTTTCAAAGATCATTCTAACATAACATGGATGTTGTTCTAGTAATCTTCCAAAGGCTGAATATATTAATTTTATATTTCTGTTGTATAATTTGTACTACTTGGAATAGTGACATAACTTTTTAAGTGTGAGTATTCGAGGAGATCTTGACCGCTACTGGTCAAACACCGATAGGATAGGGTTTCTTTGACACGATTTGAATATTCATGAATTGCCTTGTGTAGAGTTGCTACTTAACTTTTTGAAATCCCTTGATTGGTATTCTAGTTGCTATCTTTCAGCGGTAAAATTGATTAATTATTCAACCAGTTCCTTCTTTTTTTTTGTTGATGATAAAGAGAAATTGAACGTGTGTTTGCGTGATTCACTAGGCTTGAGGTAGAGGAAGTTGACGAGTGAGTAATACTTTCTAACACTTTTCGACGTTGCGAGTCTTTTATGATAGACTTAGGGAAATTATAAGATATTAATTTTATTTTTACTTCCTTCCAGTAGGTTAGGTGGTGATCATTTCCACGTTGTGGCTAAATCATTGTATAGGTGGATCAGGTTACATTGTGGAAGTTTTTACCATCGATGGTAATCACCCCATCATTACCCCAAGAGAATTTCTGTGTATCTTTTAGTGTCTGATAAATTAAGCTAGCTCTGTCATGAACACTAGGCTTCAGTGTTTCCAGTACTTATCTATATAACCGTATATTTTATACTTGCTACTTTCATTGACTTTACGGTAGATATGTTCACAACATTATTATACTGTTTCAAATAGTGTTCTAGCATGTTTTGTTAAAGGATAACGCCTCTATCTGTTGAAATGTGTGAATTATTTAGTATAGTAGTCAATTCTCTCTCCAATGATAAAAGTCTTTCTTGCGGTAGGATTAAGATTGAGGGTACTTCAATCTCTTTTTTGGGAAAACAATAATTTTTTTCATTTTATAAGGTTGGAGAAGATAAGTGCTAGAACAGAGAATAAGATTGGTAGAAATGATCCTACACGTTGATTTATTAGGTTTTTTTTTAGCCGTATATGAGCTGGCTTCCGAGCTAACATACGTATCAGCCAGTAGAATCGTGATGTCTTTTGTTTCTGCGATTATATCATAGGAAAATTACCTTTTTTTAGATTAAAATACATTTCACATATACATTTGCCAAAATCACTATCCATGCTTCCTATGATTGCTTTGTTCATCTTTTTAGAGAGTGTGGAGAAGGTATGAGATTGATACGTGTATCTTTTCATTCTATGGTTCATTCTAAAAGATATAGGTTCTCAAATTCGTTTGGAAATATTCCTGTCCGTAATGTAAATCGTACAGCGTTTCTCGGACTGAAGTCGCAGAGCAGATAACCAGAGGGCTTTGAGACGGCCTCTTTATATGTTCTGATGAAGCTGTTCCGTTCCCCAGGCATTATTTGTCGAGCAAATATATTTATCTGGGAGATGTTGCTCCTTTGGATAAATAAGACTAAATTGTGACAATAAAAGGCAACATCACGCATATAAGAATTTTTATAAAATAGATTTCGAGCCAACAGATTGCTGGATTTTGTTGTTTTTCTAATATGTTATAAAACAACAAAAGCTAGCAATCTCCTGGTGAAGCACAACAGCTGCCGAAACTCCTCAAATCTCAATTCAACCAACATAGTTTACGAGTTCATCCGCCCTGATAAAGATTGTAAGCTGTATAACAACTCAAAATAAATTGGCATACCAATTACTAAATTTTCGAGACGTTTAACTATGCATCTGCAAAGCGGAGAGCTTAACAATCATAAGGAGAGTGCACGTAACATTAAGTTAACGAGAGATATGCTAGTTGACAACACAGTTATTAAAAGAAAAGAGGTTAATAAAGCTAGGCTGAACATCTTAGAAACCATATTAATAAACAAAGATAAGCCTGCGATCGACAATCAAGTAACAAGCTGGAATTGAACATTAAAATTATTTTAAAATTCCACTCACGGGACTGGCTCGTTTCCTCTAACGTCACGCTCAACCAGAGGGGACTAAATATCCACTAAAAAACGTTTTATTTCATTATGTCTGATCCTCACTCCACTCATTACATCGGTAAAGGATGCAAAAACATATCAAAACGCTCAGAAGATGATCGAATAAGATGCAAAGTTTATCAATTTAGTTTGGTCTTTAATAAACATTCATTTAAAAAAGATGAATACAGGACAAGTGATCTACCCTGTATAAGGTGGAATAAAAAAGATAGAAAAGAAAGTTGCCAAAGGAAATTAAATAAGGCGAAATACACCCTAGTTTTTAACAAAATGTGCATTCAAGAAAGACTACTACCCAACTATACTAATATATATATATATATATATATATATATATATATATATATATATAAATATATATATATATATATGAATCCATTAAACCACATTGAAAGAGAAAACGGAATAATTTTTCCTTGCAGTAATATTTTTATTACCTCTTTCGAAAAAATCCGTGCAGGGAAGCGATTCGAACCAGGCACACTGAGGCAGCGAACACCGCTTTCATCAGAGTTAAAAGTATGCCGTTAGTTCACTACGCATACTTTTAACTGTGATCAAAGCGGTGCTCGCTGCCTCAGTGTGCCTGGTTCGAATCGCTTCTCTGCACGGATTTTTCGAAAAAAGGTAATTAAAAATATTACTGCAAAGAAAAATTATTCCGTTTTCTCTTTCAATGTAGTTTAATGGATTCATTTTCATCATTTTCTCGTGCTACTTTGAGAGATATTATACATATATATATATATATATATATATATATATATATATATATATATATATAAATAAATATATATATAGATATATATATATATATATATATATATATATATATAAAAATATATATAAATATATATATGTACATATATATATATATATATATATATAAACATAATGACCAGGAAAGAGCCGAAGATGCGTCGTGACATTTATTTCAAACGTTTTAGGATTATAAAAAATCTCATCATCAGTTCTAGAGAAAGAATACAAAATACAGATTTAAATATATACATAATAAATTAACACATGATCAAATTGTAAAACATGAATATTAATTTTGAGACGAATTGATTTCATTGGAAATACGAAGAGAAAAAAACAACGAGAGAATTTATAATATAGGAAGGAAAATAAATGAGAGTAGATTTTATTCTTGCAAAATACAAGGAAATATCAAATCAATTATCATCTTTTTAATGAGTGACTATATTTAATGGGACAGAAAAAGAGTTATTATTTAGACTGGGTTGAAGTTTTGTAATATAAATTGACTCTAGTAGGTAAAGCTACCAGAAGTATCTTACCGCATTAAGTATCGAGAAGTTCTCGAGTGAACCCCTAGCGCCACATTGTGACAGATGGTTTTAAATTGTGGATGGATCAGGTTTTGCAAGGTGTAGTCCAGTTCTTTCAGATATACCTATACGCTGCATAAAGCGGGAGAGTAAAGCGCACGGCTTGTTGAAACCACATATGATACAGTGCTACTGAACGTACAACGAAAAACGTATATAATTTTAGATTGCATATTGGTGGGTGGTTCAAATTTGAACTTAACTAATGATCCCAATTTGAAGTCATTAAAGAGAACAATAGATGGTAATAATTGAGGATAGACTGAATTTACCACTTTTAACAAGTCTAAGTTTTTCGGATTAGTAACAAAAGTGTGGTAAGGAAAATAAGATCTTTAATTTATTAATAGTTTGTAGTGGTGGCAGATTCGAGTATTTTTTACTGAGAAACAAAGTAATTTGCCTTTGAAATAGCGATTTGGGCGATCCAAGGGAGGCAAAGAATTGTGTTAGGAATTTGAATTCTAAATGTAGGCCTGAAAAAATGGAACACAAGTATGCTCTATGGAGGAGAGTATGGATGGCATTAATTTTGAATTCAAAATTACAGAAGTTCAAAAAACTTAAACCAAGATTTGAAAAAGTGCGTTTTCGGTAAACATTTGACGTGAAGTGATTGTCTACTCGGGTAATTTTCACTTCATGAAACAAGGAAACAATATGCTATTATTTATTTCGAGCTCACAGGAAAATTTAATATTTGCGTGATTTTTTTTTTTTTTTTTTTTTAAGAGCTCATCTGGCGACTGCCTACTTGGGCATTAGTCGCCGTATTAAAACTGGCCTAGTTCTAGGCTACTTTAAGATAAAATTAAAGAGAGAAAAAAAAACAACAACACCCCAAAAGGGGGAAAGGAAGCAAGCTGGTGCGTCGGGGAGAGGTCCCCCCGGCGCAGGAGCGTGCAACTAAAGAAAAAAAAACAAACAAAAAACAAAATATGCCAAAAAAACAAAAAAAAACAACAACAAAAAACAAAACAAACAAACCTTGCTTAAATAATAGGGAGAAGGCCGGCCTCCCCCAAGAAGTCAACAAGTCCACAAGTCAGTGTGCACGAATCTGTCCCGAGCACAAGGGACAGGCGGTAGCGACCCCGCCCATCCCGGTACTGGGACAGGTATCGTGCGCGAAGATCACCCAGACTGGGACATTCAACAAGAATGTGCCGAACAGTCTGGGGGACGACGCAGTCGTTGCAATAGGGCGCAGGCGAGCGCTCCATCAGATAGCGATGCGTCACACGAGGGTGTCCGATTCGGAGACGACAGAAAGCAACCTGAAGCCGCCGCGGCATTGGGGGATAGGTCCATGGGAACAGTCGCGGCACAATGGCACGCAAATTAAGTTCCCCTCGACCGTCTCCCATCTTCTTTGCCAAGCAGTCCGAAGAGCTGCCCGTATTCCTGCCATGTAGTCAGTGTGAGGAAGAGCGAAACGCTGGTCCGGTCGCAGAGTCCTCGCGGACACTTTGGCGCCCTCATCGGCGCGCTCATTCCCCGCAACTCCTACATGTCCAGGAACCCAGCAGAAGATAATCTCGAAATCTGCCCGGCTCGCCAAAACCGTGGCGTCACGGATTTCGCGAACCAGGGGATGCGGAGATTCCAATGCCCCGAGAGCACTCAGGGCGCTTTGTAAGTCGCTATAGATCACAATCCGGTCTCCGAACCGGGCACGTCGCGTAATCTCCCGTACCGAGTGGTGTATTGCCACCAGCTCGGCCGTGAAGACAGACGCAGCGCCTGGTAGAGCCCCGCTGACTTCAAACAGAGGGGATACGGCGTGGAAGCCGACCCCCTTTTGAGACTTGGAGCCATCCGTATACACTGGCACGGTACCAGCGTGACACGATGTGTGCTCCAAAAAGGTCGAACGCAATACTGCCGGCGCAGTACAAGCTTTGAGAGCAGAGGCGTGGTGACAAATAGCCAAATGTGGTACCCTCCAGGGTGGCGTCCTGGGCAGAACCAGGGGCGCCACCGGCCCGAGAGCTATATCTACCTCTCGAAGGAGTTTCCTGGCCCTAAACCCAAAGGGCTTAGGGTATGACTGGCGTCTCTCGGCGGCATAGGCACCATCGAGATCAGCTGCGGATGCAGTGAGAGCTGTTGGCGACTGAGGGAGGCGCCGGGCTCGCGCGTACAGGCGAGTGATGCACTGCACGCGGCGCAGAGCGAGTGGCATCTCTCCAGCATCGACCAACAGGCTCTCAATGGGGGAAGTGCGGAAGGCACCGCTCGCAAGGCGGAGGCCGGTGTGGTGGATTGAATCCACCTTCCGCAATAAACGCTCGGCTGCGGATGCATAAAACTCGCATCCGTAGTCGAGCTTCGAGCGAACAAAGGATCGATAAAAAAGTAAGGCGGTAGCCCTATCAGCGCCCCAAGCGCTGAACGTCACGGAACGGAGAATGTCCATGGCGCGGGTACAAGAGACCCTAAGGCTGCGAATATGAGCCTCCCAGGTGAGGCGTCGGTCGAATACAAGACCAAGGAAACGGTGCGACTCAACCACATCCAGGCGCACCCCATTAAGAAACAAATCTGGGTCGGGGTGAAGCCGTGGATGGCGGCAGAAGTGCACCACCTTAGTCTTGGCCAAAGAAAACCGAAACCTGTGCGCTTCGGCATAGCGAGAGACGCGGTTCAATGCCTGTTGGAGTCGACGCTCCAGAGTTGGCATCTGGGCCGCGTCAAAAGAGATCGAAAGGTCGTCCACGTACAGCGTAGCGAGAACATCTTCCGGCAGCACCGAGGTGATACCGTTGATGCTCATGGCAAAGAGTGTGACACTGAGGAAACTTCCCTGCGGAACACCCTCTTCCTGCTCCTTTGGGGCAGAGAGTGCTCCCCCCACCCGTACGCGGAATCGACGATCTCGCAAAAATTCAGATATAAACTTTGGGAGGCGTCTTCTTGCCCCCATCGTGTGGAGAGTCTCCATGATACCGTATCGCCATGCGGTATCATAGGCCTTCTCCAGATCAAAAAACACCGTGGCGTAGTGCTGTCTACGAAGGAAAGCCTCGCAGACGGCATTTTCCAGTCGGAGCAGAGCATCCGACGTGGAGTGAAACTTACGGAAGCTGCACTGTGCAGAAGACAGATGGCCTCCGCTTTCCAGGAAATAGGCTAATCTAACATTTACCAATTTCTCCATCAACTTGCACACGCAAGAGGTTAGAGAGATTGGGCAAAAACCGGTCGGAGTAGAGTGATCTCTCCCCGGCTTGCGAAAGGCGAGCACAGTAGCGATTCGCCAGGAGTCTGGGAGAAGACCTTCCACCCAGATCCTGTTGAACATATCTAACAGTAAGGCCATGCCTCGCTCACCCAGGTGTCGAAGCATGGCGTACGGGACATCGTCCGGACCATGGGCGGTGTCCGCGCACGAAGCGAGAGCGGAACGCAACTCACTCACACTAAACTTGTCGTTGAAGGGTTCTCCGCCTCTGGAGGTAAAGTCCAGTCGGCGGCCTTCCGCGACATCACGACGTGCATTGAATGCTGGCGGAGAAGCATCACGGCTAGAGAATGCGGAGAAAGCGGTCGCTAAGGATTCCGCCACGGACGCGGGGTCCGAGATTGCGGTCCCAGTCTCCTGGAGAACGGGAGGGGGGTCCTGCGAGAACTTGCCCTGAATCCTTTTGACTCGCTTCCACACCTCAGCTAAAGGGGTCTTCCCGTTAAGTGAAGACACGTATGCCCGCCAAGAAAAGCGGCGGGCGTGCTTCGAAATATACCGGAACCTAGCCCTAGCCCGACGAAATTCAGCGACAGTGAAATCGTTCGGGCGGCGCTTATAGCGCATGTAGGCATAACGCTTCTGTTTGAGGGCCGTCTCACACTCGGCCGACCACCATGGGAGTGGTCGGCGTGCAAAACGGCCAGACGTCCTAGGAATAGTAGCCAGGCCCACGGCGATGAGGTTGCCGGAGAAGAACTCAACGGCCTCATCTACCGACCTTAACTCCTCGACTGAGATAGAGAATTCAGTCATTTTCTGAAATGCAGGCCACCGCGCCCGCGCCAAGCACCACGGAGGTGGTCTCTCAGGCGGCAGTTGCCCTGAAAATGATATTTGAATGGGAAAGTGATCACTACCATGGAGCTCATCGACCACCCCCCAATCAAAATCAGGCTGTGCATCCGAAGAGCACAAAGATAGGTCAAGGCAAGAAAATGAAGCGGTTCTCGGACAGTGATGCGTAAACTCATCCACGTTTAGGACACCCATCTCAAGCTCTTCGATCAGATCGGCAAGGACTTGTCCCTTGGGATTTATGGAGTAATCTCCCCAGAGAGGATGCCTGCCGTTCAGATCTCCAAGCAAGAGATAGGGCCTCGGCAACGGTGCCACGACGCGGCGGAAGTCCCCCGCGTCGAAGTCAGCTGACGGTGGAATGTACGCAGAAATGATAGTATACCTCCTATCCAGGTGCAGCTGCACAGCCACTGCCTGAAAGGAGGTATCTAAAGAGAAAGGAAGAACGGAGACATCATGCCGAGTGTAAACCGCGCATCCCCTAGCCTGGCCATCCCGCGGTGGTGGGGTCGCAAGACCCTTATACCCCGGGAGGGCAGGCAGGGGGCACGCGCCTAGCATGGTCTCCTGCAAAAAATAGCTAACGGGGAACGGGACGAGGCGAGCCTCCGCAGCTCCTCCAAGTTGGCCCGGAGTCCACGGCAATTCCATTGAAGGAATATACCCTCCAGGCCTAGCTCGGAGGAGACGCGGGGGCCCTCCTCGAATTGAAGACCCTCACGGGAATGGCCGTACGCTTCCCGGGGGCAGAACCCCGGGCGCTGTTGGCCGGACAAAGCGCTGGAGGCGCTGTCACATTCGAGGACTTATTGGGGGAGGTTGGGCTCGCCATGCGAGTCTTTTCCTCCCTCCGCCTCGAAACCTTAGGCGGGCGCTGCGGCTTCGGAAGCGGGGGTGCCTCTTTTCGAGGAACCACCGTCTCCGAGCCACTCGCTCCACCTCGGAGCGTGGGCGAAGGAGCCGAAGCTCCTTTGTTGCTGTCCTCCTTTCGGGGGACAGCTTTAGGAACCCCTGAAGATGGCCTAGCGACCAACTTCAGGGGTGTTTCCTCCTGTGAGTCTAACGACTCGGTGGAGGCGCGTGGCCGTTTCGCCTTGCGGAAAACGGGCACGCTACGGGAAGAGGGGGGAGCCCTGGTTTTAGCCGGGGCTGGGTATGAACCCTTTTTGCCGCCAGCTTTACCAGGGGAGCGCCCGGGTTGGGTAGAGCCCGCAGAAGAGCTCCGAATGGGCGCGGAAACAACCGTGCTCGTTGGCCTGGATGGGCCAGGAGCAGAGGGTGCCTTTCTAACTACTGAGGCATATGACGTCCCAGGCAGAGCTGGGCGCGCCAGGACCAAGTCCTTAGCCTCGCGGAATGAGAGTCTATCCTGGGCCTGAACGGCCAGGATTTCTTTCTTCAGAAGATATGCACCACATTGCTTCGAAGAAGCAGGGTGCGGCTCTCCGCAATTGACACACTTGGCCACACACGATTTGGACTTATCGTGTGCGACCTTGGAGCAATTTACACAGACTTCGGGTGACCCCGACTTTGCACGTCTACATGAGCGATTCGTATGGCCGAAGCGGTGACAGTAATAGCACCGCCGCGGCAGTGGCAGTGGCACGAATGCTTTCACGCGGTAGCGGCACCAACCGGCACGCACCGACTCAGGGAGCTTGTCACAGTCGAACGTGACGAAGAGTGTAGGGGTGGGTCTCGAAGCCCCTCCCTGTTTTCTCATCACACGTTCGACCTTGACCGCCCCATGGTCGGCCAGCTCTAGGGTGATGTCCTCAATGGAGTAGTCAACGAGTTCCCTCGCATAAACTACTCCTTTTACAAAGTTCATGGTAAAGTGCGGCGTCACACTCACCGGGGTGCCATGAAGTGTCCGAAGAGCACTTATCTTGGCCGCCTCGGCGGGATTCGCCGCATTCGCCAGAAGGCCCCGTCCGAGAAACGGGTCACCTTCGGCTCTCTACCAATTGCACTAGCTAATCCTCTCCTCTGATGGATCATGTTGCCCTTGGACAACATGGTGCCCTCAGTGGAGCGAATAACCAGGAAGCGTTTGAAGCCAGCGGGCTCGAAAACGCCAGGGAACCTCTGAATGAGGGGCCCCGATGTCATCGAGGCTCCGCCCTGTGCACTTTTGGTGTTAGTCTTGGTCAGGGGCTCTGCACACGAGGGGGTAGAGGGGCCGGATGTGCTGATCTTGGCTTGGTCGCCTACCAAAGTGGCAGCAGACCCATCCGTCCCCGCAGCCCCCGCGGATGGAGAGGAGCCCCGAGTCTTTTTCGTCTTTTTAGTCTTTTTTGTCTTTTTTTTTTGGAGAGGAGGGCGGGGAATGAACCCGCTTTTCACCTCCGCCGGCAGAAGCCCCCAGGCCAGATGGACTGGCCTCAGCCAGGTCCCTCTCCGGAATGGAGAAGGTCCTGGTTGTCGTGGGGCACCTGTCGGGGGATATCCCTCCCCTCCTTTTACTGCCTCGGAGCCCTCAGCCATTTGAGGAGGACCTTGCATAGGGGCGGATTCGGGTTCGGTGCTTGGCGCCGAGCCCGGATTCCCCCCCATGGAAGGCCCTACCGTCTGAGGCTGGGTCTCCTCAAGGACCATGTTTATCACAGGAGGGGCCTTTAGTTGGCCATCCCCTCCCAGGACATCGCAGGTCCCCTCTGCAGTGTCGCCAGTCTTGTGTGGGGAGGCACAGGCCTTGACCCCAGCAAGGTTTAAAATTCTTGCCAGCAGGTCTTTTGAGGGAAGCGACCGAAGGGGCCTGGCTTCCCTCTCCCCCCTAAGGGGGTTTGCCTTACCGAGCCGCTTTGATGGGGAGCGGCTGGCTAAGGGCTGCCTGCTTGCTTTCTTGGCAGTCCCTTTGGAAAGAAAAGAGGGGACTGCCGCTGGGAAAAGGGAGGTGCCCGAAAGCACCTCCAGAGAAGGGGGTGAGGGGGAGTCCCCTGCACCCGTAGGCGAAGGAGAGGAGTAAGCCTCCTCTCCGGTTAGAGAAATATGGAGGGTCCCCTGTGCAAGCACAGGGGGGGGGAACCTCCATTTTTTTGCTGGAGCTGCCCGAGGGCGGCTCCGTCGATGGAACAGGGGAAGTTGAGGGTTGGGTTTGTTTTTTTTTATCATCATTGGGCATGGTGACCCTTTTTTAAACACGGGATGCAATCGCGCACACCTCTCGCAGTAGCCCGCACTGCGAGAGGTGCTAACAAGCCCGGCAGAGCCAGGCGCCGCCATTTGGGACCACTCCTCCCGCCTGGTGGCCTGGCAGTCCATCGGCATGGCGGCTCCACCTTGGACACGGCGTAAAAATTAATAGATTGTGAAGATGAGAGGAAAAGGGATGTGAAGAAGGTATGGGTGGGGATGAAGCAGGTAGTTAAAAACCAGCCACCGCAGACCGAGCTCAGGGGTTAGGGAACATTGTCCCCCACCCCCTCAGCCCCGATGCGGGACGGTTGGCTGAAAGGAAGGTCAGCATCTACCCTGTGAAATTAGAGGCTGACCAGAGAAAGTTGTGGGAGAGGTTGTGTGAAAAGAGAGGAAACAAGTGTTTTGAAGGAAGGAAGAGAGGCTAAGCTGGGGCCGGACGGAGCGCTGGATCCCGTCAGCACGGCGGCCAGAGTGGCAAATCGCCGCGCCCCTTACGGGGAATATTTGCGTGATTCGAATTTAAATAATTGAGGAAGAGTGTACAATGTGACTTAAGTATAAATAGTACAAAATTATCCTATACATAGCGACTATATAAAATCAGACGAAAATTAATGGAGGAATTATCAAGCCAAAGTGTTTCCTAATACCACATGAAAAGATTTGCCAACGAGGGAGATAGAGGAAGATCCATTCCAACCCCATCGATTTGTTCATACAAAATACAATTTTACCAAAACAATGAATTACAAACAGCAAGCTCATGCAGAGATTTAAATAAGGTCTTAATTAAACCTATTACGCAGGTGGAGTTAAGGAAGAGGGAATTTACACAAATATGAATCATTTCAGCAAGAGGAATATTAATGAATAAACTCTCAACGTTAAAGCTGGCCATGGAGTATTTGTCTGCATGAGAAATGTTCGTAATCTCTTTTAAAAATAAATGCGAATTATTAAGAGTAAACTCATTATATGTTAAAGGAGTCAAAATGGGGACTAGAGACTTGCTTAATGCAAATGAGAGGGTCATAATTGCTTATAAAATAAGCCTTAGTGGATGTTTAGGTATGCTTGTGAAGACCCGCTCGGAGCAAGGGCGCATACACAAGCATGGGCAGATAGCCGACACGATATGCTTTGGAAAAATTAAAGGAGTGGGGGGCCGCCTCCTTGATATTTAGACTACGTTTACGATTGAGTGGGATTTATATAATGGCTTGCCAAGTTACAGTGGAATCTCAAACAAGAGATTCCCCTGGGGGTGCGAGATGACGGGGTCCGCACAGATCTCCGGGAAGAAGGTAGCTCGATATGCTTTTATCTGAATAGGGGCCAAAGATTCACAAAGGACGATCTGCTGGTGAGATTTTTACGATGAGGTACAACTCGAACAGGGATTGCAAAACTTCGCGGGGTCAAAGACAAAACGGTCTCAACAGAGGGACTTGGACTGGCAGACTCTCAATCTCCACGAGGAATGGCGAACACAGGGTTTAATAGCCAGGTGGCTGGTCCGTTAGATAGCCCCAGGGCATAGCCTTCCCCAGAGGATTCTCGATGTCAGTCTATGCAAACTTACTTCAAGATAACGAGTTAGATCGGACAGCGAGTTTATACGGCCACGCTCGCAGGGGAAGGACATGCTTGTGGGGCATGGAACGAGAATTCTGCGTCATTGAGGGGATGGAGAGCGAGATGCGTCCCGCATACGCAAATACAGCAGGCTTGAGCGACTCAGTGCGAGAGTGCTTACTTCTCGATCATCCTAAAATTCCCAAGCCAAGGAGCCGGTAGTTTGTAGTGAAAAGGCTGAAAGGGGTATTCGGGAGGGCCTTCACCTTTTTTTGCTGGGATTTCATTTGAATTTCACCAATGTGAAAACCATGATATTTTAATGGTGCCGTAGGCAAAATGGCACTTGCTGGAGTCTATAGTAGGGCCGGGTCACGAAGCTTACTGAATAGGAAGAGAAAGGAGACTAGATGTTGGTTCCATGTGCGGGTGGCCACGTAAACGTTATCATAGTAAAACGACACTTTATTCAGCCCATCCAGTATCCGGGGCATCATGCGATTATAGTTACTACAGGCAGCAAATAATCCAAAAGGAAGACGCATAAATTGCATAAGGCCCTTTTCTGTCGGGAATGCAGTGTATTTCCGGGCACTAGCCTTAACGGGGATTTAAAAGTAAGCCTTACATAAGTCTATCTCTGAAATAAACTTAGCCTCTTCAAATAGATGTAGGGTCTAGTCTATCTAAGAGATAGGCTTACCGTCTAAGACCGTTACGGCGTTGAGTTTACTAAAGTCTACGCCCATGTGAAAAGACCGGTCCGGTTTCCTGACGATAACAATGGGGGAGCAATATTCTGACGTAGAGGGTTTAATGATTCCCAAATTAAGCAGGTTTTCTACTTCTGAGTTGAAAGCAGAACGCAAGTCAACGGGCAAGGGGTCTGGTTTATAGCGTATAGGCTCCTGGTTGGTTATGGTTATATCATTGTGAAAATGGATATAGCAGCCAGGCTTCTCAGAAATTACATCCTGGAATGCAGTCAACAAAAGAGCGAATTGCATCTTCTGAGAAGGTTCCAGCTGGGGATCTATGTCGAGTTCTGGTGCGGAGATTTCACAGGAACCGAAGATACAATGGAGAGGGTAGTTGTTGTCATACGGTTTGAATTAAGTTAAGAGACCCAGAGGGACTCGCGGCTTCCATTACTCCCTCTTCGTTATGGGCAATTATATTATTAATGCAGGCGCGGCGGTGGTAGTACCGCGTAAGCATATTCATATTAAGTAATCTACGGGGCCGGGCGCTTCTAGGATTGGGACCTTACCATTTGGACAATAGCTTATTTGTCTCCGTGGAGAGGAGGAGCAGCATCTCGTCACCTAGATTGAATCGCCTTTCTTTTGACCTAACGTCAAAATAGGTCCTATACTTTTCCCACTTTGGTAATTTTGTATGCTATATCGGCGCATTCTTCCAGGCGGTCCGTAAGGTCTAACAAGTAAGAAAACAAGGATTTTATCTTCTCACCCAGGCGGAGATTGCCATATACAAAAGTTCCAAGGAGTTCTGTGGGGGATTTCTCGGCAGGCAAAGAAGGCAAATGGCAGGTAAAAAGTTATGCCATTCTCGGACTCAGAGCTCGACATGGCATAACTTTTTTAAAATGGTCTGCAATGTACCATTTAACTTTTCGCAGACGCCGTTAGAGGCGGAATGAAAAGGGGTTGTAAATAATGGCTTGATCATAAGAAGCTTGCCGACGTATTTCATTAGTTAAGAGGTTAACTGCTTAACTCTGTTTGACAAGATCTCCTTTCGAATACCAATGCGAAAAATGATAGAAATCAGGCCTCCGCACAGGTCACACTATCTATCTCTTTATGGGTAACTACGTCAGGGAATCTCGTTGCAAATTCGACGAGCGTGAGGGGGTATGACTGTCCTTCGCTAGACGGGGGTGAATTGGGCCAATAAAGTCTATGGACTCTCTAAAGAAAGGCTCCTAGATAATTAGACTCTTATGGAGCAGGGCAGGTGGTATTCGCCCTTTTGCTGTAGTATTTTGACAAATGTCGCACGACATATGCTGCATGCAGCAGGAGTAAAGCGTACGCCATGTTGCACCCACATATGATACAGTGCTACTGCGCGTACAAAGAAAACGTATAGAATTTTAGATTGTATACTGGTAGGTGTTTGATCTTTGAACTTAAATAATGATCTCAGTCTTAAGTCATTACTGAGAACAATAGATGGTAATAATCGAGGATAGGCTGAATTCACCAGTTTTAACAAGATTTTTTTTAAGTTTTTGGATTATTAACCAATTTATGGTAAGGAAAAGAAGATCTTTAATTTTTAACAGTTTGTAGTGAAGGTAGATCGATTATTTTTCATTAAGAAACACTAATTTGGAATCTTTTGTTCTTGGCAGAGATTTTAGCTCTCTTCCTCTCCCTCTCTTTTGCTATCTATCCTATCCTCTCTCTCTCTCTCTCTTTCTCTCTTTCTCCTTCCCTCCCTCACTCCATACCTCGTCATCGCCCCACCTCTTTCTCTATTCTTTTTATTTTTTTTACTCGCACTTATTTTTTTATCTGACAATCTTTCTCTCTCTTGCTCCCACTCTTTGCCTGAAGCCATTGGGAACTTTTCGCTGAGAAAGGCTAAGATAAACATGGGTGGATAGAGACAAAAATCGTGAACCCCAGGGAACGAGAGCGTATTGATGTGACTGAATAGAGATGAATTCTGTTGAGAGGGAGACTGAACGCTTTAAGATATGGTCATGGGAAACCCTTGGCTCAAATACTACTAAAGGCTTTACTATTAGGGTAAGAATGACACCTAGGAGAGTGTAAGAAAGCGCTCAGGGGAGAGTAACATAATCTTAATCGTATAGGAAGATGCCATGAAGAGAGAATAAATATGTTCTCGCAATTATTGCAAGGCTGTTTCTAGTTTAAACTATTTGGGGGAGGCACAGTTAATTTAGGCGGTGTTTGGCGTACTTCAATACGATGGGAAAATTGCGCTTTGGCGGAAGGGTGAGAGCGGCACTCAGGGGGATTCATTACACGCCAAGGAAGATTGAAACAGCCCTTTATCAGTACCTTTGGGAGCCCTCTATATAAAAACATTGTGAAGGGGAGAAAAAGGTTAGTATGTTTGTACCTAGAAGTTTCACTTTCCACCTTTCAAGGACCTTTGTTAGATTTGAGAGTCATGTAAATTGTGTCAATTAGTTTTAAAAATCTCACTTTGATGTGTTGAAAATATCAGCTAGTGAATAAACACTCCAAAGAGGATAACTTTGCAATGCAGTGAAAGGAAACCTAAATTACTGATGTGTAGCATTGCTAGGAAGACTAAAGTTGATCACACAACACTAGAATAAAAATATGAAAGAGGTTACTTACTGTGTGAGTAAATGTTTCTGAAACGAAACTAAAGATATTCCTCAATTATAATAACGGAAACTAGTCTCAGACTAGATCGAAGCCATATCTTACTAAAGATTAAGTGCACACAAAGAGCACGGAGACAAAGGGACACGTTCAAAGTGATACAGCATTTGAGAGAATGTATTGGCAGTAACGAAGAAAAAACAAATCTATCTATTATATATTTGTGCATGTGTGGGGGGAAAGCGCAAACAGATAACGGCAGCTATATGGGTTTTTAAAAGCTTTCCGCCACTAAAAATAATCAAATTGCAGGAAAGGGAGAGGAGGATGACATTAATGAGATTAAAATTGCAAATGATGTCGGCAGGAATTGCATTGGAGAGGGTGTGAGCACGATTTGTTTTTTTGTTTTTTTTATAGAGCCCATCTGGCAACTACCCACTTGGGCATAAGTCGCCGAAAAACACGACAGCCTAGAATTAGGCTACTTTAAAGTTAAAATATGAAAACTTAACAATCAATATAAATTGGAAAAACTTTACAATCGAAGCAATCTCCGGCAGCGGGGGGAGGTCCCCCTCACCCCGGTGCAGGAGAGTGCAACCTAAAACAAAACAATAACAAAAAAAGGAACCTTAAATAAAGGGGAGAAGGCCGGCCTCCCCCAAAAAGTCAATAAGTCCACCAGTCATGGTGCACGCACTCGTCCCGAGTACAAGGGACAGGCGGTAGCGACCCCGCCCATCCCGGTACCGAGACAGGTATCGTGCGCGAAGATCACCCAGACTGGGACATTCGACAAGAATATGCCGAACAGTCTGGGGGACGACGCAGTCGTTGCAATAGGGCACATGCGAGCGCTACACCAAGTAACGATGCGTCACACGAGTGTGTCCGATTCGAAGACGACAGAAAGCAACCTGAAGCCGCCGCGGCATTGGGGGATAGGTCCATGGGAACAGTCGCGGCGCAATGGCACGCAACTTTAAGTTCCCCTCGACCGTCTCCCATCTTCTTTGCCAAGCAGTCCGAAGAGCTGCCCGTATTCCTGCCATGTAGTCAGTGTGAGGAAGAGCGAAACGCTGGGCCGGTCGCAGAGTCCTCGCGGACTCTTTGGCGCCCTCATCGGCGCGCTCATTCCCCGCAATTCCTACATGTCCAGGAACCCAGCAGAAGACAATCTCGACATCTGCCCGGCTCGCCAAAACCGTGGCGTCACGGATATCGCGAACCAGGGGATGCGGAGATTCCAATGCCCCGAGAGCACTCAGGGCGCTTTGTGAGTCGCTATAGATCACAATCCGGTCTCCGAACCGGGCACGTCGCGTAATCTCCCGTACCGAGTGGTGTATTGCCACCAGCTCGGCCGTGAAGACAGACGCAGCGCCTGGTAGAGCCCCGCTGACTTCAAACAGAGGGGATACGGCGTGGAAGCCGACCCCCTCTTGGGACTTGGAGCCATCCGTATACACTGGCACGGTACCAGCGTGACACGATGTGTGCTCCAAAAAGGTCGAACGCAATACTCCCGGCGCAGTACAAGCTTTGGGAGCAGAGGCGTGGCGACAAATAGCCAAATGTGGTACCCTCCAGGGTGGCGTCCTGGGCAGAACCAGGGGCGCCACCGGCCCGAGAGCTATATCTACCTCTCGAAGGAGTTTCCTGGCCCTAAACCCAAAGGGCTTAGGGTATGACTGGCGTCTCTCGGCGGCATAGGCACCATCGAGATCAGCTGCGGATGCAGTGAGAGCTGTTGGCGACTGAGGGAGGCGCCGGGCTCGCGCGTACAGGCGAGTAATGCACTGCACGCGGCGCAGAGCGAGTGGCATCTCCCCAGCATCGACCAACAGGCTCTCAATGGGGGAAGTGCAGAAGGCACCGGTCGCAAGGCGAAGGCCGGTGTGGTGGATTGAATCCACCTTCCGCAATAAACGCTCGGCTGCGGATGCATAAAACTCGCATCCGTAGTCGAGCTTGGAACGAACAAAGGATCGATAAAAAAGTAAGGCGGTAGCCCTATCAGCGCCCCAAGCGCTGAACGTCACGGAACGGAGAATGTCCATGGCGCGGGTACAAGAGACCTTAAGGCTGCGAATATGAGCCTCCCAGGTGAGGCGTCGGTCGAATACAAGACCAAGGAAACGGTGCGACTCAACCACATCCAGGCGCACCACATTAAGAAACAAATCTGGGTCGGGGTGAAGCCGTGGATGGCGGCAGAAGTGCACCACCTTAGTCTTGGCCAAAGAAAACCGAAACCTGTGCGCTTCGGCATAGCGAGAGACGCGGTTCAATGCCTGTTGGAGTCGACGCTCCAGAGTTGGCATCTGGGCCGCGCCAAAAGAGATCGAAAGGTCGTCCACGTAGAGCGTAGCGAGAACATCTTTCGGCAGCACCGAGGTGATGCCGTTGATGCTCAGGGCACAGAGTGTGACACTGAGAACACTTCCCTGCGGGACACCCTCTTCCTGCTCCTTTGGGCCACAGAGAGCTCCCCCCACCCGTACGCGGAATCGACGATCTCGCAAAAATTCAGATATAAACATTGGGAGGCGTCCTCTCGCCCCCATCGTGTGGAGAGTCTCCATGATACCGTATCGCCATGCGGTATCATAGGCCTTCTCCAAATCGTAAAAGACCGTGGCGTAGTGCTGTCTACGAAGGAAAGCCTCGCAGACTGCATTTTCCAGTCGGAGCAGAGCATCCGACGTGGAGTGGAACTTGCGGAAGCCGCACTGTGCGGAAGACAGATGGCCTCCGCTGTCCAGGAAAAAGGCTAATCTAACATTTACCAATTTCTCCATCAACTTGCACACGCAAGAGGTTAGAGAGATTGGGCGGAAACCGGTTGGAGTAGAGTGATCTCTCCCCGGTTTGCGAAAGGCGAGCACAGTAGCAATTCGCCAGGAGTCTGGGAGAAGACCTTCCACCCAGATCCTGTTGAACAAATCTAACAGAAAGGCCATGCCTCGCTCACCCAGGTGTCGAAGCATGGCGTACGGGACATCGTCCGGACCATGGGCGGTGTCCGCGCACGAAGCGAGAGCGGAACGCAACTCACTCACAGTAAACTTGTCGTTGAAGGGTTCTCCGCCTCTGGAGGTAAAGTCCAGCCGGCGGCCTTCCGCGACATCACGACGTGCATTGAATGCTGGCGGAGCAGCATCACGGCTAGAGAATGCGGAAAAAGCGGTCGCTAAGGATTCCGCCACGGACGCGGGGTCTGAGATTGCGGTCCCATTCTCCTGGAGAACGGGAGGGGGGGTCCTGCGAGAACTTGCACCGAATCCTTTTGACTCGCTTCCACACCTCAGCTAAAGGGGTCTTCCCGTTAAGTGAAGACACGTATGCCCGCCAAGAAGAGCGGCAGGCGTGCTTCGAAATATACCGGAACCTAGCCCTAGCCCGACGAAATTCAGCGACAGTGAAATCGTTCGGGCGGCGCTTATAGCGCATGTAGGCATAACGCTTCTGTTTGAGGGCCGTCTCACACTCGGCCGACCACCATGGGAGTGGTCGGCGTGCAAAACGGCCAGACGTCCTAGGAATAGTAGTCAGGCCCACGGCGATGAGGTTGCCGGAGAAGAACTCAACGGCCTCATCTACCGACCTAAACTCCTCGACTGAGATAGAGAATTCAGTCATTTCCTGAAATGCAGGCCACCGCGCCCGCGCCAAGCACCATCGAGGTGGTCTCTCAGGCGGCAGTTGCCCTGAAAATGATATTTGAATGGGAAAGTGATCACTACCATGGAGGTCATCGACCACCCCCCAATCAAAATCAGGCTGTGCATCCGAAGAGCACAAAGATAGGTCAAGGCAAGAAAATGAAGCGGTTCTCGGACAGTGATGCGTAAACTCATCCACGTTTAGGACACCCATCTCAAGCTCTTCGATCAGATCGGCAAGGACTTGTCCCCTGGGATTTATGGAGTAATCTCCCCAGAGAGGATGCCTGCCGTTGAGATCTCCAAGCAAGATATAGGGCCTCGGCAACCGTGCAACGACGCGGCAGAAGTCCCCCGCGTCGAAGTCAGCTGACGGTGGAATGTACGCAGAAATGATAGTATACCTCCTATCAAGGTGCAGCTGCACAGCCACTGCCTGAAAGGAGGTATCTAAAGAAAAAGGAAGAACGGAGACATCATGCCGGGTGTAAACTGCTCATCCCCAAGCCCGGCCATCCCGCGGTGGTGGGGTCGCAAGACCCTTATACCCAGGGAGGGCAGGGAGGGGACACGCACCTAGCATGGTCTCCTGCAAAAAAATAGCTAACGGGGAACGGGACGAGACGAGCCTCCGCAGCTCCTCCCAGTTGGCCCGGAGTCCACGGCAATTCCATTGAAGGAATATGCCCTCCAGGCCTAGCTCGGAGGAGACGCGGGGGCCCTCCTCGAATTGAAGACCCTCACGGGAATGGCCGTACGCTTCCCGGGGGCAGAACCCCGGGCGCTGTTGGCCGGACAAAGCGCTGAAGGCGCTGTCGCCTTCGAGGACTTATTGGGGGAGGTTGGGCTCGCCATGCGAGTCTTTTCCTCCCTCCGCCTCGAAACCTTAGGCGGGCGTTGCGGCTTCGGAGGCGGGGGGCCCTCTTTTCGAGGAACCACCGTCTCCAAGCCACTCGCTCCACCTCGGGGCGTGGGCGAAGGAGCTGAAGCTCCTTTGTTGCTGTCCTCCTTTCGGGGGACAGCTTAAGGAACCCCGGAAGATGGCCTAGCGACCATCTTCAGGGGTGTTGCCTCCTGTGAGTCTAACGACTCGGTGGAGGCACGTGGCCGTTTCGCCTTACGGGAAACGGTCACGCTGGGGGAAGAGGGGGGAGCCCTGGTTTTAGCCGGGGCAGGGTATGAACCCTTTTTGCCGCCAGCTTTACCGGGGAGCGCCCGGGTTGGGTAGAGCCCGCAGAAGGGCTCCGAATGGGCGCGGAAACAACCGTGCTCGTTGGCCTGGATGGGCCAGGAGCAGAGGGTGCCTTTCTAACTATTGAGGCATATGACGTCCCAGGCAGAGCCGGGCGTGCCAGGACCAAGTCCTTAGCCTTGCGGAATGAGAGTCGATCCTGGGCCTGAACGGCCAGGATTTCTTTCTCAAGGAGATATGCACCACATTGCTTCGAAGAAGCAGGGTGCGGCTCTCCGCAATTGACACACTTGGCCACACACGATTTGGACTTATCGTGTGCGACCTTGGAGCAATTTACACAGAATTCGGGTGACCCCGATTTTGCACGTCTACATTGTCGATTCGTATGGCCGAAGCGGTGACAGTAATAGCACCGCCGCGGCAGTGGCACGAATGCCTTCACGCGGTAGCGGTACCAACCGGCACGCACCGACTCAGGGAGCTTGTCACAGTCGAACGTGACGAAGAGTGTAGGGGTGGGTCTCGAAGCCCCTCCCTGTTTTCTAATCACACGTTCGACCTTGACCGCCCCATGGTCGGCCAGCTCTAGGGTGATGTCCTCAATGGAGTAGTCAACGAGTTCCCTCGCATAAACTACTCCTTTCACAAAGTTCATGGTAGAGTGCGGCGTCACACTCACCGGGGTGCCATGAAGTGTCCGAAGAGCACTTATCTTGGCCGCCTCGGCGGGATTCGCCGCATTCCCTAGAAGGCTGCCGTCCGAGAAACGGGTCACCTTCGGCTCTCTACCAATTGCACTAGCTAATCCTCTCCTCTGATGGATCATGTTGCCCTTGGACAACATGGTGCCATCAGTGGAGCGAATAACGAGGAAGCGTTTGAAGCCAGCGGGCTCGAAAACGCCAGGTAACCTCTGAATGAGGGGCCCCGATGTCATCGAGGCTCCGCCCTGTGCATTCTTCGTCTTAGTCTTGGTCTGGAGCTCCGCACACGAGGGGGTAGAGGGGCCGGATTTGCCGATCTTAGGTTGTTTGCCTACCAAAGTGGCAGCAGACCCATCCGTCCCCGCAGCCCCCGCGGATGGAGAGGAGCCCCGAGTCTTTTTCGTCTTTCTTGTCTTTTTCTTCTTTTTAGGAGAGGAGGGCGGGGAATGAACCCGCTTCTCACCCCCGCCGGTAGAAGCCCCCAGGACAGATGGACCGGCCTCAGCCAGGTCCTTCTCTGAAATGGAGAAGGTCCCGGTGGGCGCAGGGGATTCATCCGGAAGAGATCCCTCCCCTCCTTGCCCTGCCTGAGAATCCACAGCCGTTTGATGAGGACCTTGCATAGGGGCGGATTCGGGTTCGGTGCTTGGCGCCAAGCCCGGATTCCCCCCCATGGAAGGCCCTACCGTCTGAGGCTGGTTTTCCTCAAGGACCATGTCTATCACAGGAGGGGCCTCCAGTTGGCAATCCCCTCCCAGGACATCGCAGGTCCCCTTGGCAGCGTCATAAGTCTTTAGTGGGGAGGCACAGGCCTTGACACCGGCAAGGTTTAATATTTTTGCCAGCAGGTCTTTTGAGGGAAGCGACCGAAGGGGCCTGGCTTCCCTCTCCCCCCTAAGGGGGTTTGCCCTACCGAGCCGCTTGTACGAGGGGCGGTCGGCAATGGGCTGCCTGCTGGCTTTCTTGGCAGTCCCCTTAGAAAGCATAGGAGGGACAGCCGCTGGAGATAGGGAGGTGCCCGAAAGCACCTCCAGAGAAGGGGGTGAGGGGGAGTCCCCTACACCCGTAGGCGTAGGAGAGGAGTAAGCCTCCTCTCCGGTTAAAGAGGTATGGAGGGTCCCCTGCGCAAGCACAGGGGGGGGGACCTCCATCTTTTCTGTGGAGCTGCACGAGGGCGGCTCCGTTGTTGTTATAGGGGGAATTAAGGGGAGATGTTTTTTTGTTTCATCATTGGGCATGGTGACCCTCTTTGTTTTACGGGACGCAATCGCTCACCACCTCTTGCAGTAGCCCGCACTGCAAGAGGTGCTTACAGGCCCGGCAGAGCCAGGCGCCGCCATTTGGGACCACCCCTCCCGCCTGGTGGCCTGGCAGTCCTTCGGCATGGCGGCTCCACCTTGAACACGGCGTAAAACGGATAGATTTTGAAGACGAGAGGAAAAGGGATGTGAGGAAGGTATGGGTGGGGATGAAGCAGGTTGTTAAAAGCCAACCACCCCAGACCGGAGCTCAGGGGTTAAGGGACATTGTCCCCTCCCCCCTCAGCCCCGATCCGGGACGATTGGCTGAGAAGAAGGTCAGCTTCTACCCTGTGAAATTAGAGGCTGACCAGAGAAAGTTGTGGGAGAGGTTGTATGAAAAGCGACGAGGTAGGATAGGAATACAGGCTATCTGAAGGAAGGAAGAGAGGCTAAGCTGGGGCCGGACGGGGCGCTGGATCCCGTCAGCACGGCGGCCAGGATGGCAAATCGCCGCGCCCCTTACGGGGGGTGTGAGCACGAGTGAGATTCAAATTGCAGAAGGGCTTTGTGGTCAAACTGAATGAGATTAAAAGTGTAGTGTATATTTACAAATGAGATTCAAATTGAGAATGATATCAGCACAAATGGATTCTAATTATGAGAGTTCAAATATGCATAAGTTTAATATTATGGAGCTATAAGTCGAGAGAGATTCAAAAGGCTAGGATTGTTGGCTCAGGAGAGATTGGGGTTTTTTTTACTAGCCCATCTGCTGGCTGCCTATTTGGACAAATTGCCGCACTCACACTATAGCCGAATACTGGGATAGATTAATAAACAAATAACAACACGTAAATAACAAAGATCAAAAGAGGAACAAAGCCTAAAATGCAAACTAAAAGAATCAACAACAAAGAAGAACAAAATTCGAAAAAAGGCAACAAGAAGGTAGGGCGCTCCGGCGTCAGCAGTAGCCCCTCCCTTCCCTGCAAAAGAACATGCAATCTACAACAAAGAGTCAAGATAAAAAAGAGGAAGTCAGATTCCCCAAAAGGTTCTTATAGTCAGAAAGTTCCTAGTACAAGGAAGAAACGGTAGCGATCCCGCTCGTCCCGGTACCGGCACAAGCAACGTGCAGAACTCTCTGGGGGACAACGCACTCTTCACAATGAGGCGCAGGCAAGCTCTCCGTAAATGGCGCTGCGTCCTCCGAGTGTGTGCAATTCAGGCATGAGAGAAAGCACCCTCAAGTCTTCGAAACATTAGGGGGAAGGTCCATGGGAATAGTCGCGGTGCAATGGTAGGTAACTTGTCGTTCCCCCGACCGTCTCCCATCTTTTTTGCCAAGCAGCACGTTCGGCTGCCCGTATTCCTCCATGTAGTGGGTGTGAAGAAGTGCAAAACGCTTTGCTGCCCTCTTAAAAATGATTGAAATTTGTATGTATGTAAATAGCTATGAGATCCTAATTATGCAAGGGTAAGGGGTTCAAATTTCAGGGGTGGTAATCGGAACTAAGATTGTTTAAATTACAGGCAATTTTTGTTCCAATTTTATTCTACTTGTAGGAGGAGGAGGATAGAAAAAATGGAATTCAATTTGCAGAAGATTTAAGTTCTAATGGAATTGAAATTACTGGAGTGTAAGGGGGGATTGGATTACCATTTTGGAGCTGGAGTTATTAACAATAATAAGTTTTAAGTATTCACGAGTGAAATTCAAACTGCGGGTTATGAATAAGATTAAAATTGAACAGGAAGCAAGCCCGAATGAAATTTAAATGTAGGCGAGGGTAATTACGAATAGGATTGAAATTGTTGGTGAGGTAAGCAAAAATGATATTCAAGTGCGTTGATGACAAAAGAACAACGAACTATCGTTTATGTCGATTGCTGCAAAATCTACATTATAGATGACTTACCTGAGTAAAAAGTTAAGTGTAATTTACCTGAGCTTACTATTCACGGTTGAGGCAGCTTACGTAGATGGACATTCATTTGTATCTTTGATTCGTCTTATTTGTTCAGCGTAATTTACATTTGCAGTCCAATATATTTTCTTTACTTTTCAAGTGACAGTCAATTGGGTGGGCTAGGCCGATTTTCTAAATATTCCTCATATAAACTTGGTTCAGGCAACATCCACGAAGACTATGGACATGAAAGTCACCTGGAAACAGAGCTAAAATCAAATAGATTACGTGACCATCAAAAGAAGATAAAGAAATGCTATTAAAAAAGTGAGAACATATCCAGAAGTAGCATGTGATAGCGATCGCGTTCTACTTGTACCAGACATCAAGGTGAAATTACAGTAACTGAGGTGATTAAACGAAAAAGAGAAGTACAGATGCTGATGAGAAATAGGGAGTTAAAATAGAGTTATATAGTGACAGTGTAAAATAAATACGAGATGTTAATGGATCAATGTGAGGCAAACTATCCTGGACAACAATGAAAGAGGTTAAGTGATGCAATAGAAGACGTCAATCAAACACTACTCCCAGAAAAGTGCAGAAGAAAAAATTGGATCATTGAGGTAATATTTGAATTGATCGAGACGGGAACAATGCGAACGCAGCCAAAGTTCGTCGCGATATTTTTGCTATGCACGTAGAAAATGCTTTATCAGAAAAGACAGCTCAATCTTAATGACGAAGAACGTTTCGGTCGCCGCATTAAGTTGGATGAAGATCGATTGAACGAACTAATTCATGAAAATACTCGTTAATTGACTAGAAAATTGGCTGTACAATTGGCCTGTGATCAGAAAACTGTAGTGAATCACCTTCATTTGCTGAAAAAAGTTCAAAAACTCTGTGCATGTGTTCCGCACGCTTTGAACGAAAACAACAAACTTTAATGCTCCACGATTGCCACAGGTTTTCATGCTAGTCACAAAGCTACTCGTGGATATAAGGACAGAATTCCTCACCGCATCATCACTGACGACGAAAAGTGGTGTGTTTATGTCAACATGAACCATCGAAAACAATGGCTTAGCCCCAATAAAAAAACACTTCTGCGATTAAAGCAAGGACTTCATCCACGAAAGACGATGCTGTGTGTGTGGCGGGATTGTGCAGGCATTATTCTTTATAAGCTCCTTGCGAACAATGAAATTCCTAAATGCAGAACTCTACGTTCAACAAATGTATCGACTATTCGTGAAAAGCGACCTCATCGACGTTATGGAGTCCTTGTGCAACATGACAATGCTCGTCTTCACATTGTCAATATGACAAAAGACGCCATCTAAACGCATAATTGGTAAATCCTGTCGCATCCTCCATATTTGCTAGACTTGGGTCCATCGCATTTTCATCTGTTCCGATCGCTTTCCAACAATTTGCGCGGCGTTTCGTTCAATACTGATGTGAAATTAAGAACCTGGTTAGGCGAATTCTTCGAGTCCAAATCCATAGATTCTTCTTGCAGAGGCATTGAATAACTAGTTGACGTTGGGAAAAATCGTAAATAACAACAGAGGATACATTATTGATCAAATTGCATATTGTTTCAATAAAAAATTAAGTTTTTATACAATTGTTAATCGTAATGACTAAAGTGGATAAAACGGCAAGAACTTATTCCTCAACCCATTACTTAAGGAAACAAAAGTAATTCAGTAAAGGTGGAAGTAATATATAAGAAAATACTTTGAAGATGATAGACAAGAAGAGCAGGAGGAAGAAGAATACCCTGGGCATCAAAATAGACAACAAATAATGGAGGAAAGGTTAAATTTGCTATTAATAAGATGAATTAAGGGAAAGCTGCTGGAACGAATAGAGTCATTGTGGACACTTTAGAGGCCTTGGGACAATTTGCATTAAAGAATATTGCATTTTTGGTTTATTAGATTTATAATGCGGGTGGAACACCTGAAAAGATGTGCAATTCCAATTTTATACCGTTATCTAAGATAAATGGAAATCTAGTATATAGTAAGCACTTTATGATAGGTATAATGAACTACATAACGAAGGTAATTTGAAATATTATAATGAAGAAAATAAATGATGAATTGAGAAAGTAGGTATCCTGGAAGCAATTTGGCTTCTTGGAAGGCAAGGGAACATTGAAGCGATTTTTGTGATGAGAAAAATTTGGGAAAGAATGATCGAAAAACAAAGAAATCTGTTCTTTTGTTTTATTGACTATGGAAGCCTTTCGAAAAAGAAAGGTATTCGGAACTGATGAGGATGCTAGAATGGCTGGACATCGATAAAAAAGAAATGAGAATAATAGGAAATTTATATTTGAATCATTATGCTCATTGTAGGAATAAAAAACAGAGAATCAGACTATAAAGAGAGAAGTACGCCAGGGATGTGTTACGTTTCCTGATTTGTATAACCTATATGGGTATTTATATTAGAAGAGTTGCAAGGGCTTGAAGAAGTCAAAATAGGACGTTACAATATCAACTATATTTGGTACGCAGATGACACAGTGTTGCTGGCGGACTCGGTAGAGAAGTTAAAACATTTCTTGGATGTGACGGTGAGGGCGAGCGAGGGGAGAGGGTTAAAGGTCAATATGGACCAGACCAAAGTGTTGGTATCATTTAAAACGAATTCACCCAGAGTAAGAAGACAGGTAAAAAGAAAAAGAATAGAGCAGCTGGAAAACTTTTCGTATCTAAGAAGTTTGATAACAGAAGACTACAATGTGTAAATGAAATTACAACGAGAATTATTATTGCAAAAAATGCATTTACAAGAATTGCGCAATGTCTGACAAATAGAAAGTTGTCTACGGGAATTACAAAGCGAGCTGCAAAAACTTTTAAATGATCAACATTGTTGTATTGATTTGAGACTTGGGAAAGTGAGCAGGAAGAGGCAAGTAAAGTTGGAAGCAGCTGAAACGTGGTTATAGAGGACTATTGTGAAAATATCATAGACCGCAAGACGAACCAATGGGGCCGTGCTAAGGCAGATGGGAGTAAGGAGGAAAATGGTGACTACATGAGGAGGAATGAGATGCAGGCCGTGCTGCTGAATTGAATGATAGAGCGAGAAAGTGCAAGAGGAAGGCAAAGATAGTAATTTATGGACGGTGTGAGAAAGGTGGCATGGGGACATCTTTAGCTTGCAGAGTTGTTCTAGCTAACAAGAGCGAGAGGGAGAGTCATGTGGCGGCTCCATGTTTGCCGAAGTCCAGGTCGATGTGGCACTTCGGTAAAAAAAAAACAGTCGCTCTGCAATCTGTATCGAAAGACGTTCATTCTGTTTTTGTGGGCTAGAACGTTGTTCGCTCCCTAAATAACCGGTCAGTCACGGATGCGCGTAAACTGCCGTGCGTGCGGTGAAAGATTTACTCATTG
>OZ018337.1:4089907-4489907 GCA_963969495.1 Ceratothoa steindachneri
AATCGGCCAACTGCTTAGGGAGAAGAGAAATGTGTACCGGCAATCGAAGATCTCGGGTGACTTTGACGAATACCGGAGGCTAGCCAGGAGAGTGAAGTCCAGCATAAGGGCGGCTAAGCGGTCTGAGGAACTCCGAGTGGCGAGACTCTGTAAAGAGAATCCCAAGGAGTTTTTTGGATATGTGAACAGCCGTAAACCAATCCGTCGAACGATTGGCCCTTTGAGGAATGAGGAGGGGACATTAAAGCATTCAGATGCAGAAAATGCTAACCTCCTCAACGAATACTTCTCTTCGGTGTTTACTGAAGAGTGTGGTCCCATTCCCCAGCCGACGGATTCCTACTCGGGGGAAAAGCTGGAGGCAATGGACTTCACTGAAGGAGAAATAAAGAAAAAGATCGCTGACCTAAAGACGAATAAGTCCCCTGGACCGGACGGGTTTCTACCCAAGGTGTTGAAGGAAGTGTGCGATGAAGTATCACGACATCTGTGCGCTATCTTTAACATGTCAATCCGGACCGGATGCGTTCCTAGAGACTGGCGTGAGGCGGAGGTGACTCCGATCTTCAAGAAAGGAGACCGTAACCAACCGTCGAACTACCGACCTATCAGTCTGACTTCGATAGTCGGTAAACTCATGGAAAGCATCATGGTGGACAAAGTGACGTCGTATTTAGAGTCAAACCTGCTACTGAGGAGTTCCCAGCACGGCTTCCGAAGGCAACGGTCATGCCTGACGAACCTTGTAGAATTCTTCCACTTCGTTTTCAGCGAGCACGATCGGGACAAGGCGGTGGATGTGGTGTACCTAGACTTTCAGAAAGCCTTTGATAAGGTACCACACCGCCGCCTTCTCCGGAAAGTGCGAGCGCTTGGCATAGACGGAAAGGTAGCCGGCTGGATCGAGAACTGGCTAAGTGGCAGACGGCAACGGGTGGTGGTGAATGGACAGTCTTCTAAGTGGGTGCCCGTTACTAGCGGGGTGCCTCAAGGTTCTGTCCTGGGACCACTACTATTCATCATCTACGTCAACGACATGGACGGTGACATGGTTGCGAAGATTTCCAAATTTGCCGACGATACCAAGCTTGGTATGAACGTTGCAAAGGATGGAAATACTGCCCACCTGCAGGAAGATCTTGGGAAGATTGGGGAGTGGTCGGACACGTGGCAAATGCCTTTTAACGTGGGCAAATGCAAAGTGATGCATATCGGCCACAGAAACCCCCAATCTCAGTATATCCTTAAGGGCACTGCTCTTGAATCGAGTGACACTGAGAAGGACTTGGGTGTAACAATCACTAGTGACCTCAAGTTCTCGAAACAGTGCATTGAGGCGGAGAAAAAGGCCCAAAGGATGCTAGGCTATATTAAGCGCCAGTTTGGTTATCGGAACCAGGAGATTGTACTGTGCCTGTACAACTCACTTGTCCGACCGCACCTGGAGTATGCCGTACAATTTTGGAGTCCTTCATTGCGAAAGGACATCGCGAGATTGGAACGCGTACAAGCCAGGGCAACCAAGCTGATTCCCTCTATCCGACATAAAAGTTATGAGGATAGACTAAGGGAGTTAGATATGTTCTCGCTGGAAACCCGTAGACTGCGTGGTCAGCTCATCGAAGTCTTCAAAATACTTCGAGGGTTCGACAATGTTGACTACCGGGATATTTTCACACTGAGTGAGAACAGAACGCGCAATCACGGCTTCAAACTTGAACTGAAGCGTTACAACCGCAATCTATGTGGAAACTTTTTCACCTACAGTATCTGCGGTAAGTGGAACGCACTTCCAGTGGAAGTTGTCAACAGTGAATCTGTTGACCAGTTCAAGTCAAGACTAGACAAAGTCTTGAAAAGTGGCCGTTTATGGACGCAAAACAATTGAGCAGCCATGTGCCCGCTCAATTGCTAGTCCAAAGGTACCCTCTTTGAATGGACCGTAAGGTCTCCTAGGGTACTTACTTTCCTTGTTACTCCTTGTTACTTGTTACTCTCTCTCTCTCTCTCTCTCTCTCTCTCTCTCTCTCTCTCTCTCTCTCTCTAAATAAACCAGAGGGAGAGGTGACGCCCCCTTGTAGCGGGAAGAGAGCTTGTGTGGACCTTTGACTTTTCGAGCTATGTCGGCGGGGGTACCTCTTCTGGGTACCCCTGGCAGGGCTTCCCTTGTCGGTTCGGTCGGAAACGAGGTTCCAGACTAAGTGCGTCATCTTTTCCTTTTTCTACTCTATCCTTCTCTTTTTTTACTTTTATTCTATCTCTCCCACTTATACAAAAAAAAAAAAAAAAAGCCTACTCCTATCATGTCACTCTTTCCCTTTTTTCCCTCTATCTACATATAAGGACCTGGCAGCTACCTCACGCGTCAGAAGAGAGGCTTTGGAACCTCTATAAACAACGCCAATCGACGCTCACTGGTTGCGAGAGACTAGGACTAGAGGGGTCCTAGGCGTTGGGGCACGATGAATGGGATGAGGGTAGTGCCCCGTTAACCCCTTCCCTGGCGCGTAATTATTGACCGTTCCCAGTGCCCGTTGACGGGTGCCTCTGGTAGCATCGGTCCGAGGTGACGGCCCTTTGTTCCCAGGTTGGTTGCCAGGCCAATAAAAAGCCTTGGGTCGAGTTCCTTGGTGTGGCGGGATATCCATTGAACGCTACTCCGAGATCCTGGCCGTTGTGAAGGGAACTAGTAGGAGTTTAGTAAGGGGTGTGCTTCGTTGTTGTTCACCTGGTGAGAAATCGATGGCCCCTTCGGGGACCGTCTGTGCTGCTTGGTTGGGAGCCACGGCACGCCGAGGCTTGACGACTCGGTCGGACGAACAGCAGCACATGGAGCGTGCCTTCTGGAAGACTCCGAAACGACTCCGATCAATAGGCGGGAGCGACTCACGCGGGGAGAACTCACCAACCCCCTTTTTATATATTGATTGGTCACAAGCTTAAGAAATAGAGTGTTCGAAATGGCAGGAAAGAAAGGTCCAGCAGCGCTAAAATTCACGTGTGCCACATGTAAGAAGGACAAGTGGTGCGTTGACTTCCCGGAAGGCTGCTATGCGAAATGCCACCCAGACAGTGTATGCACCACTTGCATTTTAAAGAAGGAAGTGGAGGAAGTAGTCGCCTACTACAGGGAAAGAACTACAGACCTCGAACAGAAAATCGAGAGGCTCAAGGAGGAGCACTCCCACCAGATCCGCAGGCTCGAAGAGAAATTAAACGATCTCTCGAGTCCTGTGGCAAACACTACCTCTGCAGAGAGCCTGTGCCCGAATGTGGCAGTGACACCAAAAGGGAAAAAGAAAAAAAAGACGAAAAAGGGAAAGAAGAAAGAGGAAGAGAGAGAAATAGAAGAAGAAAGGGTAGAAGAAGTTAATGAAAAGGATGACAAGGGGGAAAAGATGATAGAGAAGAAGAAGAAGAATAAGAGGAAGAAGAAAAAAGAAAAGCCTGAAAACACCATGATGGGGAAGAGAGAGGAATCGGAGAGCTTGCCTCAGAAAAAAAAAATCCGAGCTCAGCAGGCAAATGTGCCAGGGTCATCCTTGTGGGCGATTCCCAGGCACGGGACCTGCAGCCCCTGCTAGCGGCCCGCCTTCGCACAAGCGTTAAGGTAAGCTGCCTGCCAGGATGTGGTAACCACCACATCAGAGTAGAGGCTGAGAAATCACAGATTTCTGAGAGCTCAGTCGTTGCTCTGATGGTCAGTGGAAACGACCTGTACCTGAGAGGAGGTAGGGTAGGCCCTACAGATAAAATCCTCCACACGGTCATGGGTGCCGTGGACGACTGTGGGCTGAAAACCCGCAAGCGCGTGGTAGTCGGGATGCTCCCGAGGAGAGGTCCAACACGGACCGCTCACTCGATGAATGTGTCTTTAAACCGGCGCCTGGCAGATTTGTGTACGGCAGAGGGGGTCTTTTTTGTGGACCCGTACCGCACCTTTTATGGTAGAAATGATCTCTACCAAAGGGATGGGGTACATCTTTCCTTTAAAGGAAAGGCCTTTCTGTCGAACATGATCCAGAATGTCGTAGAGAGGACCGAAAGGAGTATCCGGCCCAGAGTGAGGGCGGACGTACGCCAGTATGCCCGTGTCACTCCAGGAACGACCTTCTCAGAGGTCGCAAAAAGGGGTGCCTCACAAACAAACAAGCCGGGAAACGGAAGAGCGTAGGGAGTCCTACAGTCGGGGACTCCCTGAAAGTTCTTCTGTTCAATGCGAGGTCAATCAGGAACAAGTTTCCTGAGCTCCGTGGCCTCATAGCGACGGAAGAACCCGAAATGGTAGCCATAACAGAATCGTGGATAAAAACCTTAAACCGAGACTTTGAAGGCGAATTCACGATTCCCGGTTACCAGCTCTTCTTGAAAGATAGGCCAGACAGAGAAGGTGGCGGTGTGATGTTGTATGTCAAGGATACTCTCAACTCGACGGATTGCAACATCGTATCCGACCATGAACTACTAGGTGTTGACCTAGAGATAGGTGCTGCCAAATACAGGACCCTGGTGCTTTATAGACCTCCTGCCCAACTCGTTGAAAAGGACAGAGATCTGTACCAGCTACTAGGAGAACTTGTCGAAGACAGAGTGTGTATCGTCATGGGTGATTTCAACACACAAGTTGACTGGGAAACCAGAGAACCCTGTGGCGAGAACGCACTACTCCTGGAGTTCACGAACAACGAGTTCCTCACTCAATGGGTGAGAGAGCCAACGAGAGGAGACAATATCCTCGACTTGGTTTTCACCTCTGAGGATGACATCGTTGAGGACCTCTCTGTTGGCGAAGAGCTCGGTGGCAGTGACCACCGACTAATTAGATTTGTAGTCAAAGTCCCCAAGGCAGAGCCTGCAACTAGTAAATCAAGGAAACTGGATTTAAGAAGAGCAGACTTTGCAGGTCTACGCGCGGGACTGACTGACGCGAGGCTAGAGGAGTGCGATGCTGTTGAAGACTCTTGGAACAGTTTCAAAACCACATTCATGAGTCTTCAATCGCGTTTTATCCCTCTGAAATGCCCCCGTCGGTCTTCTGTTCAACCAAAGTGGTTTAATCGAGAAATCGGCCAACTGCTTAGGGAGAAGAGAAATGTGTACCGGCAATCGAAGATCTCGGGTGACTTTGACGAATACCGGAGGCTAGCCAGGAAGGTGAAGTCCAGCATAAGGGCGGCTAAGCGGTCTGAGGAAATCCGAGTGGCGAGACTCTGTAAAGAGAATCCCAAGGAGTTTTTTGGATATGTGAACAGCCGTAAACCAATCCGTCGAACGATTGGCCCTTTGAGGAACGAGGAGGGGACATTAAAGCATTCAGATGCAGAAAATGCCAACCTCCTCAACGACTACTTCTCTTCAGTGTTTACTGAAGAGTGTGGTCCCATTCCCCAGCCGACGGATTCCTACTCGGGGGAAAAGCTGGAGGCAATGGACTTCACCGAAGGAGAAATAAAGAAAAAGATCGCTGACCTAAAGACGAATAAGTCCCCTGGACCGGACGGGTTTCTACCTAAAGTGTTGAAGGAAGTGTGCGATGAAGTATCACGACATCTGTGCGCTATCTTTAACATGTCAATCCGGACCGCATGCGTTCCTAGAGACTGGCGTGAGGCGGAGGTGACTCCTATCTTCAAGAAAGGAGACCGTAACCAACCGTCGAACTACCGACCTATCAGTCTGACTTCGATAGTCGGTAAACTCATGGAAAGCATCATGGTGGACAAAGTGACGTCGTATTTAGAGTCAAACCTGCTACTGAGGAGTTCCCAGCACGGCTTCCGAAGGCAACGGTCATGCCTGACGAACCTTGTGGAATGCTTCCACTTCGTTTTCAGCGAGCACGATCGGGACAAGGCGGTGGATGTGGTGTACCTAGACTTTCAGAAAGCCTTTGATAAGGTACCACACCGCCGCCTTCTCCGGAAAGTGCGAGCGCTTGGCATAGACGGAAAGGTAGCCGGCTGGATCGAGAACTGGCTAAGTGGCAGACGGCAACGGGTGGTGGTGAATGGACAGTCTTCTAAGTGGGTGCCCGTTACTAGCGGGGTGCCTCAAGGTTCTGTCCTGGGACCACTACTATTCATCATCTACGTCAACGACATGGACGGTGACATGGTTGCGAAGATTTCCAAATTTGCCGACGATACCAAGCTTGGTATGAACGTTGCAAAGGATGGAAATACTGCCCGCCTGCAGGAAGATCTTGGGAAGATTGGGGAGTGGTCGGACACGTGGCAAATGCCTTTTAACGTGGGCAAATGCAAAGTGATGCATATCGGCCACAGAAACCCCCAATCTCAGTATATCCTTAAGGGCACTGCTCTTGAATCGAGTGACACTGAGAAGGACTTGGGTGTAACAATCACTAGTGACCTCAAGTTCTCGAAACAGTGCATTGAGGCGGAGAAAAAGGCCCAAAGGATGCTAGGCTATATTAAGCGCCAGTTTGGTTATCGGAACCAGGAGATTGTACTGTGCCTGTACAACTCACTTGTCCGACCGCACCTGGAGTATGCCGTACAATTTTGGAGTCCTTCATTGCGAAAGGACATCGCGAGATTGGAACGCGTACAAGCCAGGGCAACCAAGCTGATTCCCTCTATCCGACATAAAAGTTATGAGGATAGACTAAGGGAGTTAGATATGTTCTCGCTGGAAACCCGTAGACTGCGTGGTCAGCTCATCGAAGTCTTCAAAATACTTCGAGGGTTCGACAATGTTGACTACCGGGATATTTTCACACTGAGTGAGAACAGAACGCGCAATCACGGCTTCAAACTTGAACTGAAGCGTTACAACCGCAATCTGTGTGGAAACTTTTTCACCTACAGTATCTGCGGTAAGTGGAACGCACTTCCAGTGGAAGTTGTCAACAGTGAATCTGTTGACCAGTTCAAGTCAAGACTAGACAAAGTCTTGAAAAGTGGCCGTTTATGGACGCAAAACAATTGAGCAGCCATGTGCCCGCTCAATTGCTAGTCCAAAGGCCCTCTCTTTGAATGGACCGTAAGGTCTCCTAGGGTACTTACTTTCCTTGTTACTCCTTGTTACTTGTTACTCTCTCTCTCTCTCTCTCTCTCTCTCTCTCTCTCTCTCTCTCTCTCTCTCTCTCTCTCTCTCTCTAAATAAACCAGAGGGAGAGGTGACGCCCCCTTGTCGCGGGAAGAGAGCTTGTGTGGACCTTTGACTTTTCGAGCTATGTCGGCGGGGGTACCTCTTCTGGGTACCCCTGGCAGGGCTTCCCTTGTCGGTTTGGTCGGAAACGAGGTTCCAGACTAAGTGCGTCATCTTTTCCTTTTTCTACTCTATCCTTCTCTTTTTTTACTTTTATTCTATCTCTCCCACTTATACAAAAAAAAAAAAAAAAAAGCCTACTCCTATCATGTCACTCTTTCCCTTTTTTCCCTCTATCTACATATAAGGACCTGGCAGCTACCTCACGCGTCAGAAGAGAGGCTTTGGAACCTCTATAAACAACGCCAATCGACGCTCACTGGTTGCGAGAGACTAGGACTAGAGGGGTCCTAGGCGTTGGGGCACGATGAATGGGATGAGGGTAGTGCCCCGTTAACCCCTTCCCTGGCGCGTAATTATTGACCGTTCCCAGTGCCCGTTGACGGGTGCCTCTGGTAGCATCGGTCCGAGGTGACGGCCCTTTGTTCCCAGGTTGGTTGCCAGGCCAATAAAAAGCCTTGGGTCGAGTTCCTTGGTGTGGCGGGATATCCATTGAACGCTACTCCGAGATCCTGGCCGTTGTGAAGGGAACTAGTAGGAGTTTAGTAAGGGGTGTGCTTCGTTGTTGTTCACCTGGTGAGAAATCGATGGCCCCTTCGGGGACCGTCTGTGCTGCTTGGTTGGGAGCCACGGCACGCCGAGGCTTGACGACTCGGTCGGACGAACAGCAGCACATGGAGCGTGCCTTCTGGAAGACTCCGAAACGACTCCGATCAATAGGCGGGAGCGACTCACGCGGGGAGAACTCACCAACCCCCTTTTTATATATTGATTGGTCACAAGCTTAAGAAATAGAGTGTTCGAAATGGCAGGAAAGAAAGGTCCAGCAGCGCTAAAATTCACGTGTGCCACATGTAAGAAGGACAAGTGGTGCGTTGACTTCCCGGAAGGCTGCTATGCGAAATGCCACCCAGACAGTGTATGCACCACTTGCATTTTAAAGAAGGAAGTGGAGGAAGTAGTCGCCTACTACAGGGAAAGAACTACAGACCTCGAACAGAAAATCGAGAGGCTCAAGGAGGAGCACTCCCACCAGATCCGCAGGCTCGAAGAGAAATTAAACGATCTCTCGAGTCCTGTGGCAAACACTACCTCTGCAGAGAGCCTGTGCCCGAATGTGGCAGTGACACCAAAAGGGAAAAAGAAAAAAAAGACGAAAAAGGGAAAGAAGAAAGAGGAAGAGAGAGAAATAGAAGAAGAAAGGGTAGAAGAAGTTAATGAAAAGGATGACAAGGGGGAAAAGATGATAGAGAAGAAGAAGAAGAATAAGAGGAAGAAGAAAAAAGAAAAGCCTGAAAACACCATGATGGGGAAGAGAGAGGAATCGGAGAGCTTGCCTCAGAAAAAAAAAATCCGAGCTCAGCAGGCAAATGTGCCAGGGTCATCCTTGTGGGCGATTCCCAGGCACGGGACCTGCAGCCCCTGCTAGCGGCCCGCCTTCGCACAAGCGTTAAGGTAAGCTGCCTGCCAGGATGTGGTAACCACCACATCAGAGTAGAGGCTGAGAAATCACAGATTTCTGAGAGCTCAGTCGTTGCTCTGATGGTCAGTGGAAACGACCTGTACCTGAGAGGAGGTAGGGTAGGCCCTACAGATAAAATCCTCCACACGGTCATGGGTGCCGTGGACGACTGTGGGCTGAAAACCCGCAAGCGCGTGGTAGTCGGGATGCTCCCGAGGAGAGGTCCAACACGGACCGCTCACTCGATGAATGTGTCTTTAAACCGGCGCCTGGCAGATTTGTGTACGGCAGAGGGGGTCTTTTTTGTGGACCCGTACCGCACCTTTTATGGTAGAAATGATCTCTACCAAAGGGATGGGGTACATCTTTCCTTTAAAGGAAAGGCCTTTCTGTCGAACATGATCCAGAATGTCGTAGAGAGGACCGAAAGGAGTATCCGGCCCAGAGTGAGGGCGGACGTACGCCAGTATGCCCGTGTCACTCCAGGAACGACCTTCTCAGAGGTCGCAAAAAGGGGTGCCTCACAAACAAACAAGCCGGGAAACGGAAGAGCGTAGGGAGTCCTACAGTCGGGGACTCCCTGAAAGTTCTTCTGTTCAATGCGAGGTCAATCAGGAACAAGTTTCCTGAGCTCCGTGGCCTCATAGCGACGGAAGAACCCGAAATTGTAGCCATAACAGAATCGTGGATAAAAACCTTAAACCGAGACTTTGAAGGCGAATTCACGATTCCCGGTTACCAGCTCTTCTTGAAAGATAGGCCAGACAGAGAAGGTGGCGGTGTGATGTTGTATGTCAAGGATACTCTCAACTCGACGGATTGCAACATCGTATCCGACCATGAACTACTAGGTGTTGACCTAGAGATAGGTGCTGCCAAATACAGGACCCTGGTGCTTTATAGACCTCCTGCCCAACTCGTTGAAAAGGACAGAGATCTGTACCAGCTACTAGGAGAACTTGTCGAAGACAGAGTGTGTATCGTCATGGGTGATTTCAACACACAAGTTGACTGGGAAACCAGAGAACCCTGTGGCGAGAACGCACCACTCCTGGAGTTCACGAACAACGAGTTCCTCACTCAATGGGTGAGAGAGCCAACGAGAGGAGACAATATCCTCGACTTGGTTTTCACCTCTAAAGATGACATCGTTGAGGACCTCTCTGTTGGCGAAGAGCTCGGTGGCAGTGACCACCGACTAATTAGATTTGTAGTCAAAGTCCCCAAGGCAGAGCCTGCAACTAGTAAATCAAGGAAACTGGATTTAAGAAGAGCAGACTTTGCAGGTCTACGCGCGGGACTGACTGACGCGAGGCTAGAGGAGTGCGATGCTGTTGAAGACTCTTGGAACAGTTTCAAAACCACATTCATGAGTCTTCAATCGCGTTTTATCCCTCTGAAATGCCCCCGTCGGTCTTCTGTTCAACCAAAGTGGTTTAATCGAGAAATCGGCCAACTGCTTAGGGAGAAGAGAAATGTGTACCGGCAATCGAAGATCTCGGGTGACTTTGACGAATACCGGAGGCTAGCCAGGAAGGTGAAGTCCAGCATAAGGGCGGCTAAGCGGTCTGAGGAAATCCGAGTGGCGAGACTCTGTAAAGAGAATCCCAAGGAGTTTTTTGGATATGTGAACAGCCGTAAACCAATCCGTCGAACTATTGGCCCTTTGAGGAACGAGGAGGGGACATTAAAGCATTCAGATGCAGAAAATGCCAACCTCCTCAACGACTACTTCTCTTCAGTGTTTACTGAAGAGTGTGGTCCCATTCCCCAGCCGACGGATTCCTACTCGGGGGAAAAGCTGGAGGCAATGGACTTCACCGAAGGAGAAATAAAGAAAAAGATCGCTGACCTAAAGACGAATAAGTCCCCTGGACCGGACGGGTTTCTACCTAAAGTGTTGAAGGAAGTGTGCGATGAAGTATCACGACATCTGTGCGCTATCTTTAACATGTCAATCCGGACCGCATGCGTTCCTAGAGACTGGCGTGAGGCGGAGGTGACTCCTATCTTCAAGAAAGGAGACCGTAACCAACCGTCGAACTACCGACCTATCAGTCTGACTTCGATAGTCGGTAAACTCATGGAAAGCATCATGGTGGACAAAGTGACGTCGTATTTAGAGTCAAACCTGCTACTGAGGAGTTCCCAGCACGGCTTCCGAAGGCAACGGTCATGCCTGACGAACCTTGTGGAATTCTTCCACTTCGTTTTCAGTGAGCACGATCGGGACAAGGCGGTGGATGTGGTCTACCTAGACTTTCAGAAAGCCTTTGATAAGGTACCACACCGCCGCCTTCTCCGGAAAGTGCGAGCGCTTGGCATAGACGGAAAGGTAGCCGGCTGGATCGAAAACTGGCTAAGTGGCAGACGGCAACGGGTGGAGGTAAATGGACAGTCTTCTGAGTGGGTGCCCGTTACTTGCGGGGTGCCTCAAGGTTCTGTCCTGGGACCACTACTATTCATCATCTACGTCAACGACATGGACGGTGACATGGTTGCGAAGATTTCCAAATTTGCCGACGATACCAAGCTTGGTATGAACGTTGCAAAGGATGGAAATACTGCCCGCCTGCAGGAAGATCTTGGGAAGATTGGGGAGTGGTCGGACACGTGGCAAATGCCTTTTAACGTGGGAAAATGCAAAGTGATGCATATCGGCCACAGAAACCCCCAATCTCAGTATATCCTTAAGGGCACTGCTATGGAATCCACCGACACTGAGAAGGACTTGGGTGTAACAATCACTAGTGACCTCAAGTTCTCGAAACAGTGCATTGAGGCGGAGAAAAAGGCCCAAAGGATGCTAGGCTATATTAAGCGCCAGTTTGGTTATCGGAACCAGGAGATTGTACTGTGCCTGTACAACTCACTTGTCCGACCGCACCTGGAGTATGCCGTACAATTTTGGAGTCCTTCATTGCGAAAGGACATCGCGAGATTGGAACGCGTACAAGCCAGGGCAACCAAGCTGATTCCCTCTATCCGACATAAAAGTTATGAGGATAGACTAAGGGAGTTAGATCTGTTCTCACTGGAAACCCGTAGACTGCGTGGTCAGCTCATCGAAGTCTTCAAAATACTTCGAGGGTTCGACAATGTTGACTACCGGGATATTTTCACACTGAGTGAGAACAGAACGCGCAATCACGGCTTCAAACTTGAACTGAAGCGTTACAACCGCAATCTGTGTGGAAACTTTTTTACCTACAGTATCTGCGGTAAGTGGAACGCACTTCCAGTGGAAGTTGTCAACAGTGAATCTGTTGACCAGTTCAAGTCAAGACTAGACAAAGTCTTGAAAAGTGGCCGTTATGGACGCAAAACAATTGAGCAGCCATGTGCCCGCTCAATTGCTAGTCCAAAGGTACCCTCTTTGAATGGACCGTAAGGTCTCCTAGGGTACTTACTTTCCTTGTTACTCCTTGTTACTCCTTGTTACTCTCTCTCTCTCTCTCTCTCTCTCCTCTCTCTCTCTCTCTCTCTCTCTCTCTCTCTCTCTCTCTCTCTCTCTCTCTCTCTCTCTCTCTCTCTCTCTCTCTCTCTCTCTCTCTCTCTCTCTCTCTCTCTCTCTCTCTCTCTCTCTCTCTCTCTCTCTCTCTCTCTCTCTCTTCTCTCTCTCTCTCTCTCTCTTCTCTCTCTCTCTCTCCTCTCTTCTCTCTCTCTCTCTCTCTCTCTCTCTCTCTCTCTCTCTCTCTCTCTCTCTCTCTATATATATATATATATATATATATATATATATATATATATATATGTATAAGTTAACAGAACAAATTTTAAAAGATAAAAGAGTGAACGACAGGAACTGATTAATAAAAATGCCAAATTTGGACCCAAGTAAATTTGGAAACAATTTTAAAATAATCCGAATTGGTAATGGAGAAGCAACCAATCGGGAGATTTATCTGTCGGGTCATTGAGTTAATTTTTTAACAAAGGTGTATGCAAAATGAATTAGAAATTGAACTAAAATCAAAGTTTTTAAAAATCTCGGTTAAGATACAGTGGAGTGAAATCGTATTCTTATACATTAAAAATTTAATGCTCGTAGGTTTCCCACCCATTAAACTGGATGAAATTTACACAACAGATGTATATTACTTTAAATTTAAAAGATTGGTTCACAGTCATTAGAATTGTAAATAAGTATAGAGAAATTCCTATTTACGGGGTGACTATTTTTAGATATATGGACAAAGAAAATTTTATTACTTTAACCCTATGAATTAGTTTTAGGCTTAATATTATCAAATGCTCATTCATCAATTCCTCGTCTTATTTTGATATATCCCCCGGTCCTGTTAAACTAGACCCTGTAATTAGAAAGCTTACTTTAACGAAATTATCCAGTTTAAATCTTATGCGTTTGATTTTCTAAATTAGTTATGTTTCTTTTGTTTATTTTAATGTATTTATAATTGCATGTGTATGTACTCATAGCTTTGTGACCTAAATATCTACATTCTTTTCTCACAGTTTGAACTTTCGGAAGTACACCTTATCTATATGCCTCTACCTTTTGTATGCGGTATTTAATCCCGTCTTTGATAATATTTCTCTATTATGTGTCCTTTCACTGTACATTGGCAGAGTATCACTCTGTTTTCTCTTATATATACCACCTCTGTAAAGTAATTCATTTTTTCTTGAGAATGAACTGAACAATCTGCCTTTCAGTTTACTTTTGGATTTTAGGCATTTATTGTTCTACTGATGCTCTACTTTGTGAGTTTTTCATATATATATATATATATATATATATATATATATATATATATATATATATATATATATATATAAATATATATATATATATATATATATAATTGACGATCACATGACACATGATATATAGATGTATTTAAAGGCCTAAGGAAATGGAAATTGGTAAGAGAACCAGGAAAACGCTAAGGAGAATATTACATTAACCAATGAAATCTTAAGTAGGAAAATGGGAGATGTAGAGAACGGAAAGACAAGGCAAACTATTTTAACCGTTATATGAAAATAAATAAAGAAGTTGGATTTGAACCTGTGTCATTTAGCGCTCATCGCTTATATGACCACGACGCTCTTTGCCAGAGTGACCATCCTCAACCCCCCTAAAAGGTTGATTCTTCTTGCATTTGATAATTTCACAAGTTTTACCCTTATTGGTTCTTGGTTCTTCTATTGGTTCTTCTATTGGTTCTTTCAAAAGATTTTCATATGTCCATTCGTCTTCGAGGTTTTTATCTACATTTCTATTAACAGCTCGTATCTCTCTTATGAGTTTTAGAAGGTAATCTCGTCGACTAACTTTAGTTCCAACCAATCACAGTATATTATAAATGAATTAATCAAGGCAAGATAAAGTAAGTTATAGAATGCATGTAATGGCCAACGCCGAGAAGCCACTTTAGTGATGTTCAGTCTGGCCATCTTGTCAATATTGTCAACATCAGATTTTGTTTTATTATAATTCGTGACAAACTCTGGCACCTTGTTTGTACCACTATCAATATGAACTGTCTTGTGCACAGTACTTAGAATCAATACACTTTTAGAAGGTTTTCCTTGGTACACGGTGAGTCTCATGTCACAATTCTTCAAAATAATGGATGAGTGTAGTTTTGCTTCTTAGTTTTATGCTTGTTTGTATTTCGCGCCGAATTCGATTCATCGTTCCAACAATACTCGTTTTCCTGGTCTGCAATGTTTTAGCAAGCTTCACCGAAGTAAAACGATTTTCACATGTGATATTACGACCTTTACTTAAAAAAGGACTTACCATTTCATCACTACATATTCAGGTAAGCTTTGATTTTGGGGAAGATGAAGATTTTTTTCCAGATCCAGAAATCCATTCATTTATTAAGCTGTTTCTGAGAATTTGCCCCTTACCAAGTTATGCGGTGGTAGTCTGAAATAAATCAAAGGTTAAATATGGTCGAAAAAATATCAGAGGAGGTGAAAATGTAGCCACTTCAGAAGGAGGGGTTCTACTTCGCTCACAAGGAACAGTCGGAATCTCCACTCATCCCTGTGAGCGCATAAATCCTTTCTTAATCCTTATCTTATTCTTCTTTTATACTTAAATTTAGACTTCTTCAGAAAAGGTCGGTAAAAGTAAAACTTATGTAAAGATTTCACGTTTTAACCTTTTCCCTTGGCAACTTTTCAGACTGCTTTACACGTGCATACGAAGTGTAACGTTAAGCAGAATGCTTGCTTCGTCGGACAACGATTTAACAATTTATTAAAGACAGAAATAAAATGAGTTTTTGCAAATATTTATATTGAAATACATATATATATATATAAAATAATATCGATCAATTTTGATGAAAGGTTGGGGTGAGTTACAAAGGGGAAGAAAACATATCAAGTTGAATTGTGAGAAAAGTAATTATTCTCCAGAAGTATATGGAGATCAAAAGTTTGGAAATTTACAGTTATATCCTTTAAATCTACATATACACTTGAAGTGGGATTTTTACATATTTCTTAATACTTCGCTTATAAGCTCATTTAATTTTTGCCATTTATTTTTATATTAGATGTTTAGTCCTATTTAACTAAACTCCACCCGATTGATTAAATTAAAATTTAAATAAATTTTGACTAATTTAATTTGTTGAGATGTTTTTCTTACTTATTTTGAACAAGTTTACCTAATTGATTTTATCATTAATCACAATGACTCGATTACTTTGGCTTAGATTTTCACTCATACTTTTTTCTAATTGATTATATTATAAATTACCTTTACTTATTTTAGTTTTAACACTTTTATTTAATATTATCATATTTATTTATTTTAAACTTTTGTATTATTATTTCGCTTTCACTTTGATTAATACCATTATAAGTAATTTATTGCCCACTGATTGTTTCTTTGTCTTATTTATCTACTTTGCTTCACATTTAGTCACTCTTATTATTGCCATTTTTAACACTTTTTGTATACTTATGTTTTTAACTATTCTCTTTTATCACACACTAGTTATATTAGTGATGTTAGTATATTCACTTTTATTGCATATTCTTTGTATCATTTCTTATTTATTTACTCTGAAGAATTTTTATTTTTCAACTTAGATTATTATTATTACCACTTTTATTATAATTATAACATGTATTAGTATTACCAAATTTATTATAATTACCACTTTTAGATACTTTTCAAGACATATTTTTATATTATATACTACCATTGCACACTGTGTTCACTTTATTTTTCAATTTTTGTCCATTTTTTATGTTTTTGAAAAATGACATATTCCCTGTATTGACTTTCGAGTCCGGGGTGAAGACGACTCCTTCTGTAATCAAGCCCTCAATCACTTTTGCGTAGCACCGTCCCTCAAATGTCTATTTGAATTCCTCTTTGTGAATCCCTGGGAATAGCTGTGCTGGGTCTCCTTTTGGGGGCCTACAAAAGGGGAGAAACGAACACCTTGAAGGACATGTCATCACCACTATTGAAAAAGAAGCCTTGTCCCAGTTACTTTTTCCCTGTGAGTCGAAATCTGGGATAATTCAGTATGACAAGAATTCCGAATTGATGTAAGTGTGGGTGTGTGTAGGAGACAAAAAAGGCGTGTGGAGAATAGAGACCAAAATAGACAAGAGATAAAAACAGAAAGAAATGTCCTAAGGCGTAAAGAGATGCTAAACGCCTGGTGGTCAGGCAGATCGCTTTCATAAATGTCATTGCGATGTGTTTCCTTTGTTCTTTTCGTTAAGGTTTTTGTTTTATAGTGTTCAAGTCTTAATAATTATTTAATATTTATTGGGGTATGTAATGTGCATTTACTGTTTGTTTTTTAATATATTACTTTAAATATGTGCTTAGTCTTTATTGTAATTTATTTATTTTGTTATGTGTGTAATTCAGTGTTTTCTGTTTCTTCTTATCTTCTTTCTTCTCGTCACGTTTGGTTTGTTAGAGCTTTGTTTGTTGTGCGTTGGTCAAAATCGGTGTTTGTTTTCTTGACCCGTTTGTTGCCACATTTTTTTATGGTTTTTACATTCTCCTCCTGCGTAAATCTGCACTTCACCCCCACCAGCCACTAGGATAGCGGAGCTTGAAAACCTGGTGCGACATATAGCTCTTCTGTTCTGGTTAATCATTTAAATGATATCTTCATCCTCATCCTGATTGATTGCTAGATCTTGCCTTTTTAGAGTCCATGCTTTTATGAATTTTTTAATGGATGTTATCCCTGCATTACTGTGCGGATCTTCTTGGCGTCATCTTTCCCGCCTACTGTACTCGTAATTAGGTATATTAATTTATTTTCTAATGTATTTAGTCTCCTCTTTTGCGTTTTTATTCAGAAGAGAGGGCGAAAGCGGGGTATAGTAACGTAGATCTAACAAGAGCGTTGTAGATCCTTTTCTTTTTGCTTTCACGTAGATTTATAAACATATAAAAAGTTTTGACTGTGACCGAGGCCCAGTCTTCTCTTCTGTATTTCTTTCTGAATCCAGGTGGGACTTGTATAGGTTTCCTGTTGATGGCTATTAGGATCCAAGGCGGAAGTGAACAGGAACGCTTTCTTATATAGGCAAGGGACAATTTAACTCCGACAATACTCCGAGCTAATCGCTGTTCGTCGGTTTTCTGAAAAATCCGGGCCAGTGTTCGGGCGGTCCATCGCCCGAAGTTGTTCTTATGCATCATTTCAGAGTAAAGGAAACAAACGACTTGGCTATTAATGCAGCTTCCAATAGCTTTCTGCTTCTTCTGTTGGATTAATATGCGACTGCCCTTGCCTCCCTCCAGCTGATGTGGTGGTCGGCTTCTCGTTGGTGTTCGTTTGGGCAGAGCGTTTGTATTTATTTAAGAGTTATGGTCTTTAATGGTTTTGATTTGGCGAGAACACGCAAATGTGTATACAACTTCAGAGGCCTCTCACGTGAACAAGAATCAAATTCGCGGAACAACTAGTCGCACGCCGAATCTTCCTTTTTGCCTGCCTCCTCTACCAAGGCAGAGACTTAATACAATTAGAGTCAGAGGACAAACACCGTAAAACTATGTAGTTGCATGAGAAAAGTGTTTGTAATATATTAACAATGGATAAAAAAATAACAAAATCTTTATTTTCTTAAAAATACTCATTTAATTTCCATTGAAATTGTGAAGAATAAACCTTGAAACTCCATTGTGATAGTGTTCAAATTCCATTTCATAGAACAGCGAATAAATAGGTTATTGGAAATTCTTGTGTATTTGAGAGAATGATATGTCTAAAATCAGAGAAAGACAACTATAAATTCGTCGCCTTGTTCGTGCGTAATTTTGTTTCCTTCTTCTTGCAATCGTTGAAAATGTTCTCCTAAATTATTCACTTTCTGAATTAAAGACTTCTCACAAATTATCTTTTATAGGTTTCTATGAGGTTTAGTTTCGTATTACTTAGTTATAAACATGTGAAATAATTAATATTAAAAATAACACGTCAAAACACTTTTATTTTACTTTAAACTCTTTTCAAAATAAATGAAAGAGGAAACGTTTCTACTAATACGACCAAAACAAGTTGAAATATACTTTTTCTTTCAAGGTGTATGTATATATCATCTACGGGTGAAGCAAAAAGACATCTATTTTAACTTTCACTTCTGCCGTCACAGACAATAACTTGTTTCCACACACACGTGGCCTAAGAAGCGTTTCATCCAACCGTTGGGGACAACTATTAATATTATTTAAGAATTTACTCTACCATAGCAGTTATGATTTGCGGTTTTTGAAGTGTAATTTTCTTTCCCATTCAATTTACCCGCCAAAGAAAATTGCCCGGCCTTGAGGGAAAGAAATAGCTAAAAATAATCCAGTAAACCATACTCTAAGAAAATACAGAAAACCCCCTTATGCTGATCAATATATATATAAATGATTTTTGAATCCTCCTCATTTTGACAAAAACAGTTCAATTACCGTAAGGTATCTCCGTGCCATTAGCTTATGTGACCCTAATTTTGTCGAATATAAGTTTCAGGATATTAGTGAAATCTTTTAAACATAAGGCTACGAAGATTATTTTATTAAGCAAGCATTAATTAAATCTAGAAATTTTTTTAGGTTGAAAGCAGTAACAATAAAACTCATGAAAAATTCCTCAAATCTATTTTTATAGTATTGGATGTTGGCCGGAAATACAAACCAGAAGAAATTATACCAACTTGTACTCAAAGATACTCCAATTTTCGAAGGCAAAAAGCTAACAAACAGAATCAAACATGGGCTGCATATAACAAGTCTCAAATACCTATTATCCTCTATCCTGCAAATTCATGTGGAAATTATTGATCTAGAACTAAGATTAAATGAAGAAAAAATGGATCTCAAATTTGATAAGCTTAAGCGGTTTCATTTTAAACATCTAAAATCAGTAAGGATTTCGAAACAAGGCAAATCGAGGAAGCTTATTAAATCCTAAAAAGAAAATTCTTATTTTTGGCAATAAGACCTCTTATAATTTAGATCAATTAACCTCAAATATAATTAATAAATTTATAACATTTGAGTAGATTAACGTTCGGCTGAGGGATACATTTTTTTTATGACGTGATCCTATGTTAGAGAGGAGGAGTTTTGTGCTCGAAATTACTAAGTTTATAACATAAGTTTATGTTTATTTACGGATAGGGTTAGGATCAATTTATTCGTGAAACCAGGTTTCGACGGAAACCTCCGTCATCGTCAATCGCTGGTAGACTAATGAAATGCAAAAGAGATACTTAATTTATGGACACACAGATTTACAAGTCAGAATATAATTTAAGGGAGGCGGTATCGGATAGCTGCGGCAATTTTGGAAAGAGAAGGTATAAATCTCCTACTTATCAAGGGAGTAGTGTTGAATTGCCAATCAAAAGTATTAAAGTTTGCCACTAACAACAAGCTGCAATGACCTCCTTAAAAAAATTATTGGACATTAGTGAATCAAGACAATGTTGGATAATGCCTTTCTTCAATTGAGATCCTCTACTCTTTTAATATTCTAACTGTTAATTCTCATCTTCCTTGACTTGTATTTTGTTTTATTATAAACAAGTAAACTTAGATTGAGCTATTATCTTTGAGAAGAGATCCTAAACAATTATTCAGGGTTCTATATATTCATCATGGAATATTTAATCATTGTATAGATAGTTATAGTGGTATAGAAGGTCTGACAGGCCATGAGTATAACCGTAAGTGAAATGTTCAGTTATCAATCTCATTACAAAATTTGGACGATAATAATTAATTCTGAGCTTATTTAGATTTAATTCCTGTTTCGTCTTTCATAATCAAGATTTTGTTAGATATGTTACATATATATGGAGTCCTCCAGGACAAGCATCGTGGCTAAATTTGAATGATCAATCTATGCGCAGGATTATTAAATTGCAATCTATTCAATCAACTTAAAGATGGCATTTGTCTCAAGAATCATTAGGGATAATTTTATTTGTGTTGAAAGGGGAGAGCAGATCACTCCAAAATTGGACCAGCGCATAAGAATATGTGTTTATATCAGAGAAAATGGGTATCTATATAATTCAAGGCTTAGGTAATTTCTGAAGGCCGTAAAAAATACCAAGGAATAACCAATAAGCGAAAACGGGAATTTATGTCTCATACTCAATTAAATTTAACATTTTAACTTTATATAATAAATGATTCATTTTGTCTTTATTTTTAAACATAAATATTAAGTTAGAATAAAATAACTCTTCCATTTTTTGGTATCATAAATAATATAGTTTTGGGTGTATTTTACAAAAGATGTAGTTATATGCATATGTACATGTGTGGTGGTGAATTAATTTTAATTTTAAATATTTTCAGATTATAAACTTTTTCTTTAAAGTGCCAATTAATGGCAAGTTCTATAAATCCTAGGTTAGATAATATTCCCTTTCAATTATCATGTACAACCAATTTGGGATTTATTTAAAAAATAATCGAGCCATATCTGTTTTCTGCCTGGAAACTCTTGTGAATAGAACATCAAGCGTAAAACATCATTCTGAAGCGAAAATGGCGAATCTTTCAAGTGTGATGCAGAAAGGGCTGAAGCAATCAAAAAAGGGCGTCTTCAAATGAAAAGCAAACAAGTGTTTTTCTCAAAAGAGGTTGGTAGCAAAACCTAATCAACTGAAAGCCATTTACATATAGGGATTATATAAAAAGCGCTTTCTTAAGTTGCTCAGAAGTGTTGTTTGATGATCTTCCCATAAAGACACCATCATTTCAAGAATGAAGGATATGCCTGCCTCTGCTAAGACGGATGATAGACGCATTTTAGAGATGGGTGCAGATATAAAAGAACAACATTCTGAAGCCGTAAAAGCTACTGTTGTCTTTAGGGCAGCTCTTGATGATAGTGTGGATATAAAGGATATTGTACATTTGGCAATTGTAACTAGACAAAGCGACACCAACACACGTGAGGAACTTTGTTGTGTCGAACCTATGAATGGTACTACCCAGGAAATGAATATTTTAGAAACCTTTATTTATCATTTTGAGAACAGAAGAATTGACATTAAAAAGATATTTACCAGTACAACAGACGGTGCTCCTGGAATGTTAGGAAAGCACAATTTTCAAAAATGACTAATCTTGTTAATTTTCTTGCTGCACGCTCTTCTCTAATAAAAAGAGCGTTTGAAACTTTACTTGAAGAGATTGATTGGTCATATCAGCACATACATCTTTATTGCAACGTTAAATGGCAAATTTGCGAAAAGTTCTGGAAATGTTTGTTGCATCTCTTGAACCAATCAACGTTTTTTATATAAAGAAAAGGGGCAAAGTTATTTCTAAATGGAAGGCACATAGTGGCTTACGAATGTTATGTTGCTAACAGACATCACGGCTCATCTCAACGAGCTTTATGAGGCATGAAAGGTATTTCTCTCCAAGATTGATATCTACACACAGAATATTAAATCTGGGATATTACTCTACTTCAGAAATATTCAAAATTTCATCAAACACCATGATCATGATGTAACTTTTGATGATATTGAAGAGTATATGCACGTACCAAAGCTAGAATTTTGGAGTCGATTCATTGATTTCAACAATTTTGGCCCACTATATTCCGTTTTAATCAAACCTGATATTATTGACAACTTTGATTTATTCATCTTTCAATGGATGAGTATTGAATAATTTGAGCTGGAGCTAATCGATTTTAGAGCATCTTCATTATGGAGAAATAAATTTGAAAAGTTACGGAAAATATTGGAAACTTCTAACTCCAATTATGGGGCTTCTATTATACCATGCTGTGCATCTCTCTTAAAAGAATTTGACTCCTTGAAGAATGTATCTTTCGCAATGTTTTCAGCATTTGGTTCAACATATTTATTTGAACAGATATTTTCGTATATCATCTAGGCCATTAGTTCCAATTGCAGTCGACTAAGTACACATCACTCTGAAGCATGTATGCAACTTAACGTATCAAAATACTCTCCTGATATCTCAAAACTTTCAAACTTTTAAAAGTAAGTATATATTACATATTTTCTAATAATAAAATTTAATATTTTTTTTTAACGGAATATTTAGCGTATCTTTGGGAAAATCGTTTTTCGTAAATATATTTTTAGATTATGTACATTGTGTATTATAGTTCCTTGGCACTCAAAACCAAAAATTTGAGGGGGGGAAAAATGAATTGGCAGGCAAGACTAAAAGGTTCGCCGACGTTTGGTCTAAAAGATTTCTACATGATTGCATAGGAAGCTGAATTGGTAATGCCGTCTTTTCCATTGGTCAGTCTACCCTAAAATCTCACTGGGTAAACATATCATCAGACTATCATCACGCCAAAGAAAGTTGTTTTCTCCACAAAAGTGCCAAGAGGTACGAGTATAAGATAGTATCAGGCTGCCAAAGGTACATGATTCAAAGTGTAGGAGGTAAGGAACCGTCAGTAGCAAAGCAAAGTAGGTGATTAGAAGGAAATAACGGGAACTGCGTGATCCAATCTAGTGAGAATGGTAAAAAAAGATGGCAGAGCAACTAGGAAATAATTTTCACACTTTCATACAAAGCAAGCCTGGAATAGGTGTGAGTGTGCCTGACCTACTGTTAAGCCAGGGATTGGGTCGCCACCACTACCAGGGGTATTTATTTTTGGTTATTTGTCCTGATTTAATTGAGTTTCATTCAAATCCCTTCATACATAGTTTTTGTCGTTATATGACTGTTTCAAACTCTAATCATTCTTCGGCAGGATGAAATAATTCAAAAATCTTTTACCTATTAATAAGAAATATTTTGTTAGAATAGTTATTCTAAATTCCTTCCAAAAGGGAAGTTTTTATATTAATAATGCGTTCATATCAAGCCTAACATATGCAGCTTTTAGATTAGTTCATTGTGTCAAAAATAGAACGATAAATTTTTATTATTATATTTTCTGTAGTTTAATTTTATTATTCATAAGAATTGGAGCTTCGTGGCATACTAAAATATTGCTCCAAAATATAGAAATAATTCAAGCCCATAATAGGTTAATGCTTTGTTGGTGAAGTTGTTCTTCTTAACGTGCTAATGGAATCTACTATAAAAAGTTTTCACAGTAGACCCGAAATACGATGCATTATAAGGAGCACTAATAAATTGATAAAAAAGATTTGTATTCCCACCAAATGGGATTAGTTCCTTGCATATAAACTTGCCGAGTTTTATGCTATTAGCGAAAACAATCCTGATATCAGGAATGTAGTTAATTTCGTGATCGATTTAAAGGTCCGTGGTACATGATATGCGCGGGATCAATATTAATTGAGAAAATCCATTTCGGCTCGTACAATGTCCTCTCTCTCTTACTCCTAACTTATTTTCACGTGAATGGCCGCAATATGCGAACCATATTAGACGCTGAGTATTACACCCCTTAGAGAGACTGCTCTCGAATGCGGGCTCTTGAAATTAGCTGTCCTCAATAAATACTTCACGTTAAAGGCATTACAAGGAAATATGCAAATCATTTGAAGCCTCCCTAGCCACAGGGGGAGCAAACCAGCCATACTCGTGCCGGTACCAGTGATAATCCCATGAATATACTCTCTTCCCGCAAGTTTAATTTATTGTTAAGAAGAAAATATGAGCAGGGATTAAAATTTGTAATGATTGAATTTTGCAAATTAAACTAGAGAAGAAGAACAAGCGATGAATTCAGGATTAAATTGTATACTGGAACGAAATAATAACAAAAACGATCAAATATGAAAGCTAGCCATAAAGACCTTATCAGAATCGTGCATCGAAGGAATTTCTTCAACAAATTCCTTTAGCTTATTCAATGTGCACTGTTTTTATTTAAGAGGCCGTAATAAATATGGAAAAAATGAGCTTTTAGTGTAACTTTCCATCCATGAATTGGAAGTTCATCTAAAATACCACAAGAAGAACAAGAAACAAAGAGACAGAATCCAAAATATTAACTTTTGAAAGATTGCGGTTTATTTTTCATCAGTTTTGTTCACAACCTTTCTAAAAGGAAATAATTATTTGTTAATGTAATGCTAAGTGCCAAAAATTGAATCATTTGTCCTGAATGATCTGTTTTATCGCAGATAATTACACCATTTCGTTTATTTGACATAGAAATAACAACGGCTTTTCTTGAAGACCATGATCTTAATTACAGAATAAGACGGGCGCACGTGTTTTAGTCTAGTATATCCTGTAATACTTCTTTGAATTGTCTTAATAGTATCATAGCCATGATATTTTGAAAGAGGATTAGGTCTCTCAACTTAAAAAGGTGAATACAAGCAATAGTTCCACCAGTTTCTGTGAAAGAATTCTTCCAAGCAGCTATATTGTAAAGCTATAATGAGAGTTAGTTACAGTCACTAAGGCATTTTAGGATTTGTATGCGATTCTTTACCTTTTTTTCACACCAAATCAATGTTTTTTTTTATTTTAAAAACCTTGTGTCAATAATATTGTTTGAACGTTTGCGATCTAAGCCAATTGTGTCATGAAAAACCAAGTTTATTAATAATTTCTTATTTGAACACAGACTGATACAGAAAAAGGTAGCATGTCCGACGTGCGTGAAGATAGTTAGTATTAAAGAACAATTTCTTTTTCGTTAAAGAGAACCGTTATTTCCCGAAGTAATACATTTTACAAATTCGGCTTTCGTGGGTCCTTTTATTCGAACGCACAACTCCCTCCTTTGATCGTCAGGTTGGTAGTATATTATTTGTGTGCAACAAATTGACCTTTTATTAAATTTAAATACAGGTAGAAATCTTCACCATAACCTTCATCACCTGGTTTATTTTTTCATCAGGTAATAATTCATTTCAAAGAGTGTTCACAGAAAATAGGCCGACCAGGGAAAACGGGTTCCCTAATTCGACGAGGCACAATTTGAGAGGCAAAAGTACAATCGAAGAGATATTTTAGAAGTTCTCTGTTTTTTCACAAACCTAGTACAGCACTGTTTCGTGTAATCAAAAAGTGAGTTTTGCCGAGAACCAATAATATATCAGATGATTTGGCATCCATGCAAACTCTTCAGTTTACGGCTAAGAACACAACATTTAGTCACTCTCAGCAATTCGTAGATATAGAAACAGGAGCCCTCACCTAGAATATTGACCGACAATGGAGGGATTTGAGAAGACGAATATGGAAATATGGGAGGAAAATCAACATTTCGAAGATTATCTCGCACCCGAAGCATTTGTGTGGAAATAAAAAGATGAAAGAGTGTTTTCACTACATTCTCCTGGCACTACAGATATCTATCCACTAAAATAATGTAGAGTTTTATGTCTTTTGGGTTATGAAATCTTTGTTTAGGTTACGAAAATAAATGAAAGTTTTACGTTCTTATCATGGTCTTATAAAGTTAGTGATAACAAGGTTATCTAAGCATCTTTTGTTTTGTTAATGCTACAAATTTCTGCCAAAATATTCAAAGGATTGTGTTACTAAATATTCTTAAATAACCTACTACGCCAAAGCCTTCGACACTGTTATTTTAAAGATAAAAAAATAGCTAATATTAACATTAAAACAAACGCGCGAGCGTAATTTAATCCGTCTAATTGCATTTCAAGTTGTGATCGTAAAAGAATTCTTGCGTTGTAGAAAGCGAATAAATTAGTGACCTTTGTCTATTTTAAATCCATAAATATAGGTCATAGAAATATTACTCCTAGTTGTCTTATCTTGAATTGTCCATTATCTAGGCAATTATTCTTAAATTTAGATTGGGCCAGGTGCCGATACTTGAATTTGAATAGCCCAACTATGCAGACCAATTATTAAAGAGCTTATAAGGAGTTGAATAATAAGAGAGACAGACACGAGATAGTAGATCATTCAACGAATTTTGTGGATTGAAATATAGCTTTTCATGTAAAATTATAGATCTAATTGGAACATAAAAAAACAAAAAAATTAAAAGATAAGATGTTGTAAACGATATCGTTCAAAAACATATTTGTTCCAATATATAATATTTTCAAACTTCCTTCAGATCTTACGTAATTATATATCTGAAAAATGTGTTATTTGAATGCTATTCAAATCTTTGGCATTTCTTTTGAATTTATAATTTTAGTTCCTTTTTATTTCTCTCAATTTTCCTAATTAATTGATTCATTAAATTATATATTTGAATATTGTTTTAGATCTTGTAAAGATGAGCCATCCCTTGATTTTTTAAACTTTTATCTAATCTAACCTAGCCTATTCTAGATTAAGTTAATTAAATTAGGCCAGATAAAGTTTGGTTAAGTTAGATTAGGTTATATTAAGGTTCCTAAAACCTTGAGATGCCCCACTTTCGGACGACCCATTTAGTCCGTTATTCTCCGATAAAGGAGACAATGCCAAAACAAGTCGCAAGTGGCCTTGATTTTTTTTCAAGGTTAATCACTATTTTTCAATAAAAGAAAGATGTTACTTACTCAGCAAACAGATAAGGAGGAAGAATACAAGAATAAGAATAAACATATGCAATCAAAAGGCTGATTGGAGATACTTCCTGTTCCTTGTGAGCAAGGTAGACACCCTTGAAGGGGCTGCTTTATTCCAACTCTCACTAGTACTATATAACTTAGTCACCAGGAAAATTATGAGTTTCAGGTGGTAGTAAGTTATAGTAAACCATGCATGTGGTCCGGTTTACGGGGCAGTAGAGGGAGGACAATTCACGGCCACGAGCCAAATCCAAACTGCGGACTGGTTTGTATAATCTTTCTCTTTGAGACGGTAATTACTAGGAATCCCACAAGAAGAGATGCATACTAGAACTCTAGAAAACGAACATGAATCCCCATGACGAAATATAATGACTGCCACTATTACTCAACGGGCAAAAGCAAACACCAAAATAAGTTGCAATAAACTCACTTCGAGGCAAAGACCTCACCACATATAGATCTCTTTAAACGAGAGTTTCCCTGCGCAAAAGTTGAAGCATGGGTATGAGCTCAATCATGCCCCAAAATGTGTCAAAAATCTCATGGAAAGTAACAGATGGTTTACAGAACTAGAAGCAAACAAATTTAGAGATCACACTCATGTATTTAAAGAAGTATGGGAAAATAATATGTCACCTAAAGCGCAATACTAAATACTTTTTCATTTAGTATGCTAATTCGCTCCCACATATATTCAGAAGGCCGTATTTGTGAACACACAAATGTGCTTCACATGTTACAACATAGGATTCCATACATTGATGAACATAGCTAAGAACGGCCTGTTAATATGTTCTGAATGCTCCATCGAAAGAAACTTTCATGAATTACACCAATACAACCAAGAATTATATTAAGTGCAAAGACAACCATCGATCGGTGGCTATGATCTGCCCCAAAATATCAAAAAATTTCAAGCGAAAGGAAACAACACCCCAGCAAACATCAGAAATAACATAAACATAATAATTAAAACATAAATTTGATGGAAAACATCAGCAGTACTACCAAGTATAAAGAAAGCATATATGTGAAAATATACATGTGTAATTCAGGCACATGTTCTGACTCCCCTACACCTTGGAAATATTAAAAAACAAATGCATTGCTCAGGGTAAATCGACTTGAGCCAATAAACATTCCACACCAAATCGACTCATTTGTGTAACGGGCAGGGTTAAGTCTCACAACACTAAAGAAAGTAATAAGAACCTCGTTATGAACACGAGGTTACAGAACGCCAATTACAGGCTAAGCTGGATTCTAGGCCAGTCTTAAGAAACCGAAATGTGTAAGGACATTTAAGTAACAATGATAAATTACATTAATTGCTTAAATAAGAGTTCAAATTATATATAGCATAGCCTAGTATTGGAAAAGGCAAAACAAAGAAAATATAGAAAATAAATAAATTAAGGTTATAAATAAATATATGAGGTATGGAGAAACATGAAGATCATATTTACAAATATACAGTTTATACAATACATACAAATAAAAAATCTTAATAATACTTATTACACGTTGAAAGACAGGTCTAAGGTACATAGGCGCCAAACTTGACAAATATAAGAGACTTACGTGGCAGTACTTGTGCACTAAATAATCACACAAAAAAATAGAAGACATTAATTGAATAGTTACACAAAATCTAGAGCAAATCAATTCCAATTCCAAGTGGTTAGCGGTGAACTGCCTAAAATAGGGGAAATTTAAACTTAAATAAGTATTGGTAGCAAGTTAGTTGGTTGTGTGGGAGGTTAGATGGTTGTATGGGAGGAGGTTAGTTGGTTGTATTATGGGTAATCACTAAAGGAGTTTGAGATCATTGTTTCGATATTACGTATACATTACAAATAAATATATTAAACATTACAAATATATACACAATTACATAAATATCTACATTACAATAACCTAAATTTACATAATGAATCCTTTTAACTATTAGTATACATAACATTTGCAATATTGACCATGCAGACGCAAGAAACAAGCACCATTAAGAATTCACAAGAACAAGAACATAAAACGGAAAGTAGGAAGTAAATATCAGACTTCTCGAAAGGAGAACCAAAGAGGGTTACAATAAAATTCAAAAGAGGAAGAAATTCAAGTGAGGAAGGAGCCCTATCACGAGGGCGAAATCCTTAAGCCGAGAACAAAGAGAATCAAGGAAGAAGTTGAAAACAACGTCAAAAAATGGAAATAATGACCTTATAGATTTACGAACAGATTAAAACAGCTTAGTAGATACGGCGTTGGTCTTCCAATTTCGCACTGAATTTGATCCCGCCAAAAGCAGACACAAACGTCAGCGCGCTTAGAGATCTAGCTATCATTTGGTGGACGCGCTATGCTCATCACGGTAACTTGTTAGATAGATCTTACACTTCTCATCACACAAGGCCAATTAAAATACTGCTTTCTTTCCTTTCCCTTCTTCGCAACACAACACACACATATCTTTTCAAAGGAATCCTGCCGATTGATATCTCTATCTACATACCTTTGCACCCGGACGACTAAGGTTTCACCTCAACCCTGGGTAGTATTAAAACATAATACTACCAGACACTGGTCCCAAAGATGACCAGCCCTTGGTGCCTTTAGATCACCAGAGATTATCATACTGACCTTTATGTCTAATTCATTACCCGATTAATGATCATCCTAGATAAAGGTAGGATGACGAACCACTACTACTAATATCCAACAGAATAAAGGATTAAATGAAGTGTCGATGCGTAAATAATTACCCTAAACATAATGGAAATGACAAAACTGAACATTGTGCAATTAAATACCAAAAGAAGCAAAGAAAAAACACACAAATAGGGAAACATTTTCAGAAGAAGAGATCCGGACATGATCATAAATTCAGACTATGAAATCAACTTAGAAAACGACGACATAAAAACTAAGACGTCATTGCCATAAACCCTACGGGGGAACCACTACGGATCACATATTGCGATCCAGAAGGGCATTGATCCCAGAAATCGTAAAGAAGTAGAGGAGTCTTATATCGATATAGAAATAAAAGTGGAAATTGCAAATATTATAATACAAAATAGATACAGGATAGTAACTGGCAATGGGAAAGTACGAGTGGAGGTCAATAAGTTTTTCGAATCGGTAGGGTAAAACAGAGGAAGGGGGATGGCTATCTGTGGGGGTGTTCTGACACCCAAAGTTTCTCATAGGGAATACGCTTTTAGGCTGGGTTCCAGAAGGTACATCGGTAATCACGGGTTAAATAAAAGGACTTCGAAAGAAAGGCAGCAATAAACAGGTTTCATTCTTACCTTGGGCCTACTAAAGTGGGAGCAAGCGAAACAGTTCGAGTCCTTCGCGACAATGTGTAGGTTTTCCTTTTATGATCGATAGCCGAGATTTAGGTGGCAAGATTCAAAGATTAGGGAACGGAATCATCATGTTAATAATAGCATTAAGCTGCTGACAGACGACTTAACTGATTCTATCTATATATCTTCGTCCCCTTTCCTATGTGTCTGTTTAATATATACGAGTATAGGCCTCAAATTTCCAAGGGGCGTGACCTTTTACACTTTACCTGGGCGCAGGAAGGAGCCAATGACCAGGAATATGTTCGTCTGTTCCTTCGTTGGGCGGAGTTACCTGCATATTTTTTATGTTTGGACCAATCCTGTATCAGAGAGCCCGTATGCCTTCCATGGTTTCTCGGAAATTTTAACCGGTTAAGGCAAACATTACTCTGTATTTGTTCATCCTGTCTCTGTTATCTATCTGTGAGATCGTTTCCGTCTGGCAGCTGTTTCCTAGCGTGCGTATGTTTATGTGTGGTCCCGTTAGAACTCTGGCTCTCTGCTTTTCTCGATTCAGCCTTTCTTAATAAATATATAATTGTGATATAGTATTTCTCAATGTTCTACATTAGCTCACTATCTATTACATGGCATATTAATTCATTCATTATTGCGTGGACACATTTTCAGGATTTGATATATCAACCAGGTGCCCATTTGTGGGGGTTCCTCGCTGGGCCTACCCTTCCTGTAATTTGGGTGCCAAAGGCCTACCTTCCTTGAAATTCGGGTGCCAGAGATATAATAAGAAAATCAATGTGATAGGATTAACGGTAAAAAAAACAGGATATGGCAACCATGCAACCAAACGATTCAACAGAGGAAAATTAGGACTAAGACTACTCTACCAGCTCTGATTACCTAACTGGAAAAACTAAAGCAGAAATATCAAAGAATTCAAAGCAATGGAGGATTGCAAACAGAAGAAGAAAAGTAATGAAATGACAACGCAACATTTACAGAGAAACTTAGATGAACCTAATGAACAAAATAATTGAGCAAAGAGCTAAAGAACTAATAAAAAAGTCAAGAGATGAAATACGTTTGATCACGACATTGATTTCCAGGAGGGAAGAGAAGGGAAGATCACATCGCCATTTCCCAACCGATTCACCAAAAATCAACCAAGAAGAGGAGAAATTTGCTGGTAAAATTTTAGAAAACTAATAAAAAAAAAGTAAGTTAATAAACATTTTCTTTTTATCTAAAATATATGTTAGATAGTATACAAATAAACAAAGGGAAAATGATTTATGAGCAAACTATAGAAGTAGTAGAAATAATAAAAAACAACGGTTTGAATGGCTAAAAATAACAACAGAGAGGAAATAAGGAAGACAGATAGCCTAAAGTCCAGGCAGCAACTAACTAAAACTTTCTAATTTTAAACTATATCATACTAAAAATGTGAAACAGATTAGCACAACCACCCTTTAACCTAGCATTCCTTTGCAAACGTACTATTTCGCGCTACTTCTCCCTACACTTTTTCTCCTCTGCTCCACATTTTATGGGCAAAACTTTAAACATGAGACAGGGGCAGAAGAGATAAATAAATAGCTAAAGGATATAATAGGGACCAAGGTTTAGGACACACTTAATGATTTATGTCCAGTAGCCCTCTTGGTTAACTAGTAAGTCTACTCTTTTATTTCAAGCTTTGCTATCTCTACTCTATTAATCTTCATCTCCCTTTCCGTTCCCTGACCTCCTCCTCCTCCTCGTTCCTTCCGAAACCTTTTAAATGCTCTGTCAGAAGCGTGGATGATGTTAGGGTGAGGGTCTCCTGCCCTCTTCCCGGCCATCTTAAGATTGCTGGAGGGGGAAGGGGGTTGGCACATCTTTCACTGTTTCTCACCTCCCACCTTTCCTTTTTTGCCTCATCTTTACAAGATCCTTTCTTCTTTCTTTTACCAGATATTTAGTAAGTCGCTTACAATCATAGCCACCTTTTATTATCGCAAAGTGCCTATTCCTGAATTTCATGACTTTTGTCATCTTATCTTATATGAATCTCAGGTCAGGTGACTACTTTTATAAATGTGCGAATTTAGGTGCCTTTTCTTGAATGGATCCCCCAAATTTGTAGAGTTGTTAACATCATCAGGAATGTTAGGAACGATAGGAAATAGAGAATGAGATTGTTTGTATACAATGTTGTTCTTTGTAAATGATTTGTTATACTGTTAAGAATTATCTAGATTTTCTGAGAACAATTTGACATCCGTTGGGTGAATTGTCGAAGAAATAACGACTTTGGGATCACCTCTATAACTCGGTGCAATCCAATGACTTTAATCAATTACTGCACTGGCTATGTAAAATTTCCCATTTAATTATATAATTTTATCTAACACTGTCGAAAAAGATGAATAAGTGAGCTAGAAGCTACATCCGGGTGTGGATCTACAGCAAAATATAATAAAATCTAGCAATGTTAAAACAACTGAATACTTTATCCAGAATCCCCATCGTGGGCTTTCTGGGTGAATTCATCAGATTTCATCTGGGCTTTCAGATTACAATCACATGAATTGACCCCAAACGCATTTGATGACATTAAAATCAAGATTAAATCAAATTACCTCGTTCGAACTCTATCCTATTTTCCATTGCTATTTGTCCGTATTTTCAAAAGTTATATCGATTCTTATTTGAACCTGAGCGTAAACAAATGAATATATATCGCATAATTTACATTACACAAAAATCTGGATAATTTCGTTTCTTTAATTTAGAAATATCTCCATTCTTGTTTAAATTGAGCTCAGATTTTTTTATCGGGTAGTTTTCAGGAGCTCAAAATAAACTATATAATTTGAAAGATATCTTTAGATTAATATGAAACGATAATGTCTATTAATGAATTTACATTTTACGTGCATTAAGCATTTTAAGATCTAATAGAATTATATGCCATATCTTGCTAGTCTTTCTAGTCAAAATCCACACAAAAATATGCTCTTACATTGCATATATTGTAGAATTTTTCTTAACTCAACTACATAGAAAAGTGTCAATTTGGTTAGACAATCCAAATATCTAAGGCATTAGCTATAGATGTTGGTGTTAACCTCATAATAATAATAAAATTTAATCGCTATAATTTACAACAGTTAAAACTAAGAATTGTATATACTCGAAAAGTGAGAATTATTAAAAGTTCAAGCATGTGATGAATTGGGTGAAAGGCAGAACATGTCTTATTAACCACTAGATAAATTTACATCTTCTGGTAGATTCAACATCTCTCAGTATACCCTATCTTATATGCTACATTTTGACATTTTTGTTTTGCTTCTTTTCTCAATCCTTTACATAGCCCACTCACAAACATGGAAATCCATTTGAAATAGTCACATTCTTTATGGCCTACTTATGGCCATAAGTAGGCTTAACTATAACTGAACCAATCCAAATATATTTGAGCAGTTTCACATCTAACTTTGTTTCTCTCTTACTCTTTTAACTACGCATAACACACACCATGGCACCAAGAAATATCATCCTTAGCTATTAACCCTTAACCAAGAACATATATCAAGGAACCCCGCATTGCTCCTCCCTCATTAGACTTCACTATTACCTGTATGAGCTGAATGTAGCCATTAGTTTTTCTTCGATCCACTTTTCTGCTTCAAATAGAAGCTCTAAATCTCCCTAGCACACCTACCAAAATCATACTCAGTGATACTAAGGAGATATTATAAATTGGAAAAAACTTAAGGCATCTCATATTGGGAATGGAGTGACCTCAACAGCGTCTATACCTTAATTCACTGGTACTCACTTCTACACCTATAGCTCAAGTGATTCTACATCATAATTTTATCATTGATTGTCCGAAGAATGCTCAAATTGGCGCAATGGAAGAGGTGGGAACATGAACTAAAATGATTAATTGTGAAAAACAAGGAACCTTTGCTTCGCTAACCGACAAAGAAGATAGAGCCATGCGGTGAAAATTCATGGGTGTGTCGGTCAACCTTGCCCCGTCAGTTAATCAGAAAACGAAGAAACGCTCTAAGCAGGCGAGCTCATAGACACCTAAGCCAGGATCAGGCCTTCTTACCCAAGGTGAGGTGGTTTGAAAGTCGAAAGTTTATAATGAAAACACTGAGTAAATTACCTTACATAAGCCACTGTAGAGGTATAGGCTATGAATATGGAAGGAAATGATACTAGTCTCACGAAAGGGTAATTTATTATAAGTTGTGATTTTTACATAGATATGATTGTCTCTTGCAATCGTGCTGGGTAATTGAATTTGTACTTTAAGAATTTTATTTAATATAATGACCTTGGAAGGTTCAGGAAAAAGAAAAAATTTGCTGAAAGTAAAACTTAAAATAACGACACAAACTAAAAATGAAAAATGAACATGAAGAACAAGAACTAAGCCTCGGCACCCAGGCAAGATTTAACAACACACTGGAGTCAATGTTTTCACTCTGTTTTTTTGATGGTTGTGATATTGGATTTTACGTAAATTCATACATCTAAAGAAAAATCTTTCTTGGAAATGTTACAGTTGCGCGCATATCTTTTGGAAAACATCTAAATTTTGTAATTTATAAATTTTTATAAGCTAGTAGTTCAAAATGTACATATGAATTTATATTATATTTAATTAAATGGACCTAAAAGCAATATATTATAATGTATAAAGGATAATAAAACAAATTATTAACATTGAACATGGTGTTTATTAGAAAATGACAGGAAGCAAAAGTATTCACAACATTCATAAATATTACATATATATTATTGGAAACGATCAATTAATACTTGGTATGACCTAATTTCGCAGCAATCACAGCAATCAGACATTTTTCATAGGTATGAACAAGGTTTTTGCAAATTTTAGTAGGAATTTTACTCCATTCTTTTACTAAAAAAGCTTTCAGCTCTGCGATGCTGCTTGATGAAACACTTATGAAGCCGTGACTTCAGGTCTTTCTATAAAATTTCAATCGGATTCAAATTTGGACATTGAGAAGAGAATTTCATAACTTACGAGCCGTAATTGGCAAAATATTTATGCGTTAATTTTCTCGTTTGCTTTAGATCATTATACTGTTGGAAGACAAAACCTCTGCAAAGATTAAGCTTCATCGCCGATTGTTTCACATGTTCATCCAAAATTCATAGTGTGTTCTATTACACAAATTGAGCCAGCACCTGTAGCGGCAATACACCCAGACAAAATGATGGAACCACCTCCGTGTTTCACAGTAGTTATCATGTTTTTTTTCTAGCAGAGTTCCTCCAGATTTTCTCCAATCATAATTCTGGTGATTTATGCCAAAGAGCTTGGAGCTTAGCTTTGTCTGTCCATAATATTTTACTAAGTTCTACTTCAGTGAGATCAAGATGTTCTCTGGCAAACACTAAAGGTCTCTTTTTGTGAACCGTCTTCAACAGTGGTTCCCTCCTTGGTACACGTGTATAGAGATCCTCACAGTTCTGGTAACGTCGCACTGTTGACACGTCCACGATTTTTCCACTGCTAGCCAGATTTGCTTACAGTTCCTTGGAAGTGACTTTTGGATTCTTGTTGATAATTCGAACATACGAACCCACATCTCTGGCAGTTAATTTTATTGGTTGCCCTTTTTGCACACGATTAATAGTAGTCCCATCATGTATAAATTTCACAATAATATCCCTTATAAATGAAATTGAGATATTGAAACTTTCCAAAATATTTCTATATCAAATTCCTTCGTTGTGCAGCTCAATTATACGCTTCCTATATGCTTTTGAGTGTTGGATGACTTCATCCTGTTGTTATTTAAAAATTATTGTCGAGATGATTCGTCAGTCGTGTTTCATACCATAATGAACACCCAAAAAGGTTAGCCGTGCAAGTAACCTGCTGTCTTAGATTAGTCTAGAATATTATATCAGTCATTCTCAAACATTCTTTACCACTAATTTTAAAAATTTAATTTGTTAAATCAGAATTATGTAAACGTCGCCAATAATTTTGCTTTTTGTGTTTTTCAAATAAACACCATTTAACGTTAATAATTTGTTTTACTATCATTTATACATTATAATATATTGCTTTTAGGCTAATATAATTAAATATAATATAAATATGTACATTTCGAACTATTAACGTATAAAAAGTTGTAAATTACAAAATTTGAGATGTGTTGCTGATAGATATGCACGTAAATGTATATACTTCCAGCACTTTATAATTTCAAAAAAGATGAAAAGGAACCACGCGATTTCTACCATGTGTGGTTAAGCTTATGTTTGAATATTCAGTATGACCTTGGTAATCTTGACACAAGAAAAGAGACTTCAGCAAGTATTTAATAACATTTTTACGGACTATTTATTTCTTTTGGCTACCAAGGTGCCTTTATCTGCGCGCTGTTTACAAACTATGACTATCATGACTTTGCAAAGAAACATATATCAAGAAAATTGTGCATAGATGATCAATGATTCGGCAAACCATATGACAATCAGAAGCGAATCAGTAAAGAAACATATATGTTAAATTGGGGGTGGTGTAAAGAGAATGGCTGACGAAAATCTAGAGAAGTTATTTTTAATCCTCTAACCCTCTACATTATGCGATACTCCTAGAAAAACTAGTGTAAATGAATATAGCCATTGTGGGTTGCAATTTAAAGAAGGAGACAACCGCTAAAAAGTGATTTCTAAAATCCTCATTTGCTCCTTATTATAGATATGTTCGTGTTGAAATGAAATAATAAACTTGTGTGAGGCAATTAAAAACGAGAAAATTGGTCTCGTGGTCAGTGTTTCGCCTGGATTTTCAATCATTGCCAATTAAAGTAGTGCCATATCTGGAAGAAGCATTGTCAGTTTGTGTGTATGCATTTTGGGGGCACAAATAAATCTAAAAATATCATGCAAGGGCTATTCTGTGCCTTTGCAACCGTTAATGAAATAAATGTGAATGTATTCTTTGATTAATTTAGAAATTTAGATTTAAATCTAGAAGAATACTTGGTCAAATGTAAAATGCTTGATCTATCGTGGCAGCAAATGACGGTAAACTAAATATCTAAATGCTAAGTTTGTTTCTTGTGATTGACTAAAAATAATATAATTATTTTTAACTTGATTATTGAGGCAGAGGTTAGTCTGCATGATTTGTAGTTCCCGGCGAGGTTATAACTTTTTTCCTCTTGTTTGCCGTAATCGTACCTAAATTTTTCCTCTTCCTCTTAAATTGTTGAATTTAGCTCATAACCTAATTGAAACGTTTTTAAGATCCTTTAACTCATTTGCAGTAAATTAATAGTTTTTTGCTATTAATTTATTCAAATATTTAGTCCGTTTTCGTTTGGAAATTAAACTTATCTTTAAAGTACAGTGACAAGAAAATATGGACCCTAGCTTTCGAGAATCTTCATTACTTAATTTAGCAAAACATTAAGTGATGAAGCCTATCAAATTTAGGGCTCGTTTGGGCGGATCTCCATGTATATAGAGATTTTTTTAAATTTTAAACATTCTATACTGTTTAAATGACTGTTTAGTTAGGTCGAACCTATTAGAGATTAATTGCTGTAATTTTATGCTATTTTATCTTAAAGTTTTGGACCTCGCTCCGTCTCTCATTAGGTGCTAATTAAGCTATTTTGTAAATATCGAATTTGCTGGATAGTTAATGGTTGAGTATATCTCAATAAGTCCATAAGTAATTCATTTGGGCCTAGACTTATTCAATTGGATAATGGTTTCAGAAAATTCTAAAATTCGGAACACAATATATATATTTAATTTGTTTAAAAGCTTAATTTAAATGACGAATCTGAAGGAACTGAAATGAAGGTTAATTGAGTAATAAATTTTCTGAAGCTAAAAAACTAAAATAAATTCTATTTGTAAAATGATTAAAATCAAGATCGCGAGATTCTGAATATTTATAATATAATTGTTATAAAAAGCTTACTGCGGAGATAAGTTAACAACGAAATAGAAAGTCAGTGCAATTTTAAGATTATTGAATTCTTACGGGCTTAATCAGCGATCATTTCATTGAGTTTCCTTTTTAGTGTCTATGTGTCTCTTTTCATGGTGTAGCTCCTTCAGTTTTTCCGGATATGGCAGATTCTTGTGACCTCGTTTTCTCACAAATACGGGGTATATTTTCTTACGTTTACTACTTCAAGTAATGTTTTCTAGGATACAAAGTATTGAGAAGTAACTAAAAGTTTAGCATCTTTAATGATGCTTGGTGGTGTATGAAACATTGTGTGTTTATAACTCTCATTTTTTAATCCAAGTGATTTATTATTCCTTAATCTTTATTTATATTTCTTTTATTCTATCTATATTGTGCACGACCATCGAATCAGCACCATACATAAAATAGAAAAAATATTGCTTCCTATAATAGCACTTGTTTAAAAAGGGACTTTAATTTACCTTAAATAACTTGTGAAATAGAAGGTATCCTAAACCACATATTTAGACACAATATATGATACTTATTTGAATTTATTTATCTAACTAGAATCTATTTGATGAAAAAAAGGTTACAACGTTATGGTTTTACAAGTAAACCTTTGTGTTACATATTTTGTGTAATGTATAAGCAAAATGATGTCACTGCCTGTAATGCAGTGCCTAAGAGGCTTTAATATAAAACATATTGCATGAGATATATTACCAATAATATTAAAAGAGAATTGACCACTTCAGTTTTGTATTGTCTACAAAGAAATTGGCTATTTCTTTTACTTGCCCACAAGTTTCTTCTGAATCAAATAAATGACTTGAAATGATTTTAGGCAAAGATCGAGAAAATCTTTTTGATAAAATTAAAACTCTAATTATATATTTAGGTTTAAGTTAAGGGATTTACCATGTTTGTTACAGTGCCTATAGGTTAATGCTAGGATGAAGTGTCGCTATCTTCAAAATCGGCAAAACCCTGCACTAGAAAATGATATTAAAGCGTACATTTAGAACTTAAACTTCTGAATAATCAGGCATAGGCTTTATGGGAGATACTACTTCGGAGATACACAATCTGTTGATTGCTCTTACTATTTACTCATGAATTTAAATATTTACAATTAAGTTTAATTACCAATTTTAGTAAATTCTAATGTTATAAATGATTTCTTTGTGAGAATTTCTGTTTCAAAAATACTTTTAATTCAATAAGATTTTATTAGTGCTTCGTTAATTTCTACTTGATTTATACATTTTAAATATAGGGTTACATAATATATTGGTATCAAGCTAACACATAATCTTTCCCCTTATCTCCCTCCATCTAAAGATTCACACAATAATGCATATAATATGTCTATTATTCTCAACCTCCGTTCTACATCATAGTCAAGGAACGAAAATTTATATTCTTTTCATGACAGGAGTTAAAAATGCGGTAATTACATTATTTCCTGTCGGCTAGGGCCAATATATGTCGGATAATGAGATTAACATAAATATCAGGAGGACAAACTTGGTAAGCCACTGTGGACGTTATTTTGTATTTGATAATAACCGGCGTTAACGTAGTCAACTTCGTCAGCAGGAGGATTTGGGACGCTTTCTGTGTGAGAGGTATGTGAAAATAAGTATTTTTTGGCATGAATTCTAATTAAGCAAGGAATGTGAGTGAGGATGTCTGTTGTGCTGCGAAGAATGGAGATGAAAGTAAGATGAGTTGGGATTGGCTATGTGCGTGAAGACAAATCTTATATCAATCCAACCACCAATGGGTGGTTGGATTACGCTTTACTGGCATTGAACCCAACTCCTTGACGTTAGAAGACCAACGCACTCTCCACTAGGGTAGCAAACGTTTTATCATCACCTTCAAAGAAGTGTATATACGAGTAGTTTTTATTCCCCTGAAATAGGTCAGGTAGACTTCACGATAAATTTGATGGCTATTTATTCCTTCCCAGCAAAGCAGAGAAGGTGTAGTCTTCACGCCGTACTGCCATAATCGAAAGAAGGATTGTGAGCAGTAGTTGGCTGTTAAAGACCTGGGGATTTGGCAGTAATCCAAGACTACGTCATCGAACAAGAAAAGATTGTGATAGGAAAAGAATTCATGGTCCTTTGTGTCACGAGCACGCCAGGAACACGCCAGGAACATAGCCATGGAAAACGCATCCATTACAAAAAAATTAATAATATGTCCTTCCTACAACACACTAAAGTTTACTTGTTTACTGGTCTGCTAAATCTTTAGATTTAATCACCATGAACACTTATGTTCAACATATCATTGAAATGTGATTCAGGGGCCTTGAAAGCTTGAGGCATAGGTTCCCAAAAACCACTCGGCAGAGTAATAGATGATGGTTGAGCCTAAACTAATTATTGGTTGTGTGCCACATTCTTTGGTTTATTTTCCTCAATGTATGTGGTGTGTAATAATAAAAATATATCCTACTAATTATACTAGTAATAATAAAAATAATCATCACGAAAATAAAATCTATAATAATGAGAATAATGCCAATATTCAATATATTAATGACAATCATAATGATAAATAAAGTCAATTGATTTACAAACATTGTAAAAGCATAAGAATATAACACTATTATTAGTACTAATAATAATATTGATAATAAAACTGACAATAATAAAAGTAATTAATTGACAGAGAAAATAAAATTACGCGATACGTATCTGCGGCAGGGTTTCTATTCGATAGGGTTTTACGCCATGCCGAGAGTAAAATAAGTGTAATAGCGTGTTAAAAATGGGTATAATAAAGATGTTTAGAATGTATAAATCTCGGGCACTCTCCTTTTACTTACAAGAGCGCAGCCGATATCAGGACAATACGGCGTGTCTCACTTCCAGATGCTATTTTACCAGTCTCCAGAGCCCCACCCCCTTTGTGGGGGCCCCAAAGAAGGTCAAATAACAACGGCTGGTGAGTTTTTCAGGGTATTGAAGGTAGAATAGATGATTCAGGCGCTAGATTTTGATATTTTAGCATGCCGTGGCGTTGTCAACAACTATTTAAATCAAGTTGTAATAAAAGTTGGATGAGAGAAAATGTCCTTTGAAAGGATACCTTTATGCAACTCTACAATTTCTTTCTCTTTCTCTCTCTCTTTGGGTGTTAAGTAAAATTGGATAGGATCATCGTTCAAAAGATCCATCTTTATCACATCACTAATTATTTTTGCCAAAGCTTGAAAACGCCATTACCAAAACACCGTTAAAAACAAAAGTGCTATCAAAAATTATAACTTCAACTTTCACTTAAAACCAGGTTATCTCGTTTTTTTACCCAACATTTTTCACAACTATTTAACTATATAAAATAAAGAAATATAGCAAAAGTTTAGAACAAATTAAATTATACATTCTTGATAGTTTATACTTTATCAATAAAAAGAAATAATAATCATCTGAATCATTTACTGACTTATGTTTTTTTACCATATAAGATTGCTTTGGGTCACAGGATATATGAAGATACGAAAGTATTATTATTCACAATGATGTGAACAAATAGATCTTGGGGAGAAACTGATTGATTAAATGAGATAATGTATGGTAAAAAGAAATATAAAATTATAAATTTATTTAAAGTGAAAAAGAAGGAAGAAGACGAAATTCTCGAGGACAAAAACTTAACCGATATTTAGAGCCACATAAATCTTTTATTGGTATCTACTTTAAAAATCTCCCCGAAACCCTAACTTACTTTCTACGTTACCTTTTCTTCACAAAGGATTTGTGTGAAATATTTTTCTTCATTTATTGATTCAACGCAATTTTACAGATTTCACAAATACAGCTAAAAGAAAAACAAGAATTATTCAGTAATGAAATTATGCCTTGTCAAACCTTGGTCTTAGCAAGAAAAATCCGTCCATTCGTCGATTTCCGTTGATCTTCTGAAGTTTCGTTGATCTTCTCGTTAGAATTCTGAGGAATATTTCAAATATGTATAATTATAAATGATTTGAGCAATGCTATTTTTCTTTCCTTAATTTCCATTGTTTCAATTTAAGTAATTTTGCTCTTTTCACCTAAATCCTATCTAAATTGTAAGAAAAATCTTCTTCCAATTCTCGGGTAAGACGGGTTTACTATTGCATACTTTCTCTTTTTTAATCTTTCGTCATCCTTTTTGGCATTAGGTTTTATGACATTATCGATGTCTTTTTAAAGTTTCAGAGACCTCTTAGACCCATTGATCGAAGGAAGATCTTGTGGCTATATCTATTTCACACTTTGATACTTCCTCTATCTTTTCAACTTTATAGCTCTCTCCTTAACATTTTCTTCCTAAGATGTCCAAGTTGGTTACGCATCAAATTTAAAAACTTATTTTCGGTCCCCAACGCAATAATTCTTTAATGCAGGGTGGAAAATGAAAAACTCCTATTTCCCTTATTATTCGTTAGCGTTTTATTATTCCCAGAAATAGCAGGCAGCTAAGGAAACTTGGAGAATGAGACCAGTCATAAGTCTTAATGTCGTATCGTCAAACTTTACTGTCTGCATCAATTTCTGAGTTGCGAAGGAAAAAACCTTTCTTTTCTAGACCATCATGAGCTTTGCGCACACGAAGAATATCTATTTTGGTCTCAGCTGCACAAAGCTATGGCTTTTACGTACATAGATGAGCGGTAGTGTGTAGAAAAATTAGAGAGTGTTCTTAATGTATAAAACGCTCCTGATGGTTAATTAACTATATGAAATCAATTATTTCTCACACAAAAATTTACAAAGAATACTCTAGTATTAGGAATAACTAATACATTAACGAAATCTAAGTGACCCCAGCTCTTGAAGATACTACTAGCATCACGGAAGAAATGAAGTTTGACTAGGATAAAATTATTTAAAGATGATGCGAGCAAGAATATCGATAATGGTCGCAGCAAACAATAAAATTCTATTCGCGAAATTCAGAAACTAATTAATTTTAATGAACGTTGCTAAACCAACTTTTTTAGGAGATGATAATTGCTCGCGGTCTCCAGATGGCGAATGCATTAATTACTATCTACCCTCAACCAACCTGTTTAGCCATCATCAATATGGGGAAAGGTGGATGTTTATATATTCTTATTCGAATTCCGACATATTTATGCTTTTTTTCAGTACGGAATTTAGCGTTTCTCATTTTCAACTGATTGGTTTTCAGTTTATGTTTGTTCTTCCTTAATCTCTTACTATTTATCTTATTGGATTGTGTCAGTTAGGACCATGGTTATTTTTTCCGTCCCAAAACCAATCTTCTCCTTCCCTTGGTAAACTATTTGTATTCACCTACAAACATGTATAATTTAGGCAAAAAGTTAAGAGAAATAGTATCAATAAATACCTTCATTCTATATTTGAAGGGGAAATACATTAACTTCTAAGCAGGATATCTGAAAATTTCATTTGCATAATGGACTCCACCCTATTTGCCTAATCCCATATTGTTTTAGAGAGGAGATGGGTAGGATTATAGCTAAAATGGTTCTAACAGATTTTAAAAGATAGAGATAAAATAGATTATTCACGAACATCAGCGAATTGCTCCTCAATAATTTGGCCTTAGCTCTATGAATCGTTAAGACAGTCATTCCAGTTCTATATCAACCGGAATGAGTATCCGGGAGAAGAGAAAATGGATATGTTGAAATTAAAGCAAACTAGTGGAAAAGATGTTGTAAAAATAGTATAAACCAATATCATTATATTAAGATGAGGAATGGAGATTTAGAGTGGATTGAGATTGAACAGAGATGTGCTTCAAGAAATTCAGCCTTGATGAAGTGAACTACTCGGAAAGCTTACTGACCGAATGTTTAAATTTCTTATTATTTATAATTACTATCATCAAAGAATACATCAGTAAATTTCTAGAAAAAAAATTCCAATTTATCTATTCATTTAAGGAATAAACATTTCCCTGCACTTCAAATTAAACAATCGAATAGATATATCGTCCTTTATGTTACGTTTTCGAGAAAGATGAAGGAATGTTAAAAAGAAGAAATGGAAAACATGTGCCAACCATGACTCTTTCGACCTCTGTACATAAACCAAAATATATTATTCATTGACTAAAGAGGGCAATCTCAAATCAAAAATTCATTTTCTAGGTTTCTCAATGAATCTTTCCATTGTACCTTTGAATCAGAAGGAACGCTGAGGATACTTCAAAAGAGAATAATCTTTCAATATACGAGGGGCAGTCAATAGGTTTTGCAAATCAGTAGGGCAAAACAAAGGAAGGGGAATGGCTGTTTGTGAGGGCGTTAGAACAAATTATGATAAGTCAGGACCTGCAGCCGCACGCTCTTGCCTCGTCTATTTAAGAAGCAGTAGCTGATCGCAGATCGTTAGTCATAATTTTTCAACAATATAATCAAAGGGTTATGTAGTGGACTCAGTTTAAATGAACTTATAGCAAACAAATGAAAACGATCTGAAAGAAAATAAGCTTGTGTTTTGCAAGGGTCTCAAAATTTGTTGATACCGACTATTCTATATCGATATTGATTATTCTATATTCGAGATCGATATCGTCTGAGTAATTTGCTAATTTCCATGGTTTCCACAATAACAATAAAGTTTTGTTTTTTTTCCTCCTATTTAATGGGAGATATTTACAAAGGAGGAGAACGCAGGACAACAGTTTCGTGGGGTTCGATAGGCAGTTTTCCTTATTGATGTACATCGCAATTGACACATGAACTTAATTTTTATTTATTTATTTTCAAGTACATCCCTGATGATCAATGAGAAGTCCAAGATTCTATGAAGGGCTCAATGGGAAAAGAAGTTTGTGGACTCCTGGTTTAATAGATCTAAGCTTATACATTCCATTAGATATTTTGAATTTGAGAATAAAATGAATTAAGTTAGGTTCTAAATCTTACCATCTGATATTATCACTGCATATTTGAGAAAGACAGGACTCTGCATAGATTTCTATGTAATTGTAGTGCATGCATAGTATTTGTGTTGCTTAATTCGTCTTCAAAAGCTTTGGCCAGAATCCTCTTACTAGACTTAACTTGAAATAAATATTAAATTAACATATTGCGTTCGTTCAGTCGATTAATCTAGGTTTATCCGAACATTCCGAGTATGCACCTAGATTAACGTGGTCTGATGGAACTAAATATTTGGAGACTAATTTGTAGTGATTCTGGCTTTTGTCTTCAGGCCCAGTGAAGGGAACATGGGAGCATATATCCTACACCTCTTAAACTATATTAAAAGGATATGTGTATAAGCACTTAAAAATAAAAGTAAAAAGATAGCAATTGGATGGAAATTAATCATGTAGAATAACTAGAAAAAAAATTATGTACACTTTATTAAGGCAAAAAATAGATAAATTATAAAAGAGACACATTTATGAGTAAGCTTTTTGGTTATGAGATGGGGCTGAAAAGTCACAACATCTCAAAGAATCTTTCCAAACAACAATATTCTACTGACCTATATTTCTCAAAACAATTAGACAGACATGTACATTCGGGTATTTAAAACAAATATTAATGTCTAAATCTATCCATTATAATTGATTAAGTTCATACATCCATGTTCAGACAATTCTCTCTAAGGGGTGGTTTCCCTCTTCTTTAGGCATTCCCAATTGGATTGAAGACAAAAACCAAAACATCATTAAATTGACTTCAAATTTTTTTTCTTATATTGAATATTTAAATCAAATATATTCATTTAAATGAATATTATCTTAAGAGCCGAACCAGTAATGGCTTAAATAAATTATAAATTATTCCAAATATTTTTAAAATATTTTTCCTTTTCGTTTGCACTGCGTGAATGATGAGCATAGCTAGAGTTAGGAGTCAAAATACAGATGGCTTTCTTAAATTTATTTGTATATCCTTATATCTAGCCCTCCTTACTACCAGATCCTTGCTATTAGTTGTAATAAAAGATTTCTTTGATTTTGATTAATCAATTAATTTAACCACAGAATCCTTTACTTAATTAATTATAAATTAGAAAATGCTGGATTATCATCATCGCATTATATACTTCTTTCTATTATTTTCCATATGGAATATATGAGTAATATTTTTAATCATTGTTTCCCAAAGTATACAAATCTCTTTACATATTTTGGTATTAACAATTTGGATTTTCTATAAATGATATTTGCTACATAAAAATATATAATGTACCCTAATGTATTTGCAAAAATTTTCAAGACTTTCTGGAAATCTTAAACTTTGCAATCTTATCCACTGAATTGATTTTTAAATAGGCCTTATCGCCTCTAGTCCTTAAAATAAATAGTCAATACATTTATCATAAACTGATTATTATAGATTAAATATTTATATCATTAATGATTATTCTGTTATAGAAAATTTCAATGGTTAACCATCATCAAATACCTTCATTATTGTACCTGGAAAATATGAATTAATCTTTCTTTTAACATTTATTCTCGTGAAATTTTTTTAGGGATTGAAGTAAAACACAAGAACCTTATTTTACTAGATACGAAAGTCGTTGGACTATTTTAAAAATTAGGTCAGATGGGCATCGATTTTTAAGGAAAGATGCAAAAATTGGATATAATTCATTCGGAGACAGCAAGAGTTAATCTTTAATCCGTTAGTTCGTCATAAGTTTCGGGTTTCTCATTTGTATTCATTGATAATGGGGCATTTTTTTTATATTTTATAGTTTCGACCATTTTGAGGTAGTTTAGAGAAAAAGAATAGTTTTTGTTATTGTTTTATAAACAAAAAAGTAATTTTAACACTCTAGCGTTAACGTCACTTAAATTTTTATCGAACTAATTAACTGTGCCAATCTTTCCAATCATTTGATTTATTTAAGATTAGGCACTGGATTCGACATGAATAAAAGCTCCTGTAAAAACTTGAAACATACCAGCCGCGAGTCAAATCCGGGTACCTCAAGAGCCATCGATTGCTATAGCATTACGCTACCCGACACAGCATCTCACTCTTATCCAAATCCTCATCTCAATCATCTCAAAATTTCCCCAATCAATAGTTCTAAGGAATTATAATACCAAATCGCAAAAGTTCTTATAAATAAAATATTGGTTTATCAATCCACGTACAAAAAGAAACAAAGACAAGTCTTTACATAAAAATTTATCTTTCAATGCACTTATCCGGATACATATGGTCTGCAAATTTGGTGTCTTTAATTTTCGTTCTCTCTTCAAAAGCGTTTTTAACAGCCGAGAGGGAAAATGGAGAGATTCCCCTGTTAGTCTTTTAGTACCAGGTCTTCTCTTGTTGCTTCTTCTTGTATGTATATGGATAACTAAGCATTTCACTGGTAAGCAATTTAGAGATTCGGAATCAAAATCCATTAGAAGGAGTCTCTCGATGTGGATATACCTAGTGTGATCAATTAATGCGAAATTTTGGAGAAAATTGAGATGCTGTAATTTGGATCACAATAATAGAGTACCTAAGTGATATTTATTAGATCCCGTTTCCACTCTTTGCCAAAATATTTCAAATTATTTTACGGAGGACATTTTTCCTGATTTCTCATTAAGGATGGCCTTTATCAAACACTCCTCTTGTTGTATTTAAGTGTTTTGCAATGAATATTTTTCTTTGCTAAAAACCTCCGGTTTATGTCTCATTCGATCATCAACATCTGAATTAATTTTAAATGAAATACAATAATACAATACAATCTGATAATTAGAAAAATTGTTAAAACTTATTATTTAATCTTCTTTTACCGAGAAAGAGATGAAGCTATGTACGTATATACAATTAAAACGCAATTCCAGCTGATTTTCTAAATTATTTTGTATACACTTAAACAGAATCAATCCTATAACCTCACCGCTAATGGTTCGAGAAAAAACCTTTTCACTCTTTATAAAAATTCCTAATCCAATCGATATGACTATTTAGAGAAATCTGCGAAATTTTTCTCCTTTGTTTGGTTACCATTTCAATCGGAAACCGCATTACCTTCATTAATAGTATGCGCCAATAAGTGAAAAGTTTCCTAGGAGCTTAAGATATGTAATGTTTTCTTTATTGGTTTTATTGGCCACTTTGTACTAATAATTCCCTGGCGTTAATACTGTGTGTCCTTAAGGCATACCGCCTAAGTGTGATGTTTCATATGTGTTATAGTGACTACTTGTGCACCCATTGAATGTTAACTGTTAATTGTAACATATGCACTGATTGAGACGGACAAAACTTACCGTGTACTTGGACGCCGATATTGCAGTGTTTCAGTGATTTTCTCTATTATTTTTTATCTTAACTAAAGTCATTATTAAATATTAGAAGCCAAAACCCCACTTTAAACCAATATTTTATAGAGAGGAGTTGCTGAATTCAGTTAATTATCATACTATCTCAACCTAAATATGGGTATTTGATATGCTATCAAAATGCTATAATTACTCTACAAATATTATATATATATATATATAAATATTTAGAGAGAGAGATAGAGCGTATAGGGTTTTTTTATTTTAAAAGAAATCCAATGATTTTGATATTAAATCTGCCAGTCACGATGCCATTTTCATCGCATTTTGCGTAAGTGGAACGAATAAGATACAGTGAAATATCTTAGTGAAATAATCTGTGATATGATGCATTAGTCGATCAAATTCTCTAAGTTTTAATAATGGACCCTTCTTATTTAGCATAAACAAGAAGAAGAACCAAAAGGAATTCAGATCTGGTGCACAATGGACCAATTTCGCCCTCAGAACATCTCTCAATAAAGTTAAGGTTATCATAATCCAACCACTGTAGCAGAATTGGCATTGCCAATATCAACTTTAGCCGAATAAAGCTGACGTTCATCTAACCTATCAATTTGTCTTATTAAATGAGGGCTTAATATGATCAGGTATATTCGCGGCAAATTTAAGAAATTAGATAATGCAAGGTCGCTAAGTTTCAGTTTGCATATCAATATTCATATAACATTGAAATGAGGAGAAATAAATAGTAAAATTTTTTATATGCCTCAAACATCAGCAAAGGTTAACAAAATACAAAATATGAAAATCTCTAACATCAGCTAAATCTAACAGATATCACGGAAGTTCAGTAACGTGCCGAGAGTCCCTTTATAAGCATGAGACCATTTATTTTAGTGGTGCGATGCTGGCCCTCACGTTGGTAATAAGTGCCTTTATTTACTCATTCGACGATGTCTGGTGACTTCTTACGACATCTTTTAGATCCTACCAGAGGATTCCTATCAGGCTACTGTATTGGCCACTCAATCACCGTACTATTATTTTCATGGAACCAAAGTATGGTGGACGTATACTTGTGACTCAGGGAATTGTCGTGCCGGAAAATCTCATTGCCTTCATTTTTGGGAGGTCTTAGGCTGATAGCAGCATGCAATCTGTGTATATCTTTTAATTCATAGCAGCATCATAAATGGTGAGCTTGTGGACAATCCAGTTGACATTACTTCGGCTAACCTTTGAGCAGCGGCCTTCGGAGGGATTTGCATGACTTCGGGGCTTGTATAAGGGTTCGGTGACGGAATTTTCTGACTGATACATTAAGCTGTTTGCCCTCATACCCTTTATGTTGCAGCTAAACTTCTGTTTCTTACGATTACTGAGTCGTACAGAACTTGGTTGTCTTAGATTTTTGCATATATATCCTCTTTGACACATCAAAAACACTGGAATGTGATCTGCTAAATCTCCGGGAGATTTATTGACAGTTTAAGCCTTCATTTTCCAGTGTGCGTATCAGACTTCTTCCAACACGGAATAGTTACATGATTGTGCCATTATTGTCTTTTTTCTCATCTAAATTTAGCTTGTTACGTGTAATATACTTATGTAGGTAAAAAATATATTTCAGCTATGTGAAAAAATAGCTGGTGTGAAAATCAAAATATTTCTTAGACTAGCAATAGGATTTAAAATTATTTTGTTGCAAAAGTAAGATTAATCTGAAGGTGGCCGAAATGGTAAGCATCATCAGAAGGGTAAAACAAAACACAGAAAAAAAAATATCAATAGAGAAAACGAGAAAATATCGCAAGGAAATATTCAGAAATATAAAGAAAGAAAAAAGCAAGAGGTAAGAGTGCATAAAATGTAAGAGAGATCATGATATTTAGGAAAATTAGGAAGGAATTCTTTATTATGTTACTCAAATATAGACTTAAAGTTAAGTCTATAAAGACAAACCTATAGTCACAAACTAATGTATATTTACAATGATAAGAATTTTGTGCTTATATTTAAATTAGTTAAATCGTTGTCAGGTACATGAGTTTAAACAGGGTTAAAGGCCTTATCTTAGGCTCTACCTCCTTGTACCTCTAAAATTCTCAGTAGCATAGAAGATTTATGTAGATTTTAGAAGACTAGAACAAAATGTTTTTGAATCGGGTAAATTGCTGTAAAATTGATAAAAGCTGCGTATAAATCAATATAGAAGTTCCTAACATTATGAAAACGGTATAAAGCAGAGCATATTTTAAGGTAACAATACATAAGGATATATTTAACCTACTAATGTTTAAACCTTTTTTGGTCTAAAAAATGTGTGTCGGTTCGATATGAATTCGCGGAATTAAAAAAAATTCAAACGTCAGTATTTTTTGAAAAACCAACGAGAAATGTTAGGTGAAATTGTTACCTGAGATGAAAAGTAGATCTTTTATTGTAATATTAAATGAAAAAGAAAATGCCTTGATTGCAAAGAAGAATCTCTCCTTATTCTTAGCTTGCTCTCTATCAGAAGTACTTTATGTTTTACAGTTGGTAGCAAGTGAAAATTTTTAAACATTATAAAAATGGTTATTGTACACATATATGTTAAATAATTACACATAAATTAACAGTCGAGCATTTTCAATAATGATGGTAACGACTTTTCTATTTAAAAGAAAATGACATTAATTTCTGACATCATAATAATACTTGTATCCCATACTCTTGTTGTTTATCAGTAAATAAAACAGTATTATTGGTTTAAATTTATTGATTTCACTAGTAGATAATGTTATTTGAGTCATGGCAATTATGTGTGAAAAATAATATCGCCTAAATGTCCGTCAAGGCTTCGGTGGTACACCTCCACCTGATGGTCAAGATTTTTGATGACGTTTCTGCATAGTTGCTCCTTGATCTCACTAACATGCGTTATTATCTCATCCTTCAGCTGTTGAATTGTTGTTGGATTGTTAGCATAGCCCTCATTTTTGAAATGACCCTAAAGGAAGAAATCTAAAGGCCTCAAGTCACACGATCGTGGTGGCCAATTGACCTCGCTCTTTCGAGAGAAGAAGCGACCTGGAAACTTCTCATTCAATAAAGCCATTGTTGCATTGGATGTGTAGAATGTGGTGCCATCCTGTTGAAACCACAAATCTTCGACATCCATAGAATTCAATTTAGGCCATAAAAAGTTGGTTATCATTGCACGGTATCGCTCGCCAGTCACCGTTTCAGAATTCCCAGGATCATTTTTCAAGAAATACGGCCCAATGATTCCGCTAGAAAAAAATGCACACCAAACAGTAACCTTTTGAGGATGCAGTGGCTTTTCAACAATCTTCCTTGGATTTTCAGCAGCCCAAATGCCACAATTCTGCTTATTAACGAAGCTACCAAGATGAAAATGGTCTTCATCACTAAAGATGATTTTTTGCGAAAAAATCATCATTGGCTTGTCTTTGCTCGTGCACCCAATTGACGAATGTACGGCGCTTCAAATGGTCAGCAGTCTTCAGTTCTTGTGTCAATTAAATTTTGTAAGCGTGTAGAGACAAATCTTTTGTTAAAATTCAATGTAACGTTGTTGTGGAGAGGTTTAATTCCTGCGCGCGATGACGAATAGAGGTGTCTGAATCTTCGGTCACATTATCGCGCACTGCAGCAATGTTTTCAGCTGAACGGCGTAAACAAGCACGCAATGGTGATTTCATATCTGCCACCGATCCCGTTTATTTGGATTTACGAACAATTTTCTCAATTGCACTCTCGGTTGGTCGATTATGTTGACCAAGAAAATCGCGAAGTGCCCGAAATGCGTTTCTGTTTCAACGTCCATTTTCGTAGTAGGCTTCCATAACTTTAACACGTTGTTCAATTGTTAATATTCCCATGGTTCAAATTACTAAAGACTGAAGTTGTTAAATCTGAAAGAAAAAGAAAAAAATCATTAGACGCTTAAACTTAACTCTCATTTAAAATCAGTCCAAGTTATTGGAACACCCTTTATATTTCCTTAATGAGAAGCAAATATATGTATTTTTCCCTATTTAACAAAAGGAATCATCAAAAAGGAAACGAAAGAGGAATTCTCGACTTTCTTTAAACTTTAACCCTGGACAGGTAATGTCAATTTGGTGTCCCGATTTAGATAACGTGGTTGCAGATATGCTACACTGATTTTGACCTTGAATAACTCGGGTCCTATTGGTCAGAATCTAAATCTTTTCATTTCAAGATATTTAGCATTTATATAAGACTACGATAGAAAGGTTCAAGGAAACAAGAATAAAAATCATAAATTTACCTACAATTTAATATAAAAATACGCTGGGTTTTCCAAATGGAGGAAATTGAGCAAATTTGATGGACTACTCTTGAAGGGTAGTCCTTGTCCTTGAATTTGAGCACTCAAGCATCAAATTCTATGGAAAAGAAAAAAGAAAGTTGTAAAGCGTAAAAATTTGGGCACAACTTTTTGGAGAAAAAAATCTTACATTTTTTTACGTCGAAAAAAAAAATCATTAAAAATACCAAAATATTATAGATTTCAATGAAACTCAAGACAAACTTTCTCCAAGGATTAACGTTTATTATAAACTCAAAAATAAGTATTTGAAAAGCCCCCCCAAAATGGCACTTGACTGATGGCACCTAAAAGTGACAATTTTTTGTTCATTTTATTAAGAAAATGTAAATAGATCATTAGTTTGGCTCGAAATTTATCCTAAACATTCGAAGTTATTTGAAATGAAAAAAAATAAAGGTGGCACCCAATAAATGATTAGTTTGGCTAGAATTTTATCCTAAACACAATAAACAATTGTTTTTAAAGAAAAGAAAAATAGAATATAAAATGGTACCTCACTGATGGCACTCAAGAGTGCCAGCAATGTTAAAAAAACCCATCAAAATTCGTAATCTATTACCATGTTCTTACGAAAGTATGATGACGAAATAGTGAAAAGGGATAAACCTACCATTCATATTCATAGCATCAGCTGCAGAGTTGTCTGGTGTGGTGAACATAGATAGACTTTTGGCACTTGAGGCGGAGCACCTTGGTCCTTGAATGCCACAGGCTTGGCACATATAGCACTTCTGCCCCTTATCACTCTTTTTTTGAGGGCTCACTACACTAGGATCTTCTTCTAAGATGTCAAAGACACTGCGAATAATAGAGACTACCTTCCTAGGTAGGTATCTTGCCTGGCCTAGCCGAAGGTTAGCATAGGGTCGACAGAGCTCCACTGCTAAATCCAGTGCATACTTCATCCTAGATTTGCTCTTATTTTCAGGCCGGTGGACATACACATTGTAAGAGTTATTCACAACAATATTAATAATTCCATAAAGAACACATCTACTTGTCTTTCGGTTGCACGACATCAGAGAATACAGCTGATCGAAAGTATCGACACCTCCCTTTGTCGCGTTGTAAAACATATAAAGCTCTGTCTTCTTTTTCTTTACAACACTCGGCTTGTGGTGGATTGTTGACAAAATTTGGATCCTCTTTGTGGAGCAACCCTTTTGGGTGTGGAGAGTTGTCTTTTCTGCATACTTGTACTCTGCCACAGACTCACCAACTTCCAGCTTGTGTTTCAAGAGTGGAGTCGGGAGGTAGGGCTTAGGGCGTATGGTGCCAAACAGGTGAAGGTCTATACCCCTACAAGTGGAAATATTTAATTATAACAGTATATATATACATAGTTTCAAGAAGGGTTGGTAACCCTAACTTAAATCGTGTGATTCATTCCCTTTGCTGCTCGGCTCATTGGAATCAGGCCAGTAATACTTGAATAGAAAATTTTAGTAAAATATGTCCCAAAAGATTTGCGAATTAATGCGTGGTTCTTCTCTCATTTACAGACCCTCCCACCCAACTCTGTTGTAATCTATTTATATAATCTATTTATTCAATCTATTTATGTATCCAATTTAATCCATACAATCTATTTATACATATCAATCTATATTAATATTTACTCAATCATTTAACCTTCAACTAAAATCTAATGAATATTTGTCAATCTAATTATCAATTATCATATGTGTACTCTAATTCTCATTAACTCTTGCAAAGTTAATTCAACCGCGTAAAATTCAATGTATTCATAAACTGTATAAATTTACTTTGTAATCATAACTGTTCATTCCATAATAGATATTTTTCGTATCTGCTTATTTTAATACACGTATTCCCACGACGTTGCCGATTTAGTGCAATTTAGCAATTAACTTCATTCCCCTTGTATAACAAAAGTATAGGTTTGGGGATTATTGTGGATAGAGCTATTTAGTGTATTGGCGCAATAACCAACTAAAAACCTATACATGCCATACCTCAAGAGGGCTTTGGTTAAGGGCAGGGAGGTGAACTAGTTATCAGAGGTCACAGTTTGTCCTGCACGCTTGAAGGGGACCATGAGTTCCAGAGTAAAATATTCACCAAACGAGACCCCTCTGTCCTAGTCAGTGGGGCCCTTACCCAGGTAAGGAATGGCATTCAGAAAATAGAAGGTGTCGGCATCACACTCCATAACCAGCTTGATTCCATATCTGGAAAGAAAAGAAAAGAAAAATTGGAAATATAAGTTATGGTAATAAATATATATATATATATATATATATATATATATATATATATATATATATATATATATATATATATATGTATATATATATATATATATATATATATATATATATAATTGCAGTAGGAAGGATACGACGATCAGTGACATTCTTATTTATTCCAAGCAAAGTTTGGGATTACCTAATCCATCATCAAGCTAAAGGGATAAACACAATTTGTGAGGCGAACAAATGTTAAATTAAACTAAATACAAATCAAAAGCGAATAATTAAGATAGTAAACCTATAAAATTAAAAGTACTAATAATTACAAGTACATATACAGATAAACTCAAAGCAAAGGAGAGGAACAAATTCATACTTGCTGTCAGCGAGTCAGAGGAATGACTAAGGAATTTACAAAAACCGGACACGATTATGGGTAGTGTAGTTTGTTGTCTGTTGAATATTTGCAGGTCTGAAGCTGGTTGGTTGTGGCTATTACCGATATATTCAACCTTGTTGAATATATATATATATATATATATATATATATATATATATATATATATATATATATATATATATATATATATATATATATATATATATATATATATATATATATATATATATATTAATTAGAGTGACCCTTATTTCATGATAATTTTGATTTTTGGATATTTCAACAGGGACGGGGAGTTCAAATGTTCCATTTGCTACGAAAACAATGGATGCAAAGTATTTTTTTAAAATATAAATATTTAGGGGTAGCTCAACGAGTTTGAAGTTTATTATTTTTTATAAGAGGAAGGACATTTTATTTGTGCCGTCATAGGTGACATAGAAAACGGTTTAAAACTAACAATTTCACAGCAATGTTTCTAGGTCCCCATCTTCTTGAGTATTATTCACTCAAGGGGGGGGGGGTCTCATGGGCACCCACCTCCCACTCATTGTAGCCTAGTTTGAAGTCACTGTGGACTTGCGTGCTTCAGGGTAATTTATCCGGTGTTTCTCCATTACTTAGAAGAGGACCTGCCTCTACTCTTCCTCTTTTGTGAGTGCCAGGATGAAGTCCTTCATCAGGGCGATGCCCCGCTCAGCGGAGTCGTTAACAGTGTGCAGTTCCTTGGCGCAGGAAGCGGCGAGGGAGTATCCCTGATTGTCCGGCCACTCAGTTGGGCCAAGTGCCAGGAAACTTGCATCCAACCCAAGGATCTCAAAGAAGGATGGAGTGGCAAATGTCACAAAACTTGCAACAGTTTTCTCTGCAAGTGCATTAGATGTTAGCTCGATCGTTGTTCATCAAGAAGAATCGTCAGAGGCCTCTTCCTTTTGCAAAGCATTCAACATCTTCCTCTTCATCTCAATGGCCAGGTAATCATCAAAAAACGCAAGAGCAACCAGCAGTGATGTCATCCAAAGCTACGATGTCTTTTGTACTCTTATAACTATCATACATTGTGCATATTCCATTATCAGTCCTATAACAGTCATGAATTATGGGGCGTAGATCGGTAGGAGTAGCATAATTTTCAATAAGTTAACATTGTTGTAGCCTTTTTTGTCTATAAACTTATCAAGCTACCACAATCAACGACAGATATTCCAAGTGGGTGAAGCCCAACTTGTTAAACCACCAGAGACGAGAGGTTACACATTTGGAGGCATTGAGTTTCGACTCACGTTCGCCCTTAAAGGTCCCAAGGGTCTTAACATAGAGGGCAGTCCCTTGGAGGTTACTAGCGAGGAGGCAATGAAGATACCCTTGTGTGTCTCTTAAGATACTATTTGACAAGAATAAGTGGTCTTGTATTTGCACTAGGATCGGAATCCGACTCAAGGCCCAAGGCCCAAGGCCCAAGGCCCAAGGCCCAAGGCCCAAGGCCCACCCCTCCACAAAGTTTCATTTAAATTGACCATCGTTTTTTGAGATATCTTGTAAACAAACAAACAAACAAAGGTTATCGCATATTCTCTGCCAAACCTTTTGGCCAAGTAGAAAAGGTAACTGATTCCTTTCCCTTACACTACGAAGGAACTTGATTTTTTCTATCATAATTTTTAAACTTCAAAACCACTACATTTGAAGGGTGTAAATAAGCGAGATATTTCGAAAATAAACAAAGAGAAACATCTTCCTCTCGAATTTAAAATGACCTGCGTAAGCTTATTTAGTCACCACAAGGCAGACAAAAAGATCAATGCGATTTCATTACAATTTGAGGCAAAATAAAAATGAAAAATGAAAAACGCAAGTGGAAATATATGAAAAGCCTATGCGTTCCCTTTTACGTAAAGAAAGCTTTTCTTTGTTGGGATTTTGGACTATTTTAAGGATTTCGAAAAGAGTAAATAAAAGGAAGGAAAAATTTCATCTTGAAATTCATAAGGTAACATTTTTGTAAGAAATCCATATATGTATTTTATCTCCATGGACTTCTTTTAGCGGCATTTTCGGGGAAGTGAGTATTAGTTTTCATTTAAAGCAGGGGGTAGTTCAGGAACAGGAGGAATTTTAAACAGAAGGTAATCGTTATTTAATTATTAACGAATGAAGGAATTTATATATTGATGTAGTTTCAGTGATCATGGCGAAGACAGACATGATAAAATCATATAAGAATAGGGAGCAAAAAAACTGAAAAAGTTGAGAGGTGATAATTACTAGAATTTTAGGACAGAAGGTACATTTCTAAAACCTTTAGGAGAAGTAGTAATTACAAGAGTTTTAGGAGAGAAGGTACATTTCTAAAACCTTTAGGAAAAAGTGGTAATTACTAGAATTTGAGGACAGAAGGTACATTTCTAAAACCTTCAGAAAGAAATTCTTCTAAACGGAGATAGAGAACACTCATAAGTAGAAATGTGAAAATATTAAGATCAGAGACGTGATACAACGACATAAATAGTCCGAAATTTAATTAGGGAAGGAAGTCTTTATAAGTAGACGACCTTCGAGACTCACTAAATTAAAACTTCTATAAACGAAATTGAGTAAAAATAAACCATGCGTTCATATGGTAACAGAGTTAGATCTTATACTATTAAAGCTGTTTTATCTTGAAAGTGAATGAAATACTTCTTTTTATAATTCCTTCAGAACAAAATATAATTACGGGAATGAAATATATAAATTAAAAACGAAGTAAAAAGAACAAAGCTTTTTTCAGATGCACTTAATCAACTCTTTAACAACGCTTTGCTATGCTGCAATGAGCAAAATCAAAAGCATTTCAACGGAAACCTTCAATCTGAGACAGTTTAGGGAAATGACTTGCTTACATCTTCAATCCAATGAAAACATGAATGAATGAATGAATGAAATTAAAGGTGAGAGGTAATAGAAAGAAAGTTTTGCCAAGCAGCCTCCTTCCCCCCTGTTCATTATAGGATGGCCGGAAGTTGAGCTAGGGCAGGAGCTTCTGGCCCTCCTAGCCTCCTTTCCGCTCACACCAGAGCTGTAAACAGGCTTAAAAAGGACCAGCAAAGAGGCAAGAGGACTAAGTGGGAGAGAAAGATTAAAGAGTAAAGATAGCAAAACTAGAAATATAGGAGTAGAATTTTGGCAGGTGACCTACACTACGAACAAAATAAAAGAACAATTTGCCTTTTTTCAAATATTTTCAAACATATAATAAATGGGTGAATAAAACTTCCATGGAACAGTGAAGGCAGGCATTTAATATATTTTATGATGATTTTATATGATACAATCATATATTTACGAAATTATAGTAAATAAACTAACAAAATAATATATAACACATGCAAAATAAGAGACCGCTTTTTTCAGTTTCATTTTAGAAGTTTCTTGAAATCATCTGGTAAAATTAAACTCAGTAAGCAGGAACAGTAGAACAGCCGTTGTTTTCTTAGTTACTCTGAGGAGATGCCACCACAAGTGAGCGTGAATCTCGAGCTCCTTCAAAGATCATTCGCTTGAATAATTTGGGGAGGTCTCTTCTTGCGGCTTCAAGATGGTTAAGAATCTTCAAAAGTGTGACTTTGTGCGTTCTGAAGTTATTCAATACAAACAAAACCTATAGATCTCATGCTAAAGTCAAGCGATTCCGTATAAGTACCTTCCGAGAAGACAGCTATTAGGCACTTACCTCTGGATGATGCCTTCTAGAGTACAACAAGAATTTCTCAAAAGATTAAGACCAAGAGTGACAAAGAAGTTAAACTCTTCACAGTGTGCCATAGTATGAATGTTTCTCGTTTAAAAGCTCCTTCTTGAGCAAGCAAATCATTCAACATTAAGAAAAACCAGAAGGCGAGAGTGTAATATGCTGAAGCTCATATTGTTTAGAGGGATGAAGATGAGAGACAATTCATTTCATGGACAAATGTAAATTTAATTTAGTTTGATCTAGTGGCAGACGCTATGTTAGACGCGTGGTAGGTTATAGACTTAAACCTAAATGTCTTAAAACTTCTGCCAAGCATGGAGGAGGCAGCGCAAAGCTATGGCTATGTTTGTTCTAAAGAACATCGTTACCTAGCGCAAATAAATGGCACGGTAAATGTGAAGATGTACCTAAATCTCCTACATCATCATGGTAGGTACAACTTTACTTCGAGCATCCCTGAACCAGCCAGCATTATTTATGCAGGACATCGCTATGTACCATGCTGCAAAACGAGTAAAGCACTATTTCGAACAAGCAGATATCGAAGCAATGGACTGCTCATAGCCCTGACCTGAGCCTAAAGGAAAACCTCTGGAATATCAATTGAGAGTAAGTTCTAGACCAGCACCGTTTGACAGCAACGTGTTTAAGGCAGAAAATTTAGCAAGAATTTAAGAAAGTAAGACAAGATTTTTCAGCAAACTGCTGAGTCACTGTGGTCATCGTTGCACCGATTAGTAGAAAACAAAGGCTTAAAAACCTCATATTAAATGTATCAAACTTCCTTTGTTCATTGCATATTTTCTTGGTAACTAACTTTGTGAATGATCGTTCTCTTATTTGGCACGAGTTAATATTTGGTACTTGTCCCAAACTGAAATTAATTTTGCCACTTCATTTAACCTATATCCAAATGTGGCATTAGGGCGGGTTATGCTCTAGAATTTTGGTGAAAAAAACACACTTTTGACAGAATGTCTTTAAGTACTTAAGAATTGAAAAACCCCATTGACTCTCCTATGAAAGTACCTGACTGGCCTTGTCACGCAGAAAGCATTGAGAGGGCTTTAATAACGGTGGCTTAGGGTTCTCCCAAGTATTTCTCACATGAAAAGAGGGATGAAGGAATCAGGTCACAAGAGACAAGTAGACGTCGGATGTCCAGGAATGAGTCAAAGCAAGATTTGTGTGTTCTGGTGAAGTTTAACTTTTGAATATGACCCAAAGTGACCCATGCAGCTATCAATGGACCTTTGCATACACTTTTATCACTCAATAAACATATACATTTGAGGTTACTTTGTGTTTGTGTGTAATTGGATTAAATAAAAAGAGGTTACATAAGCTCGTGACGAAAGGGAAAAATTTACTTTTATTTAAATGGAAATTTATGTAAGGAGGAGCAATTGTATAACAAAATAAAGTTCTTTTTCAAAATCTACACCGGAAAATCTATCATTTAAGTCCCTCATTAAAGGATTTAATGAAAATATATTGTTGCCCCAAAGTATAATCCACCCTACTCGCACATAGACCACATACATGCGCACTTATCTTAGAAAATATCATCCACTTGCACATAAACTCACACTTTACGCTGTCTTTTAACCGTTGCCTGACCCTGTAACTCGTTCTTTTTATATTTTATTTACAAGGGTATTTGTACACATTCTTCTGGTATAACTACACCAGTACAGAAAAATCAAATTGACAACCTATTTCACAACTTTCTTCCACCATACACATCTTTTAATCAATTCATCTTCATTCTTTTTGCTCTTCACGCAGAACATCCCACTCAAACTACTTTGCACTGCTTTTACTCAAGAACTCAACAAATTCTTATCAGCTTTTCTCTTATACACTAACACTAGCATGATCTAATACTGCTTTATGTCAGGCTACACACTCAAACACACATCCTTCACAAAAACTGATCTCACCAAATAAAGAATCCACTTGAAATCTTGCATTTTATATTTGATTCAACTACTTCTGCCATACACCGTACTCACTAAATACTAAAACTTTTAATTTGATTAAGATGAAGAGCAAGAATTCTAATCTTGCCCAGTACCTTCCTCTTCTATATATCGCAATCCCCCTCCTCTTTTATTACTATACATTTGCCCACTCATCACACAGAGCAAGGCAATGACCAACATTTCGGGGCTCTTGTCACACTCAGCCACTAACAACTGGTCCTAACATATGCAAACCTACCCAGGACATAAATCTCATCACTCACACATCCTCTTCTAATATTCCAAATCACGCAATCTCTAAAGATCACCCATGAACTTAAGAACAGATATCGATACACCTCTTAACTTTGCCATACTTTTCCACATATGTCATAAGACTTACTACAGGTCCCAATACGAAGGATAGCCCAATAAAGACGGTTCTATTAGTTACCTTGGGCTACCACCTGCCCTCCAGACTTCGGTCCCATTGTAACTTGCAAACATGATTGAGATTACCGGGCTTTATTTCACCTTATAAATCGTTTTATCATTTTTTAAAAAACGTTCTCAAAAAACTCATTCTCATCTAAATTCTTGACTCCTGGGTAAAATCGTAGGGTAGTCGCTAATCAGATATCGTCCATTTATCCGTGATCAGGAACGGGACGAAGGAGGGTATTATTACTTTTTTTAATTTTCTCCTTCTACTTTCTCACATTAATCCAACAGACAAGGGCGTTCAAATGGTTTGTTTTAAAATTCAATTAAATTAAAGCCAAACGAAGTATAAATTTTATTTTTTAAACATAAACTCCTTTGAGGTCAACCCTCTCTTTGAAGCGATGATACCCCTATTAATTAAAACAATTTCTATGAAACTGAAACAAAAGGTCGGATGACTTCGTCCCATTCGACTTTTTTCTAATATTTTACAAAAAACATGAAAGAACTGATACTTTTCCCTTCAGGATCTTAAAAGAGTTGTTTTAACTATGTTTGATTCTCATTCATTAGCCTTATAGAAATTGTTTAAATGGTTAATTTTGTTCCATTTTTCTAGAAACCATTTGAAAACCGTATTTAATTGAAATAGGCAAAATTTAGCGCATTAACCGTATCAGATTTAACGACGTTTAAAACCGAGAAAGAAAACGATTACAATTTTCAAAGAAACTTTGGTCTTGAGTAACAAACTTAAAATTGAAGAGTAAAGAAGTTCAGTCTTGTCGAAAAGAAATGTCTCCTTACGAAGGCTCAACGGGGAATTGATATTAAAGTAAGAAAATTTGCCACAATATTCAAATATTTAGAGTCAAAATATAATATTATTGAGAAAAATCAAAGATTCATATAACTATAGCAACATATGTTAATAATGCTGTCAAACATAATTAAATATAGACCTGATAGCACACAATCCACATGAAACTAAATTATCTCCAACTTGTAGGATAAGTAAAATATGATTCCTATATCTTTCATCTTTAATACAAGAATCTTCAATCTTGAAAATCCAAAGGGAGAGAATGGGAAATTAGGAGAAGTTAAAGTAAGAGAAATGTAGAGACATCACCTTAGATAATGAAAAATGCGAGACATATTATGATTTATATTTTTGATGAGCTGCCATATAAATTTGACTAGGGAGAATAAACCTTTAAGTTATTTCAAATTTGGTATGCTTTTAATGACCATTCGCTGCATTATATTTCTTTCTTTCTACTATTTTGTTAATATGTAACATGTTATAGCACTTTCTCAACTTATCCACTGATTTACGGGGGACATAGGTACAGATCTCACCTTTTTCTTATGTTGTTTACCCCTAGCACAAAGATCGTTGCCAGATTATCCTATTTACATTTATTAAAGTATTTAAATTTAAAGGATAATTCGACTATTTTTATATAATATTGTTAATTGATGATTTACTTAATGCATTTTCATTGTGTTAAGACAATAGACCTATAGAATCGTTTTAATTATCTGTTATGGCAAAAACTGGAACAATCGGAGAGCTTGTGTTTTTGGTGTCTATTATTATCTTAATATTATTAAATGAAAGTTTGGCACTGTTAATAAATTCATCCAAAGAGTAGTTTGGGTACCACAATATAAATTCAGTTATATAAACTTTGTTACATTCTTTTTTAACGAATTCTTTACCTACTACTTTTAGACACTGCAAGAAAAGAGCACCCTGAACAATTCAGTTTTACATTATGCTATTAGGTAGTCGGAGAGAAAATGAATGAAGCACTTAATACAAATGCAGTCATGGCCCTAACTTTTGAGACTACTTTACATATTTTTTCCTATAAAAAAAATAATAGAACAACTTAAGGGTTGTATTTTGTCTTTTGCATGTTTGTATCATAAATTGAAGGTGAAATATGAAAATATTAGACCCCTAACTGATGCTCCGTTAATTTTTCAAAATGATCCACTTATTATTTAGGACTGGTTGAATTCGTTTTGGGAAAAATTGATAGGACTCAACTTTTCATGGATGAGAAGGAATACCCGTGATTATATCCCTTTTTCCTGCTAACGAGGCCTCTTTCAAAAGTTCCAAAGAAGTTATTCAAGAGTGGATGCTATCCAAAAGGTTCTTCTTGGTGATAAGTATGTTCTTCACAGCCCTTCTCGACTTGAGACCTTAATCGAAATGTTTAGGCCCTTTATTTACACGGAAACGTTCACAACTGTTTCTTTCAAATTGTTATCATGCATGGCACTGGAGACAACCCGAGTTTTAGGCTTGGACCTTTCAGGACTATAACTTGCCATTAATTTGAAGCAATTATGATCTGGAATACTTATTCACATTAATGTAATGAGCCTTTATAAATGTATAAATAATTCTAAAGATGTTACTCCTTAATGGTAACTCTTGAAAACTATCTCTTTGCATTAAAGGACTTTAGTACAACAATTTTTGCACGCCTTTCTTTTAAAATAACCTTTGCGAGAATTGAAAAGATTTATAATGTACATCTAATTTTACAAAAAATATTACGAAATAGATTATCCTTACACAACATCATTCATTTAGCCAACATGTGTCATCATTTTACCATATTGATCGAAGGCCAAAGTTCCAGCTTCTTAAACTCACCTCAGACAGGAATGGACCATAGCGCGATTTTGGATTCAGTCAAGGAAAACATTTTCCTATTATCTTTGATTTACTGACTCTTTAATAAACCTCCAATAAGATAAATATTTATTCCTATCAAGTGAATTTTAAAAAAGAATGAAACAAAAAATATATTCTAGCCTCAAATATTTTGGTCGTTACTGGAGTTTTTCTCTAGACATATGGTATATGGTATTTGAATCGATTAGAAGGCTTAAGGATTAACACTTCACGTGAAGGAAGTCTGCCGTTATGTTCAACGTCTTCATGAACTTGATAAATGGTCCAAATTCTTTACCTGTCACAAGAAAGTGATATCTTCCTCTTTTGGCCAGCAATGTATCGCTTCATTAATCTTCCTAAACTAAGTGGAGAAGTTTGTGTAATTATGGTTTAAAGATGATAATCATATACATTTTGGAAAAGTTGAAAAGTGTAAAGGGCTAAAGTATATTACTTTGCAATATACAGAAGCACAGTTGATAATCCAACTTAGATGGGAAATTAATCTAAGGGTACAATGAAGAAAAAAACGACGAGCAATCTATTGTATATTTATATTACTGGCTATTTGTTTGATATATATTGATTGTAGTATTCAACGAGCACTGGCTATTTGTGCGATTTTAAGACATTAAAACTTTTAACAGAATATCTTCTTTGCATTTAATAATACAGTATATTTTCTAGTGCATTTCTTATGGTTTACAGTGTCATGCCGATTCTATAAATATTAAACTCTATATGAAAACTCAGCCTCGCCATGAGGTTCCTTTTGAGTTTTAGAAAATTGCTGTCACTGGAAAACCTCGACATTAAATTGAATAGATCATATAGGTTCCCAAGGCATTTCGAAATAGTAATATTCACATTAAAATTTATTTGACTTTACATTATGTATTTTTAAGCAAAACAAATGACTCAATTTGCAAAAATATTTCTTTGGCATTTGAGTTACTGACAATCTTTGGTAAATAGTTCATTCTGGCACAGCAGATCAAGACAAGTTTTAATTTTAATTTTGTAATTGCAGTTAACTATAAATTATGGTGAAGAAAGGCGAGACGATATGCCTTAATAAATTATTGTTTTGAAAGCGATATTTACCTAATTGATCTTATTATTAGATAAATCAAAATTATATGAATGAGTGATCGATTTCCTTTTCTTTAACTTATCTTAGGTTGTAATTTGAGTTTTCTATTACTAATGAAATCGGTCAAAATATAAGAAAAAGAACAAGACGATGAGGAATGTTTATTTATCATTATTCTATTGATACAATTAATCGAGAATACAGTTATTTTTTCCAAAGCTTAGTATACAAAACTCAAAACCTAGATACCTATGTCTTAGCCCAACTTAGGGATTACATTTCTTATACCCAGTCGTCATTATATTAGTTATTAAATTTCTATGATTATTGTTAATTTAATGTAACATCGTTAAATGATGAATATTATGGAAAGTGTTAAACACGCACAGTCGCAATATTATGCTTTGGAGGTTAATCATAGAAAATAATGTTAAGATAAGAGAAATCTTTGCGACAAGTATCTGGTCGAGGACCAACTAGTGAGAGCCAGTGTTAAAGATGGTTTCAGATTTTGTTCAAGACCTATTAACACAAAGAGTGGGATAAAATGCGATTGTATATGTTGTAAGATTGCCGGAAAAATATATTTAACTTTGCATCGTCCTTTGAAGAAGATGATGCAGAACTGACATATAAAGAAGAATCTCAGGGAATGAATTAAAAGACGGTTTCCAGCACGCTTAGCGCTATGCGAGATTTACGCACCACATCGCCAAAGATCTGTGCAGTCTGTTCAAGGTAACATGATCGAAAACAGTGTTGCTGAGTGTGGTAAACATGAGTGTAAAAAAAGAGAGCAAGATGCTTGTTATTTGCATTGAGTGCCAAAGTTCAATATCACAGTGATGAGGACTGTTGTCAAAAGCAAGTTTTAGTTATGGTTGTATATACAGGGTCTTTTTTTTGCATGTAATACATTTGAAGTTAAATAAAATCAAGAATAATTTTCTGATCACAATAAAACTTTCAGAAGTTGTTGAAAATAGTTGTGCGTTCTTTGTTATAAAATGACTATTATATTAGAAGTTATGCCAGTTTTAGTAAAGCCAGTGTTTGCTCGAAACCGAAAGCGTAAAAAGATTTGTTAAAAGAAGTCAGTTTTGAAATACTCAATTCTTAGCAAAGAATTCGTGAAAATTGTGAAGTAACAAATTTACTAGGATCATAGTTGTTTCTAAACTATAAAAAAAGAAATTCTTTTAGCGAATATTATAATAAAGAAATTTTCTAAACTCTAAACATGGAAGCTCCTGGAAATGATTAGACAAAAATAAAGTCTTGAAAAATTCTTCAGATTCAACTGTTCAGTGGTTTCAACACAACGACGGATGAGACGTGAAGGAGCTCAAAACGTACTATCACGTCGAGCGCTATACAGACTAATTAAATTATTCGAGACACTGGAAGTGTACAAGATGGAAGAAAAGGGCATGGTGGCAGAAAACGCGTAGAACAATATAAAATTGAAGAGTTGTGTCAAAACGTCTAACAAGTAGGATTGTCCAAAAGTGCAACATAAAATGTAATTGGGGTTTTAGTTAGGTTAATGGATATGCTGTAATGAGTTTCGATGAATTTGCTTTTTAGTATAGTTGTGATTTATTTATGTACCGATAGAATTGTAATCCTATTGAAATATAATCTATGTATAAACTACATTCATTTACAAAAAAAAATGAGTACAACTTCATATTTTTAATTAATGGATCATTGAAAAAGTATAAAATTTGAGGTGTTAAAACACCCCACGGTACCAACTGCAGAATAAAATGGTCCAAACGAAGGATTAAATTTGAGGGTCTCTTTAATTACGATATGATTGAAGTTTTGGATTCTGATGTAGTGTTTTAATCAATCAAAGGTAAGTAATCCAAGTTTCTGTCTTTTAACAATAGCACATATTCTAATTGAGTGTTGAGAAGCTTTGCAGATCACGCCTTTTCTTTATTCGTTGCAAGTTACCTTTCGGGTCACGATGATTAACAAGGTTCAAACATAGATTACGGCTCCATACTTAGGAAATGAAATTTCTTCACTTTAAAACTGTCATTACAGACCAAACCTGTTGGCAAGGGACTCCCGGAGGTCATTGTTTGTCAATATTGTAGTGGGATTGCCATAAAGAAGAATTTTGTTTGTGCCAAAATTAATGTGATTGGAATTTCCTGAGCATGAAAATCCGCCAGTTGTTTTCATCGATGACGTGTATCGCAAAGATTAAGAAATGCTATAGTGTTTTTATTTTATGTTATGTTGCAAGAAAGAGGGGTAATGTAAATGGTAAAAAATTAGAGGACATTTTCGTTCTTAGAACGAAATGGGTAATTTAATTAAAAACTAGAGATATTTAGAGATTTATGAAATATTATAGTCTCAATCCTATATAAATATTGGCTTGCCTTATTTATTTACTAGTTTGTATTTAGTCCTAAGTTTCGGGTTTGAACAAAAGTAATGTACCATTGGTAGAATTAAGTTTTAGAAGGTACTTATTAAAGTACTTATTAAGATTTCATTAAGATATATGTACATTTAGAATTGAGCGATAAAATATTACTCCATATTTAAATGCTATTAATTCAAACGTTAGGTACATGAAACCGCCAAGGTATTCACTTGTCCAAATTGTTAATTATGTCTTCTCAGATCCAGTTCTCTTGCATTTAATTTCCGGTTTCTTGTCTCATGCGCTCATTCACATTCAATTGCCCTCTCTCACAACTATATCATCAATATAATTTCAGGCATTTGCTTCCCATTAATGAGAAAAACATTTTCAAAATTTGCTAAATTTCTATCGAATATAAGCAAGTTGTCGCCATTTGTTTATCATAATTTGAGATGATAATCTCTCCTTAAGTTTTGGGGTCTGATTTACCAGATGGAGTTCAATCGGCAATTTTTCTGGTTCATCTATTGTCTTGGAATCTTGCTTTATGGCCTTTCTATCTCTACTTCAGGCTTCGTATAGGATGCACTATACCATAAATTTGGTTTGGTCCACGTATCTAAGTGGCTGACCTTCTTTCATACCTTGTTATGCCGTTCAAGAGGCTTTCATGGATGCTTTGTGTTGTTGTAAATTTCAAAGTAATATTTTCGGCCGGTTCCAAGTTGTGATAATGCATTGATTTTTCAATTCCCTTCAGGCACATGGTCATTTTGCTTTGAAGAAGTGGATATTTGCTCTTTCAAATCATTCTAGTCAGAGGGATGCATAATTCGATTTTTAGTCGCGTGCGAGTCTGGTCACGGGCCATTCTACATCTCACTATGTCTCTCGGTCAGTCGGTCGGCGGTCGGTCGGTCCTCGTTCTGCTTCTTTTGTTTTGTAATATCATTGTAACTTTTCGTCTGGTGCTAACGAGGTTTTAAACCCTCATGTTGTTTTACATTCTCTTTCGAATGATATAATTGCCAAAGTCCTCCCAAGATTAGCACATGAATGATTTTGTTTTGGCAATAACATCATAACCAATCGGCCGATTCTCTTTCGAATGATATAATTGCCAAATTACTCTTAATGTTAGCCAGGAAATATACGGCAAGCAATAAACACCTGATCTTTTCTTTTATTATGGCGCATTTTTTTCTCCTAATACGTCTGGCTGAAGGGCCGGTTACTCGAGTGAGTTGCTCCTCAGATAGATTTCTTAATTTCATTTCTCATACGTGGAAATAGAGGGATGGGATTAATTTTTTATGTTATATTTATTTGGGTGGTTTGGTGGGCCAGAATAATAGAAAGGTACCCACGCCCATTTTAAAATTACATTAAAAATTATATATAATACAATATGATGATTTTAATAGTCTTAAATTTAAGCAGACCTTCAATCCTGAAAGTAAGTGAATTGTCAGGATGATTCTGAGAGTAGCACCTTAATAGTATTTTAAAAGATATGTGGAATTTAATAAACAATTTATATAGATAATTAATATTTTTAAAATGCGAGCGTGTTATTCTATTTCTCTTAGAAGTCTGTGAAGGACGCTTCTTATGTAAGACAGAGAGAGGGCTGTATGAAAATAAATCATCCTACCATCACCAATAAGAGCTGTTCCAATTGACTATTTTATTATTTTGCTCTTTCATTCAGGGAAGAATAGAATGTTGCTATCCAACTCTGAGTGGGTTCACCCTATATACTTTTAGAATTAAACTGCGATGACGTAGCTATGGAATGAGGTTGATTTACGATTGGTAAATCTCAATGACACCTAAATTATCATTAAGTAATCAATCCTTATCTATAAAATTTATGATATTGATTTAAAAACACATAATAATGATGTTGTGAAGTTATCTTTGGGTGAACTTCTACTCATTAGACCTCAGAACATTCATTTTAAAGTTAAAATCCTATCTAAGGGAATCCTCGTCAAGAACTATGTAATCATACCTGCAAATCTTTAAATGATAAACTCTGTTTATGAATTTCTTCTTAAAATCAGAGTTTAAAGTCATCCCTTATCATACCCTAAGAACTGTAGGGGCAAAGACTTGCTTGTAAGATTTGTTTAAATTTACCTAGACTGGTTTCTAAATTTCTAGAAAAATCAAGGGTTCACGAGTTCTTGAATGATAGAATCATTCTCCCATCATTCATACCGCAACTTTTAAGTACAATCAAATTCCTTGTTTCTGCCAGACAAAGTACTACATAACCAAAATATCGAAACATAAATCCAGTGAGATTAAATCGCCTTTTCACAGAGGCAAATAAGTTGTGAAGATTTCCATTTGCCCAAATAGAAACGAAATCATTTTAAGTGAACAGGACGGTTTCACTTATTCCTAAGAGAACAGTGAAAGGAGAGAGAGATAGAAGCGATATGGGATCGAGAAAAAAGAACTGTATACAAATCTTGAGAGGATTAAGATAGACAACAAATTCCTCGTTTCTGCCACTAATAAAATATATCATATTAAGTTAAATAGAAGTGTAACGTGAAATAAAGATTAAAAATAATCTCCAAAGTCTTAGATGAGATTCATAAAAATAAAATTATTTTCCCCGAAACGGAAATAGAAATAAGAGAAATTTTCAACTCTAGAAAAGGAGAATCTCCCCCCCCCCATAAATCAGTTTTTAATGTTCGATGACAATTTCATGAAGTGCAACTAAATTTAATTAATGGAATTGCTAAGGGATTCGCTAAATATCGAATGCATAAAGTGCTTTATGAAATAATGCAGACAATGTGAGGTAAAAGTTGATTGAAAAGATGTATGGTAAGAATGAAATGAAATTGTCAACCTTTTATGACTACATGCCAACAGTTTTATTTTAGTGTGGATAGACGCCCAAAAGTTAATTATATTAACCTTTTGAATCTGAAATCTAATGTAAAATATCCCTGGTCTTTCCCAGTATAATTAGAAAGAGAAAAAAAATTATATTTATTTCATAGCACATAATAAAATGATTTATAGGTTTTAATTGCATCTCTTTTCCAATTTTCATCTAATTGCGTAAAGTGGTTTGATTTCAAATAAATTAATGCCACTTTGTACTCTTCATGAATGCATCTACAAAAGGCTAATATTTTGGGTAATCGTTTCATACCTCAAATGAAATTCACATAATGATCATAATGACAAGTGCTGCTTAGCAAGGTGGTGAAGCCCTGGATCGAGAAGGGTGGTTTTACGTGTGGGAGCAAGATTACACTCTGTTACACTAACCGAAATACAAGATCCCTGTCTGTTAGAGAATTTCCTATCATGAAAACAAAATCACCCAAATTTGACAAATAAAAAAAACATTTATTTTGGCCCTGAGAGAGTCATCGTGTAGACGAAGATTCGCCATTTTTTATAGTTATCAATTTTATTTGTTGACACTCTTTTAATCTCGCACATTTTGATTACGAAAATGATTAACTTTCATCTTAATAATCAATTCAATATTTATACCTCGATATGCAAAATACAACTTGCAAATAAGCTATAAATAACAGAGATCAATCAATTATAGATAGAAATAAATTTAAAAATTCCCTGAAAATATATGAGCCTAATTTAATCAATTCCTTTGATAAGTAAAATATTGAGCACTATGTAGTTAAATCTTGACTAGTAGAGTCGCACTTATAGAATAACTAGCAAGTGTACCGAGAGAATCAAAATTTATAATTTGACTTAAATGATACTTTTTCTTGAGAAATAAATGCAGTGGCAAGACAAATATTAAAATAAATTCAGAAAATTATTATTATTAAAAAAAACAACATAAATTTATATTTTTTTATTTGGTCGAACTAAAGTAGTGAGATTGATTTCAAATATCAGATACATTGAGTGTTTCCATTCCATAATCTTTACAAACAACTTTGCAAATTTTAATTTGCAAGACTTTTCCACTCTTACAGAATTCTTGCCCTCTCCAACGTAGACCATATGTAAATACAGATAATTTCTAAAGAAAAATGATATGCTGGATTTATACCCAAGTAGCAGGTAACACTGCATCTTTTTCATACCTGCTTTTCTACGATCACTCTATTTGAAAGATGCAAAATCACTTGTCTCTTACAAGTGTTTTACACTTGCCTCCAATAAGTGGCTTTATCACATTGAATCTACATTGATCTTCATTTATTCTCAATCAAATTTCAGCGTTTATTCACTTTTACTTGCTAAACAATCAATTTTTTCTTCACCTAGTGTGTTTCCTTAATTTATATGCTAAGGTGATGGACACTGCTTCCGATCCAAGAACAAAACCTGCCTTTTCACACTTGGTTACATATCACTCCGATTCAAATTTACTAGATCCTCATAGTACTCCTTTAAGTTTTTCTCAGCTTTTACTCTTTTCTAGCACTTTAAAATCTTATCACTATAATGCAGTTTATCTATTGAATATTTTTAACAATTCACGACTATTTTGTACTTTAAAACTATTTTCATTCCAAATCCCACATAACCTTTGCGTCTTTAATTCCCAAAGCACTCTTAAACTTGTTTGAGCATATATGAACTTTAATTTTAAGAAAATATTTCCAGTTATGCATTTTTTCGCTACTTTCTGTCCAGCCTCTTCTCACTTTTCGTGTTCAGCATCTAATTTTGAAAGCTGGCTAACCACCAGCTTTCATTCATTGTTCACCAGATTGTGCAAGTTTCAACCATACTCTCCCATTAACTCTTTAAAAAGGCCCATATGGTGGTAAATAAGCTTCCTAAAACTAACCATCTATTATAAAGAGTCACGCCCAAGCGGCTACCTTGCTAGTTTGGAGGCAGCCCATCTACGCTATCTCTGGGATCTTTCAAAATCAATAACTGCCAAACCAACAAAGAAGTTTCCTCTGCTCCCAAAAAGAGGACGTAACATATATATATATATATATATATATATATATATATATATATATATATATCTCATAAGCGACGTTTTTGTGAGAGACCAGAACGTAATTATATAAACGCATATACGAACATAGGGGGTGAGATTTGTAGAGCAAGTAATGCATCAAGTATTTTTAACTATGTAAAAATGCCAATCATATAATAGCTTTCACTAGTGCTCAAAATATTTATCATTGTAATGATTATAATAAATGAAAAGTAATCGACCCTCATTAATTAAAGAAATTCCAAACTTCATTTTGTCGTTGGCCAGCAAAGATGAAGACTATTTCTCAAAATCAATTTTAAAAGATATTGTAAATCATTAAAAATAACCCCACCAGATGTTGTCAGTCGCCTATTATTATATATTCCAGTATTTCTGTTTTCTTTGTCAATTTCCTTTAGTGAACCTTAATCTCCGAAACTGTAGTTTCTTTGTACATAGGTTGAATAGTTTGCCTGTGGACATGCATGTTTAATCCAGCAAATTTACATTCCAAATTAAAGGCGATTCCATACACTTTGACCTCTTCCCGCTTCTACTTTGTTCTTTTCTCCCCATCCCAGAGCAAACTGTACCGACCGTTCCTTGTCCAAATCTCCTACGAATATGTCCCCTCCCCCCCTATTTATCTCTGCATTGCTCCTACGCTGTCCCGCACTTTTACTAGTGGAATTCGCTGTCTCTGTCACGTGGCTAAAGCCCCTAACCTCCTTCCAAAGTTAAATGACCGGTTTTTCAGTTCTGTCAATTCTCGGAAGCAATTTCCCTCTAAGTGATGATGTGTTTGCTCAACATCCCAGAGTTTTTTCTCAACTCCCACCTCAATCTGAAAGAACATAGAAATGCTCTCTCAAATAATATCTTGAAAATTCTCTTCTATGAAATTGATTAACCAACGAGTACCTGTGTACTTACGGCACTGCACTTTATACTTCTGTGTTCCTGGTATAGTACCTGTACCCTAGAATGTTTGTGTGAGTGTGTGAAAAAATAATATATTTTATTCCAACTACAGAAAGTGTGATAGAATTGAAACGGCCTAATCATTTGAATTCGGTAAAAAAACATTTTCACAATCAAAGAGAATTTTTTTATGAATAATGGAACAAAGATTTGGGCTTATCATTAGTACCTTTCATATTTTGTTCTTGGGTATCCAATTTCAGTTAATTTTTTACGCAAACTGCATATGATTTTGTTTCATCCAAATAAGAGAAATTAGTTTTTATTTTCTATTTAAAACTGCATATTAGCAGATTTCTCTAAATTTCTTTGCAATAAATTTAGCTTGGGGAAGTAAGGCTAGATAGTGGCAGCTTCATCGCGAATAAGGCTTATAAAATAAGGCCAGCCATCGCGAATTCTTACACAGCGTGAGTAATGAGTTCAAATTAACTTGGATGGCAAGTGTTGACCTTATGGATATGCAAAAAATTCTTCTTGAAAGAAAGTGATTTTAACTATACATTTAAAACTTATAGACTTGATATGTGCCTTCTAGAAAATTTATAGAGGATGAAATTCCTTTAGAGACGAAATGTAAAAATGAGGCAAACTTTGTTAAGTGGAGTAGATTACGAAGTCTACTCCCCGCGTTGTGAACTACATCTCGCTTGCAGATTTAGAGGAGAAACTGGAGAAAGTCAGCAAACTCAAGCAATTAATATGTGCTGATTAAAAGGATATGTACAGTCCCAATGGAATAAAAAATACTATAGAGTATAGTGTTTTATTCCTTGGACCTCACTGTGAGGGAATACCCTCGAAAAAACCACCGTGAGAGGAAGCCCCCTCGGAAATACCACTTTATTCTTACAAGACGACGAGCGCCAGCGTGAGAATTTTACAAAGTTTGAGAAAGAATCGGTTCCCCGTCTAATCACCACACCGCTCTGTTTGCTTTCGGACGTCATGCGCAACCCCCCCCCCCTTCCATTGCGATAACGGCGTACGCAGCCACCTTAACCCTACCCCCATATCGCGTGGCAAGTTTCATCTTCTGGAACGACGCGTTATCATGAAATGTGTTTGCTTAGACTCATTCTTCATCAAGAAGTATTCCAACCCCATCTTCGAGTCCTCCTCGGCAGGACTCCCCGAAGTATTTTCTTAAAGACCTACGCCGTTATCTTCCCCCCCCCACACGCACCCTCCAATTAGACCGCGCTTGAAGGTAAAACGATCTTGTATGGTCATCAAGAGATTATCTCTTTAATTTTCACTTAATTCCCTTAACTACCATAAGTAATTTGTTCTCCCTTTTATTATATATATAAAAAATTATATTTTGGGGGTATCGTCTTTATATATCCTTTGAACGACATCTTAGATAGCCATTAATAGAAAAAACAGGTCAACCGTAAATCGCGCTCTTTATTAATTGCCCCGAACTATCTCAAGCGGCCTGTGGTCAGCTGTCTACCCGTGCTTGTGTACGACTCTGATCGCCGAGCTAGTCTACACAGGTTTACCCTCGACGTATATATATATATATATATATCATTATCTTTATCTGGTGTCAGGTATAGTTGAGTACTTTTTGTAGTGAAAAACCCAGATTTTAATCATTATCCTTATCTTTATCTGTTGGTAGATAAAGTTGCTTCATTTTTTATTTGAAAGAACCCTTTTTTTTAAGTTATCTCGTCAAGGTAAGTTGTTCAGTAACTAGTTTACCAAGTTCGTTCAAGGATATCCAAACAAAGTGAAACAAATTCTTAACTTTTGTGTCTTTCTTTTGGTGATTTATCAATTTTTGGGGGTGAGCATTTTTTCTCTAATTTATTTTCTTGTGTGTGTTGATTGTTTTGGGGACGATCTCGCTTAAAATCATCTACTAATCCGCGTGCAGGATTAAAGGCCTATAATCATTGGTGACATAGAGATCAGGTTTTTCACTTTTTTCTTTTAATTATTTTATTGCATACATTCATTGGGTAACGAAATCTCCGTTAGGTCTTTGATACGATCGTCAGAGCTTCATAATCTTTTACGTAAGTTTCTTGGACGCGCCGAGTGGTCAGACACGCATTTATTGAACAAGCTATTCTCAATTGAACGTTTCCATCAACAAGGAGAGATCTTTGAGTTGTCAGGCAAGGATCTAGTTGCATATGTTCGAGAGCAAGAAAGAAATGGAAGGGCAGTAAAACGAGAACAGGGAAAAGCATAAGACAGAAGATAAAAATAACTAAGAGAAGCTGAAAAAGAACGAAGAGAAGCTGAAGAAAGAGAAAGAATTCGTCAGCATTAGCGTGAGCTTAACAGGAATCATTTGGAGACCCTTTCGGTTAGCTCGAGAAATGAATCCCCCCCAAACCCTTTTGCTAAAGTTGCTAGTGTTTCAGGACATCGAGGATTTCAGCGCCTACTTTTTGAAAATTTCAGAAGCGAACCACTGGAATATTGAAGCTGATTAAGTCCCTCGACTACTTCTTCTTCTTAATACTACCCTTCGAGAAACTTTCCTTTCACTCCCAGCTGAGGCTATTCTCGACTACTCCTCCCTCATGAAGGAATTATTATCTGTGGTTAATATGAATCCCGATTACTATAGGTCAAAGTTCCGCCAGGCGAAAATAATTCCCGGGCATACATACCGTGAATTTGGATTCACCCTCCGGAGAGATTTCCAGTTCTGGTTGGACTCAGCTCAAGTCAAGCGCGACTAAGAGTCAATAATTTATTTCATTCTACGGGATCAATTGATGGCTGCACTACCCTCAGAAGCCTGCGCCATCGCGAAGGACAGAGGCGTGTCTTCTTTCAAGTAATGTATACAAAAAGCGGATGTGCACGCATCAAGTCGTCATCTATACCCGAAAGACCCCAGGAAGTCTCGTCTCTCATCCCCCAAAAGTATACGTACCCTCTCCAAATTTTCCCCAAAGAATTTACCTAAGTTTGTGAAAGTACCTGGTCCTTTTAAACCCAAGTACCATCTTCTGCCCCTCATTAAGCCGCTCATAAATAATCCCCCAGCATCATAGTACCCTCATAGGCCTACGATTTGTTTTTACTGCGTTGTTTCCTGCCATGTGAGGACACCCTGTTTCCAAAACACCCAATTTCGTTCTGCTCTTAGTCATCAAATCCACCAAATAAGTGCTTCTCTCTCATCCGCCCGCTCGCACTGAAACGCTAGGAACTTCCCGAACAAGCAGTCCTCCAGGATAGCAAGTTAATTTTCTTTTCAAAAAAAGCTCCCTCGGTGGGCATTAGTTTGAAAATGGAAATGATAATGGTTGCCAAATATCAACCCTCGTAGGAGACACCGGATGCATTGCTTCGTCGTCTCTAAAAAGTTGCTTCCTCCAGTGGGCCCCGACCAAAATAAATTTACAGTAGTCTATGATTAGATGGGACCTGCAAATGGGTTTGTCGTGATCTGCTGCTATCTCGAATGATTGATCCGAAGTGATAGCAGCGCCATTAAATTCTACGTCGTATTGATCGGCCTGAGCCCGCAGCTCTCCCCTAATCCCGTTGCTCAGCCCGTTATCACATGGGCCCAAGCGCTAATGGACACTGTCCCCCCCTCTCCTTAGAACCCCCTTATGCCCCAAATTTTGCAGCCCTTCAAAACGACACTTTTTCAAGCGCTCAAAAGGAATGCCCTACTTTCCAGTCCTTTTGGGATAAAGTGAGAAGTGACGAATGTGGATCTGTCCGTGGTCAAAGGGAAGTCGCCTACTTCATTAGCGATGGACTCCTTTATCGCTCCAGTTCGGCTGAGGATAAACCCCCCACTCTCTCGTTCCTCAAGTCCTCCGACTCAAACATGATGGATTAATGGCTGGTCATTACAGTCACATCAAAAGGGCTCAGAGAAATCTTCCGTTATTTCTTCTGACTCGGTGCTGCAAAAGAAATTGCCGAGTTTTGCAGATCGTGTGACATTTGTCAGAAGACTACTGCAAAAGGACGAATATGACCTTCCGTCCCCAGAAGACACTAATTGTCTCGGAGCTCTTTTTAGGGTGGCCATAGACCTAATTGGCCCAATTTTCCCCTCATCTAGCGAAGGACACTCGTACGTCGTCACCATTGTTGACTTTTCAACGAGATTTCCCGATGCAGTACCCCTTTAAAGAAGTGAGAGCGTGATCTGTGCGGATGCCCTTTTTATATCTTTTCCCGCGTCTGCATCCCTAAGGAGATATGCCTGACAGAGGTAGAGAGTTCACCTCTTAGCTAATGGAACACGTCGGCAAGCTGCTTACTATCAAGCCCTTGTTTACCTCCCCTTTTTACTGAGCCACTAACGGTGTCTGAGAAAAGTTGAATGTCAGACTGAAGACCATTCTGAAAATGTTATCCCATGCTCAGCCCAAAGAATGGCATCGATACCTTCCGGTTGCCCTGTTTGCCTGCAGAGAAATCCCCCACAGAACTTTGGGATTTGCACTCTTTGAGCTCTTGTATGGCTGAAATGTACGCGGACCAATGAGCATTTTGAATTAAAGTGTTTCTAATCCTCGCCTGAATGAGGAAATCAGATCCTCGTATTCTTACGTGCTAGATCTTCTGTACAGCTTGGAAGAATGCGCCGATATAGCGTACGAAAATTATGTCCTAAATTTAGAAAAATATAGGGACTATTTTGATGTGGGCTACTGCGAGGGCTGATTAGCTTCTGCATCCAGTAAAAAAATTAGGGTCACCTTGCCCAATAATGAAAAAAACAAAAACCTCCCCTCGTTCACTGTCGGGGCCGCCCTCGGGCAATTCAAAAGAAATAAGGGAGATACCCCCCAATGTGCTCTCGCAGGGAAGCCTCCAAATCTCTTAAACCGGAGAGGAGGCTTACTCCTCTCCTTCGCCTACGGGTGTAGGGGACTCCCCTTTAACTTCTTGTCTGGAGGTGCCTTCGGGCGCCTCCCTCTTTCCAGTGGCATTCTCCCATTTAATTTCTAAGGGACCTGCCAAGAAAGGCAGCAGGCAGCCCATAGCCGGCCCCTCCCCATTGAAGCGGCTCGGTAGGGAAAACCCCCTTAAGGGGGAGAGAGAAGACAGGTCCTATCGGTTGCGTCTCTCAAAAGACCTGCTGACTCGAATATTAAACCTAGCGGGGGTCATGTCCTATGCCTCCCCAGACTCGACTCATGACACCACTGCCAATGGAACCTGTGATGTCCTAGGGGGGAAGGCAACTGGAGGCCCTGAGATAGACATGGTCCTTGAGGCAACCCAGCCTCAAGGACGCCATAGCCCCCCCTCCTTCCCCTGAGATAACGCCGCGCGCAGCCACATTAAGTCTACCCGTTATATCGCGAGGCAAGTTTCCTCGTCTGGAACGACGCGTAATCATGAAATGTGTTTGCTTAGACTAGCGCTATGAATCCTCTATCAGATCAGCTACCCGTGTATTAAACGCAAAGCTCACCATCTCTCGAGGAGGTTGAAAGCCTGCCATCTACTCCGTTCAGACTGACGTCTGTTTCCGGTGAACCCCTCGCACCCGTCGCCATACTTCGTCGAAGATCTCGCCAGCAGATCTTCCTTTGTTAAGCTCTGTACCTTGTTCAGAGAAAAGCTATCAAGAGCCCTTCTTTCCGGAGAGTTGTGGGGCCCTCTAATTTCACCACCGCTTCAAGATCCCCTTTCTTTCGAGACTGAGACTCCCTGCCGATCTGCAGATGTCTCTCGAATTCAGATTACCTCTCTCTGGGACAGAGAAAATCTCATTCTTCATCACGAACTAATCCAACCACATCTTTGAGTCCTCCTCCTCAGAACTGCTCGAAGTATCTTCTTGAATATCTTCGCCGTTGTCTTCCACTGACATCCAATTCGCCCGCGCTTGAAGGTAAAGTGATCCTGTATGGTCATCCCCATAGTACATCCTTAATCTTCACTTAATTGATTTAACTACCATAATTAATTTGTTTCCCATTTGGTATATATATATATATATATATATATATATATATATATATATATATATATATATATATATATATATATATATATAAATTGTCCCCTTTTATTATATATATTAAAATTATATTTTGGCGGTATTGTCTTTATATATCCTTTGAAATGCAACTTGGCAGGCAATTAGTCAAAAACCCAGTCAACCTTAAATCGCACTCTTTATTAATCGCCCCGAACTATCTCAAGCGGCCCTTGGTCAGCTGTCTGCCCGTGCTTGTGTACGACTCTGAGCGCCGAGCTAGTCTACACAGGGATGACTCAAAATGCAAACATCCCCCACTAAATTTCATATGGTTAAGTTTCAATTTTCAATTATGGTGAAGTTTCAAAATCACTAGGAAAATGTAGAATATAAATCGATGATGAAAGATATTTTTTTATATATCCTTGGGGGTTGGTCTTATCCATACTTGATGACCTCATAGGACGTATGCTATTCGAGATGCTAACGGAATTTTTGTCTGAAGGAATGCATGATGCCCAGCTATCTGCCATACATCACCTTTATATTGTGCATAATACAACGGCCGCACTGTTCTTTTTTCACTTCCCCGAACGAGCTTCCTCATGTCGAAGAAATTGAGGATGCTAATCATGCAGTTACTCATCTAATTGATACATGCTGACCTCCAACACACTTTTGAGCGCCAAGGCTGTTTGCACACAAACTCGTAGGTGCAAGAAATGATTTTGAGATGATGATCCTCAACCGCCCAGGAGTGAGTGAGGTCAAGTTTACACATGTTTTCGAAATCTTTAAATGAATAGTGACACTACTGCGATTTTAAGAGCTTAATTTTTCATACATAGGCTTACCAGTATTAATTGCCGATGGTGGATAGATTTTTCTGCCCATCTTTCACAAAAATTATATTCTCCAAGATGTATCTACTCAACACTTACCATCAAAAAATGGTTGGCCAGGATTTGGTCCACAAGACTACCACAATATCAAATTTAGGGCTTTTCGAGTTGGGTCAGCGTTTTTTTGAATAGGAATTGCGAAGTCTCAATTAATACTATGTATTTCATGAGGAAATTTAACTGGCAAGTTTGAGTCAAGAGTAGCAAATCTCTCCTCTACATTCGTGTTATTTGATTTTTTACTGTAGATGTGAGTTTGAAAAAAGTTTATTTTAAATATGTCAAGAAGATGATATCCATCAACCGGGGAAAATTATTTCAATAAAGAACCTAAACCACGGAAATTTACCTAGATGCAGGTTTTTTTTTGTTATGGGAAACCTTTACCACAATTTCTTTCTACACTCTAGGCAAAGTTTTAATACCTTACTACCCTATGCAATGTGGGTATCCAAAAAAGCACATCATACTCACGCGGACGGATTCGGAGGTTGAGTCTTTTAACGAGGTCATAAAGGTTTTGGCTGCTCACACGCGTTTAGTCCAAGTAAATTCATCAGGCAACCTTTTCCTCACAATACAGTCATCCTACTTTGGTGTGAAAAGCTTGTTGCAGAAAGGTAGTAAAATCCATAAAGCCTCATTTTCTTTTGATGCTAAAGACTGATAATAGAGCCTCCAGCATCTTTCGACTTGAGGTCGTGGCTGTATTTCTCAAGGTAAAATTATTTTGCTACCAGCTCTCAATAATATGTAGACCATCAAAACTATCGACGATTCAGGCCAATCAAGATCGCACACTCCATGCAAATGTCGCAAGGTGGATTATATCTCGCTAGTCACTAACAAGTTTCGCTATTTTAAGGGAAGGTTAACGTCGCGCAGATGCTCTCTCTTTCCCTTAGCCTTCACGAAAATTTATTCTTGCACAAACTCAGCTACGCAGAACGCACCAAGATCCTAAGCCTCCTGGAAGATTAGTGGACTCTAGTTTAGGGAAATTGGAAAAGTTCACATTTTAATCCGAGATAATCCTATCTCTTTATCGTGGCTGCGCTTAGAAACAAGCAATATTTAAAGTAAGATTCCTGCGATGGTCTTTTCGCTGCATCATCTAGTTTTTCCACGGTTTAACGTGACAAGAGGAGCTTGCATCGAATTTCATTAGGCCTAAAAATAATAAAAGGATTTTCACCATTGAGCTCGCAACTTCTTACAAATCCAAAGCTTGAAGTTTCACTGATCATCGTCTCCCGTGTCCGTGTGTCAGAACCCACGAAAGAAAAAGCGCCCTAGAGATCAGGAGCACACTACTGTAAACTTTGCTGCCAAGTTAACCTGAATTGGTGGCGAGGTTTAATCGCTTCAAGACCTATGTGGAAGGTATTCCCAGCACAACCTCTTTGCTAAGTTCCCTACACTAAATGTTCCAAGGTATCGAAACAAAATTTACATGCACTGCTGGCCCTAAAACCTAGTTTTCTCTCTCTCTCTATTCAGCTGAGAAATCAACGGTGGCATTGGTAGCTTCTAGTGAATTTGGAGGAAGAATAATATACAACGGCGACCAAAGGTTTTTATACACCTGCATTTATCTTATCCCTTGGCTATGTATATGAGTATATTGAGGTTGATTTGCATGTATTTGTTAACTACATATGGAAAGGAAAATAAAAGTAAAATCTTCCTTATAACATTTTTTAAATAACTCAAAGTAAAGGTTTATTGAGATGTATGAAATCCTGTAGCAACCTAATTGAGTTGAATCAGAGAATTCCGAAAAGTGCTCTGACATTCTAAAGCTGTTCCCTCGGATTGATTCATTTTTCCTGTCTTGGATAATACATGGAGGGAATATCTCTATGCTATTTTCGATTGATTACCTCGTGTACGGCACTGAGTTACTTCTGATTAAGCAAACTTTTATTCCGTCGCCTCTTCAGGTGCTTGATATAACTGGTCAAGGACGAGCATAATCATCACAAAGAGGAGAATGATGTTTATTTGTCGTTCGCCGAGAGGAAAATGTAGTTGCTCCAGACGAGTAACCACTGAAATGTTTTTTGGGTGTTTGCGGATTCATCTGACCCCTAGTTAATGGTCGTCCATTTTGAACAAATGTAGTGTATGTGGATCGTATTTGTTATTTTTTATTTGTTGTGTCTAGGATAGATGAAAAAACACTAATTTATTTCAAACTTTGATTTTATGTCCTTGATAATGATATTTATATGAAATTTACCTATTCCCACTGAAAAGAAGTGTCAAGTTTGAACTTTCATTTGCATAAAGTAGAAACAAAACGACTTGATACAAAAATAGCATTTATTTATTATAGAATTAGATAATTGAGACAATTAAAATATTAGGAATGAGTAGTTTTCCGTGATTTACGCTTATGCTGTAAATTACTTTCACGAATCAGCGCCCAAATACAGTCTCCCAACAGATTTTCATTATACGATCCTTGATAGCGGCGTTCAAAGTAAAGTAGATCCTGGTAAAAGCGCTCGCCATGCACCTCGGAGTACGCTCACATGTTATGATTAAATTTATCAAGTTGAGCGTCGAGAATATGGAGTTTCAGGGACATCCTACAACCCATCATGGCGTAGTTTTTCACCAAGTTCTCAACAAACTCAACATAAGTGTCGTCTTTGTGATTACCTCAGAAACCCGGAACCACTGCCATAAACCTGTCCCACACTAGTTTTTCCGTCGTAATGAGCTTCTCTAGAAACTTCTTGTATTCCATGAAATTTATTATTTGTGGACAGACGAAGACCCCGGCTTTCAATTTTGCCACATATAGCTTAGGAAATAAATATTGGAGATACTTGAAAGCTGCAGACTCTTTATCTAGAGCTCCGAGGAATCGTTTCATAAGGCCTAATTTTAAGTGCAGAGGAGGAAACAGTACTTTTTGAGGGTCCAACAAAGGCTCATGATTGACGTTGTTTCTCCCCATACTAAACTCGGTCTGTTGTGGCCATTCCTGCTGATGGTAGTGTGCCACGATGTCCTTGCTGTGCCAAAAACAAAGAAAACCTGGAAACTTGTTAAAGCCACCTTGAAACCAATCAATAATGGCACCATTTTAAAGTCTCCGATAACCTCCCAACCGTACTCTTCATATTTCACTGCATCTAGTAAGATCTTGACACTGCTTTATTCCTCTTTGAGCTCTACCGAGTGAGCAAGGGGAAAGAGATGGATACATGTTGCTGTTATGAAGCAGCACTGCTTTGAGGTTCCTAGACGAGCTGTCAATGAATAGGCACCACTGATTGGGGTTACAGGGATTTCGATTGCCTCAAATAGACCGGTCGCATTGTGACAAAAGCAAAGCTCATCTTGACATGTACATATATTAGCTTGTTATACACTTGTGGGGCTTTCTTTGACCTGATATTTGGACACTTTCCTCTAACAAATCTCACTGCTTGAGTCTCGAAGTTTAAAGCTCGGCTTTGGACTTTGTGAGACCAAGATCTCTAACAAGGTCATTGAGATAGGTTTGGTTAGTGTAGTAAGGGGTTTCTGTCCTTAGTTACACCTCTGAAATCTGGATTAAGGACTTCATCCTCTTCTGAACTGCTTTTCCTATGTAAAAAATCTTGCTCTCTTTTTGAAGGAGTGGTTAGGGCAGCTCAGAACTGTGTGGCACTGGCGAAATAGATGACTAAAGTTCTGAATAGATGAAAACACGCTCATTTTTGCCTGCGGGATGTTTGGAAGGGTTAACTATGAGAACAAAATAATTGCTTGAGAGGTCAGTTGGCTCCATTTAAATTTGGTGGATTTCGAAATTCATCGTTCTCTTTTCTCCTCTGTACCATTCTGTACAAAAAACAAAATTAAAACACCAGTATAAATATACAAATACTTTTCACTTACTGTTATTAGATATGTTGAAAAGATAAAAAATCCATATCTAAATAAACAAAACACATTATGATAGTGAAACCATCAAATAGATCACCTTCAATAGTTCTTTCGCAGAGCTCGCAGGGGAAATGAGGTGCCTGAGGTTTGTCTTGATCTCTGACCGGCATGCTGAAATAAGCCTTTTAGGCCTCACCCATTTTAGCAGATCTCTCTACAGAATAATTTTACTCTCTTGTCTTAATAAATTCGCCGCAGACATAGCAAAATGCGTCTCTCGGATGCTTACAACCTTTTGAGGCCATGTATGACGAATGCTTCTATCAATGACGAGTTACGATATCGGCGCTGCGAGAGCTTTACACTTTATTTTTCCACAAATTTGTGCTGAAACTATATGGAATGAATAGAACTGCCATTTCTGTCCAGGTTGCAAAAAACAAAATATAAGAAAAATAATAGCTCTTACTACTATATTACTCTTTCTATAACTTTTTAAATACAGTATACCATGTTTCTACCATAACTGAAAGAAAACTTTTCCTTGAGAACTTTTTATATGTTTTATTATTTCCATCAAAATAATGTCATTTACTATAAATAGGCTAATTTAAGAAGTCAATTTCCTTGCCACAAAAGCAAAGTTTGGGTAATTAAAATTTACTTTTTTATTTAATAGAGCCATAAATTATGTGTAAATAACACTTTTAACCAAAGGACAAGAGAAAAGTGAAATTTTATTAAACAGGGATATCAATGAATCATATATTTTGGGGAATCTCTGAATGCAACAAACAAAGGAGATTCAGGGATGGTAGAAACTCTCATAAGATGCAAAAAACGTTCGCTAAACGAGTGCTGTGGGAACCATTAAAAATCGAATTCTATTACTACCAATTGATAAACACATGATAGAATAGTGATAAACACGATATAATAGCGGATAAATGCACGAAATAATAGTGCATAATCACAAGATTGAACACCAGATAAGCACACAATATAATAATCTGATAAACCCACATCATTATAACGGATAATTTTGGCTTGCATTGATCATATTTTACAATAGACTGAATCATGTGAATTTAATGAAAGAATTTCGAACATAATCCTACTTTTCTAGGTCTACAAGGAGAAAATGATTGTTAGGTTGATCCTCCAGAGCTTTTGCGTAGTAATGGAAAGATTTTGAGGTAATATCTTTACCTATTATTTACAAAATGCAAGATGCAAACTGCTTTTCTATTGAATAACATTAGGTTCGACAACCCATCTAAAATCTTGTTCATGATAGCGTTGTAGTTAATACAAGCCCTATTCAGGCCAAAGGGGATCCGGTAAAATGGCATCAAGCCTTTATCCGTGGCGAAAGTCGTATATTTGCTTATATTTTATTTCAGGGGAATTTGGTAGTAGGTATTACAAAGGTAAAATTCTGTATTAAATTTGATCACTTCACAAAGGGGGAGATTCTGATCGATTAAGGGGATAAGTTCGGTGTCAAATACCGTCACAGAGTTGAGCGTACTGGTTCTTGAGTGGTTAAAGCGATGTTGAGCTGAAACTGTGTGGCAGATTCCGGGACTTGGGAGATCGCAATGCAGAACTGACACTGCAGCTGAATCTTTTAATCCAGTGTCAACTGGGCGTCAATATTTAGTGCCAACGGTGGTAACTCGGCGGCTCCAGGCAAGTTGGGCAGTGGATATTATTTATCCTGCCCTATACAAACGACCTGAACTACATTTAGTGGATCTGCGGGGTAGTTGGCTTCCATAGCCGACTTTTTGTCGAGGGATACGATGTTATTAACCCAGTCTCGGCGATATTAGGTCTTCAGCATATTAATCTGGAAGAGTTTATCTCGGGGGAGGGGTAATTAAATATTCAACAAGGCTGTGGCTCTCAAGGAACGCAAAGGGGCCCTTCCGTTGACTGAGAAGTTTGTTATTCTCGGTTGGAGGGGAAAAACAACACTCCGTTATTAGGCTTAAATTATTGTTCCTTTGATTTGACGTTAAAGTACGTCTTGTACTTCTCCATAAGGAGGTCAGAGTTCTGGGAAGCTATCTCAGCGCACTTGTCTAATCTTGGACGGAGATCCATTAGATAAGAGTACGAAGATTGTATCTCGTGGTCAAGTTCACGGTTGGAGGACAGTTCCTTTTGATGATAATTGGCTTGCAAACATTTCGCCCGTACAAAATCCAAAAAAGTGCAAATCACTGGGAACGGTGGGGGATTTCTCTAGGAAAATAATTTTATTAGTATTTATCGATAGCACTCTAGAAGTCGTACCGCGCACAGCTTCTTTAAAATAGACTTCATAGTTCCATTTATTTTATCACAGATCCCGTAGGTGGTAGGGTAGAAAGGGGTGATAAAAACTGATGGGACCATCAAGACTTTTCCTACCTATCCCATCAGCTCGGAGGTAAACTGACGGGCTCGGTCGGAAAACACCTCCTTCCATATTCCAACCAGAGAGAAGATGCAAATGAGAGCTTCCGTGCATGTGACGCTCTCTATCCTCATTAATGGAACGGCTTTGTACAAGCGCCTGGCAAAATGTACGATGGTGAGCACGTAGGCTATTTATTCCCTTCGCTGGAATGAGGGTAAATGGGGCCACTAAGGTTGCTGAAAACACGGAAGAAGGGCTCAGAAATGGGCTTATTCTTAAGAGGAGCCGGTTTGATGTGTCCTTTTGCCGTTGTCTTTTGGTAAGTGTCACATGATCTGCAGTAATTCGAAATGCCCTCGTTAGCACCAAGTCAAAAGAAATACCCCTAAATTATTTGCGCTTTTTTGTTGTAGCTAAAATAGCCAGAAATCAAACTATGTTGGGCAGTTTAAGAACAATCGAGATATGGGAGCGGAGAACGCATAATACGTAAACCCCGGAGCTATATCTTTCCGAGCAAGCGCTGTACCACAGGCCTTCCTTCTTGAAGTAAGTAATCATTTTGTTTTCACGGACGGATTCTCGCTCGTTGCTCCGGGCTTTTTCCCAAAGTGGAAGGGGGGGACTGACACTCCTTCTTGTTCTGAGCTAATCCTCCGCTCATAACGCCGTTGAATTCGAAGTCGCAGGGGGATTTAAGGGAAGCTGGCGTCTCAGTTTTCTTTCTTGATTGGGCTCGTGTAACGAATGGTTGCGCCACGGGGTTAGAAGAAGCTCGTTGGAAATCACTATTCAGGTGCATCCTCTATCTCGGACTAGAGTGGAGACTCACCAGTCATTTATTACTCCAGGCTCGAATTTTAGACTCACAGGAGAGCTCTTATCGATTGAGAAATTTACGTGATATCCAGAGGAATTGGGAGCAGAGAGAGAAGAAGGGGAATCAGCTCGCAAGATGGTGGCGCGGGACGGCACTCACTTGGTGTATTTGATTGACAGAAGTAGTACAGAGTTGGGAGTACTGAGGTCTTAATTGGCCTTCTACGCCGCAGGAAAAAGATACAATGGGCCGACTGGGAAAGGATAATGCAGGGAAATTTAAAGCAAATGCTGGATTATCCCGGTATTTTGACGTGAAGAAAGTTCTGAGTTTTGAAGGGCCAGTCACCTTAACGAACATACTGGGGTGTTGTGGAGGAAATCTTCAATTGTTACTTTTTACCTTAGACGAAAATGGGGGAGTCTTCTGATTTTCCTTCAGGGAGCAATTATTTCTCGTCACGTATACATCAGCCTTTTCGTCGCATTCTTTAAGGTGTAGCATCTAAGATCCTTCACGAATGAACGAATAACAGAAGAGAGCAAAGTCAAAAAAGGCGCTACAAGATAAATACTCGCCTTCTTTAAAAACGGGGAGCTTCACCGATGGTGACTGGGGAATTGGAAATTTCAGCGCGAGAATTGATAGAGAGTGTCTTGATCCTCGCTCGACTTAGTTCAAGCTCATTTTGGCGTATTTCTCTCCTTATTCATTCTATTGTTGTTCTCTTCTTTCTACTCTCTCTTGCTCTTCTTGTTCTCTTGCTTTATTTTCATCTCTGCTTACTTTTCTTTTCCTGTATATACGTTGGAAGATCCTTGCCTGTTGAGCAAAGGAAATCTCTTTGAAACTTAAAACGCTCAAAATGCGACATATTGTGTGTGATAACGGAATTAACGCACCAAAAAATAAAATAAAATTAATCACCAGCAATGGAACAAGATTGATGAGCTAGTCTATCATGGTATGCGCGCACGTAGAGAAAATGCCGTACAAAAAGAAATAATTAATACAAGAACCTTGCCTTGTCATTTAAAACACACACACAATCCTAAATGAGCCTTCACCGATAAAAAGGCGACGATTCCGCTGAGGACGAAAATCAAGTTACACAGTCTACGAGAAAAATGACCCAAGAAAACCTACGTGGTCAAAATAGACAAACACACAAAAAAAATTTATATGAAGAAATTATTTTACGGAACGTTCATCCCCTATAGAAAATACATCAAGGAACTTTTAAAAGAACTGTTAAAAGATGACCCTTTAAAAACCATGCTACATCTGACACCAGATTTTATATATATATATATATATATATATATATATATATATATATATATATATATATATATATATATATATATATAGAAAACAGAGAAGATGAAAGCGATGGATAACAATAAGACTTCAGGTAGATCTAATTTTCTCCAAGGAAATATGGTTCGACAAAGTAAATTAGCGTCATTTTGCGATAGTAGGGTTCAGATATTTTCACTTTACGGGAGCTAGTGTCAAGCTAATTCTCTTCGAGACTCTGAAGTTGACATCTCTGGGAAGAATCGTGATCTTCAGACTTTCTTTGTTGTTATTAGAAACGCTCGTAGATGCACCTCTTTATTTAGTTTATTTTTATGTATTTATATAGGCCCCTCAAGTGACATTACGAGGCTGTTTCTCTAGTATCATTAGAAACAATGCATAAATGGTTAATGGTAAATGGCTTCCAGGCATTAGACACTCAAGTGGTTTGACGCGGGATAGTGGGATGACAGGATCGGTGGCTCATTAGCCATTTCCAAGGTGGTTCGAATTAATATTTTTAGACTCTCGTTTCTCTTCACGCATTTGTTCTTGGAGCTTTCAGATGTTCCCTCCCAGCACTAACATTAAAAGATAATAAAGTGACCCCAAATTGTTGAATATCTAATTTTTTTGGTACGAACTTTTGGTTAATTTAATTTGTCTTACTCTGCTTGCCATATATCCCTTTAAATAAAGTCATATATATGTTGCGGAGTCGCAGAGTTCGCGCTCCACTTTAGCTAGTTACATCTTTCGTAGCAGAGAAAATTAACTCTTGGACCAAATGACTCAAGTTTCCAAATTATTGTCATGCCTGGATTCAGTTGGTTTATTTTGCCTCCCCCAAGATTTAGTCTCTTGCATTGGTATATTCAGTGACATAGGTGGTTTGGTACTCCCCAAATCTCATTAGGCGGAACACCTCTAACACTATCTCCTAATGCATTTATTTGATATAAGCGCCGTGCACATTCACGTGTCCTTGCAACTTCCTTCAATATGAGCGAAGATACCGTTTCCTGTTTGCTCTGCTTTAGCAATCCAGGGATTCCCTTCCATTTGTGACTTCTGGTTATTTTTCAGCCATTTCAGTGTAAAAAACTTCTACAGTTTGTTAATGTAGCATTCTTAATTGACCTTTGCTGACTCCGTCAAGCGTGAAATTTTGGTTTTTCCAGTGGTGTCATTCTGACAGATTTTTCCTTTTCGACTGAATTTCAGTGTGTCTGTTTGACGATATTTTGCTTGCGTCTTAATTTCTACTAAATCCTTATTTCAAGGGGTAGAAGTTGAAACTAATGGCATTAGGAGAATTTAATTTAATTTGAAGTTTGCTTTAAATTTAATGAGAAAGAGCATAGCAAAAGAAAATTAGTAATATAACTGATCATTATTTGTTTAGCAAATTCAAAGACAAACGGACAATCTTTGCCTAAGACTATTTGAAAGAATTCAGGCTAGACTTGAGAACTGGGGAGGTCATTTCTTATGGTTATTTCATATGATCATTTCCTGATTTTGTCGAAAGAGCTGATATGAGTAATGTTAATAGTAAAATCATATAGTTCATTTAATAACTGGTGATTGAAGGTAAAGGTTAGGATGCAAGGTACATAAGTTTTAAAGAGTAACTAAGGATAGGAGAAACATTGAAAATGCAAGGAGGGAAAAACACAAGCTTCAGTAACAACTAATTAAATACTTTCTATATAAATTCAAATGGTAAATACTTTTGCCGGAAGGAGACAAGGTAGAATTTAATGGATTTTATTTTTCAGGAAGTAAATTGCTCAAAAAAGAATTCATAAAGATTTTACGAAAGTATTAAGGAAATTATTACGTTTCATTATTCATTTATATGAGTTACTTTCTTTTTTTTCATTTAATATCACGCTAATTAAATGATGTAATGAAAAGGATAATAACTTTGGATCTCACTTTCGTATAAATGGGGACATTTTTTAATTCACAACCATATGTGAACGTTAGGCACTTGTAGAACGCACAACTCACCTCAACTTAGACACGCTCCACCACAAATGTGTAAGCATTGATTTTCAGCAACTGGGATGCGAAGTAAGGCGGCGCAAAAGACTCAATCGGGGGATCTTTTTTTTAAAAGCAGAGAAGACGAATTGTAGTGATTAAATTTAAAGCAACAGAACAACGAAGTTAATTCAGGCAGAATGTACTGAAAGTATGTGGAAGATTTATAGCGCCAGATCCTCCTACAAGGGCCGGCAAGGGTAACTGTGGGTGATCGGGCTGAGAGAGGACACAAGCCACCAGATATTGCCTTTCATTCCATTACAGAAAAGGCAATGGATACTACTCAAAGAAACAGGAGGAAGTACCAAGCTAAAAAGAGTGTCTTTGGGAGTTCAAAATCACCTTAAAAGGACATATTTTTTTCAAGAATTTAATTTCTAATGGAAGAGGCCATATTCCATAGAATATCAAAATTTGTATGCAGCATCTAGTTCTGAGTGAATTAAAAACATATAAGAACGCAGAACTTTAAAAAAAATATCTAATAGATCGGGTTAGATATCATTTATTGACATTTTTACTTTATATTAATAACCTTGATAGTCAGGATCCTCCCTACTTTTTCTATCGGGTTTAAATCATGGCTTTGCACAAAGCATTTTATCAAGTCGATTATTTTACCACTTAACATCTGCTTCAGTGTCTTTGGCTCTGTGAAATCCAGGTTGTACATATATGTCGTTAGAGATCAATAAAATACAAAACAAATATACTTAGAAATAAATAAACTGAGTAGAAAATCATCGTATTTATAAATGTTAATAAATAATTTCTACCTTGTCGAGGTAAGTTTCAAATGTACACGAGGAAAGCGGCCACCAAATTTGAAAGCTCTAGGAGTACAAGAAACACGCTCTAATTTTACCTTTAGACACCCTTATTGCTCAGTAATTGAGTAAAACTCGGCAAATTTTAACTTGAAAACTAACCAATAAATCATCAACCGAATTCATTGAAAAAGAAATAAATCATCGAAAACAGGACTGAAATTTATAATTAAGTGTAGGTCAACGTGATCCTATCCTCTGAAAATATAATCAGAGATAAAATCATGTTTCATTAGACAAAAATGGTCGACTGCTTTATTCACCATCCTCTTATTTTGGTCGTTATCCCTTTGTTGTTTTCTCCTTGTACTCTTTCTTCTTGTGAATTACGTCCCTCTCTGCAAAACTATGATTGTTTTACTTTTTCCAAAATTCTTTCGAAAAGGATTTCAGGCAGCTGAGCGTACACGGCGAACCACATTGCAACACAATTCCAAAGGATTTCCAAAGGATTAGTGTTTAGAGCTTTAATCTCATCTTTGTTGAAAATCCTGGAAATTGTTAATATATATTTTTTTGGTTTCTGAATTTCCAAAGGCATATATCTTTCCTCGCGCCCGAATATAATTTATATATATATATATATATATATATATATATATAAATATATGTATATATATATATATGGAGGGTTCGATCGTATTATCCTTGTTGCTGTATACATATCTTAATTCCTACTTTCTTTCCTTAATTATTTCAAATGCTACATTTAAATATATGTTAGACACAAGGGGAAAATAAAATTTAATTTAAACAAGTACTAAAGAAGTTGGAAACAAAAAGAAAACCGACCTGTTTAAGAAACTAGTTAAAGTCGATATGACTTTGGAATTTTCTAAAAATTTTGATCGTGTAGCGATGCAATTCCTTATTAGATGGGGCTGCCAAAGACAGGTAGGGGAAATTTATTTTGATCACCGGCGTGAATTTTCGAAGCCAATATAGAGAGGGATAATTCACACGAAATGTGAAAGTTTTTACTAGTTAGAAAAAGTTTTGATCAACCCCAAACTTATATATTCCATTGCATAATTTATCGAGCATTTTGTCGTCTTCCTAATTATAGTTTTTCCCTTTTTTATCCTTCTTGTTCAAAGTGACGAAGATTTTGACAGAAAACAAACTAGACGAGGGTTGATATCAGTTTGATAGTTACGTTGTTTTCGTCGAATTTTCAGTGTTTTCAAATACTCTAAAAAATGATTAGAGGAGTCGCTTTGTCCTTCCACTCCTAATTTTTCGCCTTACGCCATTAGTCTCGTCTTGTCCATCAATTGTTCCTTTTACCTTGAGTTGCTCTCCTTACGACCTCGTTTATTATTTTTTACATGTGAGTTGATACCACTGAGTGACAGACCCTTGTTGTCTTGATTATGCCTAACCAAGAAGAGTTGCCTTGTAGACACGGTCCAGAGAGCTCTAAGTGGTGTAATCTCTAGACGATTCTCAACTCTCTTTATTCATAAAATGTCTTTGTGAATTATATGGGGAGAGACCTACGCTAATTGTCGAATTTTAGTTGATTATCAATAATAATAATAACGGAGGCATAAAATTAAAGTAATTAAAACAAGAATAAAAATAACATAGGACAAATTTGTCATTTTTACTAAAAAACCGGTGATGAGTGAGTTTCTCATAAGCAACTCGCTGGTTATTGCGGATCGCTGGATTAGAATATAAACCACGCTATATTCTAGGCTAAAAGTTTTTAGATTACTTTATTTTTCTTATAACAAATAATACAAAGAACTAAAAAATGGTAGCATTATGGTTTAATTTATGTATAAAAATTTGAAGGTGAAATATATATAAATAATTAGAGCTCAAACCTTCTTATTAATAAATACATTCAATTGATTTGCGCAGTCGCTATTTACAATGATGTAGCTTGTTTGTCTTCAGGACATCTTCATTCTTTTCGGCATCCTGAAAAAAAAAATTCTGATTATACCTTGACTGAGATTGATCCATTGTTTTAATAAGCACCCATAAATGACTACAATTCAATGGCTTCTGCTTATCAACCACCAGTTTGATTATCACCCGCATATTCTTTAAACAAAAGTGTCTAAATATTTTTATGTTATTTTTCAGTGAAGAACTTTATTGTTGCTGATGCTTTTCAACAATATTTCTATAACATGTTGAATAATACAATCATCCTAATTTGATCCTTGACTGTTTTCGAAAATGTGCTACGAAAGCATGTTTTTGTCTCCTTTTGAGTTCATGGCAGTGTTCTTGGGCAAATTGTTGGTGCTCTAGTTCCCTTAGATGAGAAGTAGTCCCAGACTTGGAGAATGGGTGGATGCTTTACCGTAGGCACAACGGAGAAAGCGCTCCCATTTTCTACTCCTAACGAAGGATCTTCGAGAAACTTCAAACAAACGGACTTTGCTTTAGTCTTCATTAAATTGACTACAAAAGTAGAGCCTCTTCTTAAGGTGGTTCTTGATGTAATCGAGTTATTCGGAGCCTTCTTGACTTTATAAACCTCTGTCGAAAACTCTCCGCCCAATTTTTAGACTGAGGTTTCCATACATGCGCTTTCCATTATTGAGAATATTTTGAGTGGAAACAGCCGTCCAAAACTCGGGGACCAATTACCAAAATCTAAATTCTCTTGAGAAAATTCGTTTAATTTACATAAAATCTTCATAGTATATTCGATGGATATTGCCAAAGCCAGAAAAACATGTATAAATCTAACCACCTACAGAAAAAAATAACCTAATAGACTGTAGAGCAAATTCATTGTATAATAAATGGTTTTTCTTGATGAGACGAGAGAGTGATGTTCAAGGGCATTTTTGCACCTAGATCCCAAAAATTACCTTTTCCACCCCAAAACTCCAGTTTTTAGTGAATTGCGAACTTGAGTGTCGTTTGATATCTGACCCGAACGCAACCCAACCCCACATAACTTCACATCTCTTACAAGCAATCCTACGGATAACTATTTGTACCCGTTAAACATAAGGACAAAACGGGTTGCCTTTCAATACTGGGCAATAGGGGTTCTAACCTGATTACTGGAGCGTCTTAGAATTAAATACTTCTCAGAATCTTCCATTCCCATCTTGTTCTCTAGCAAATTCCATGCTCAAATTTAAGGAGATCTGATTTTCTATCATTGTTCGCTCCTGGCCAGAAGACGGGGTTACCTACCTAAATAACTAGAAATGCCTTAAATGGAGTCAAACTTTGACAAAAAAATTCCGTTCTTATAAAAATTGTGTTCTTAAATTGTTGCCAATTTTGTTTTGGCATTTACAACCTAAGTATTCTGGTCATTTTAAATATTTCGGCCAGTTTATGTTTTTAAAAACTAGGAGTAGTTCCTCTACGAGCAAAGGAAGACTACAGTCTAGGAACTGTTGTCGGCAAATATTACCTTTCAAGAATAACCAGCTCGAAAGATTATATGAGATAGCCCTAGATAAAATGATTGGTAGGTAAGGCCACCAAACCAACAACCATTCGTGTAAATTTCCAAGCGACCAGTCTAAACTGACAACGCGTGGATCAGTGTTAACACCCGCTTTGCAGCCCATGTCAAAGCTACGTGAATTATCTGAGTTCGAACGGGAAATGATAGTGGGCACCAAAATGATGAGATATTTAATTTCCGAAATTGTGAAAACATTTAAACGACCTCTATCTACCATTTCCCACTTGTACCCAGAATATCTGATAGAGGCAGGAACGCCCACTCTACACAGGGCACTGGGAAATACAGGTGTTTAATGATTGTGATCACCTACGTCTGGCAAGAACTTCCATAGTAACAGAGAAGCAACAGAGACACAGATCTCATCCGCCTTCAATTCCGAGGCTATCAGACGCAGATATATCAGGTGATTACAGTGTTTTCTACCCACCATTATATAATACAATAGATCATCCACCGCTCTTCCCCTTTGTACACCACAACACTAGATACAGATCCTCATCTGAGCTTGTGCCTTTGCTAATTGGACTCTAGAGGACTGGCAACATATGACGTGACCGATACGTTACGGTTCTAATTGGTTCGGGCTGATGGAAGGATATGGGTGTGGCGCAGTCTTCATGATCAATGGAGCACAGTTGTTAATAAGTCAAGGTGCAATTAGGGTTGTTACACACATGGGCGAAGATAGGTGATGTGGCAAGGATAAATTCACATGTCCGATTATCTGTTAAAGTAAAGTTTAGCTTACACAGAAGGCTTTTTGAAATTTCTCTTTTTAGAGAAATGGATGGTTGCCTAGTCGTACCGGTAACGCTCCTGAAGATGGTTGAGGAACTCAATGAGATATTTCGAGCGTATTAAGGATTTCTCATTATTACCTTTACCTAACCACATTGACTAGAAAGTTATTGTTCATTTATTAATATATATATATATATATATATATATATATATATATATATATATATATATATATATATATATATATATATATATATATATATATATATATATATATATATATATATATATATATATATATATATATATATATATATATATATATATATATATATATATATATATATATATATATATATATATATATATATATATATATATATATATATATATATATATATATATATATATATATATATATATATATATATATATATATATAAATGTATTAATGAAATCACGACAACAGACGGAACAATTTTTTAAATACTTGAACTCTGGGCATCAAATTATACAATGGAGATCGAGAAATATAGTAGACTTACATTTTTCGATATACATAGATATTAAACGTTCAGGAACAAAGGATGAAACTTGAGGCTATAGAAAGCCTACATATAGAGGTTTAGGCACAAGCTTATTTAGTTTCTTGCCAGAAATCTTTAAGGTATACTCGATAAAAACTCTTATTCATCAAGCCTACGATATATCTATGTATGTTCTTCATATAGAATGCTGCATTTAGAATTCCATTTTCTATACACTGTCTTTATAGTAATGGCTACCCTGACTCATTAGTGGAAAAACACATTAAGAAGTTTCTTAATGCTCTCTATCCAAAAAATTCAACAGAAAATACTGTTGAGAAATTATATAATTAATTTAACCTCCCATAAAATGGTATGAATCAAAGAAATTTATCAATGAAATTAAGAAGACTAAATGAATTTTATCTCAACACAAAATACATATTAAAAATGGGTACAATATTGGATACTATTTCAGCTATAAGGTCCGAATTCCATTCCCTTGCCGCTCCTCTGTAACTTATAAATATAGATGCGAATCTTGCGATTCATCTTGAAATTGGTTCGACCATTTGGTCAATCTAATTTCCCATCGAGCACCATCGGGAAGGTTGACTCGCACGGGGCTGATTCTAAACAAACCAGACCCCTCCACTCACCCATACGAGATCACATCAAAGTATGCAAGTGTGAAATTAATCTGGATAATTTTTAAATACTTAGTCATATCCCTCATCCCAAAGAACTACGGATATGAGACTCACTTTACATCCTTAGACTTAAACCTAATTTAAATATAAATCAAACTACATCAGATCGTTATATTGTATCATGAATTAATGAAATTATTATCCTTGTATTATGCAGCTTATCCTAAATTGCAATAATAAATTTTAGTATTTTATGAAAACCAGAAATTTTAACCCTTTACTATCGTAGTTTCTTAGTGCCGATGATGAGGAAAGGACCTCGAAACTTTCAAACCCAGATAAATAAAGATGCTCCTATCAATAGCGTGCTTGGTTTTCACCTCTCTCTCTCTCTCTCTCTCTCTCTCTCTCTCTCTCTCTCTCTCTCTATATATATATATATATATATATATATATATATATATATATATATTTGCGGAAGTGGACACAGACCGTAAAAAAGGCCTACTTAACAAAATATGGGTTGGATTCAGTTTATCTTTGGCAGAGAAAACGTGTCTAATGTGAGGCCACCTTTTTCATCTTCCCGCTGAGCCCCGATGCCACTTTTGCTTGCTAAGTGAGATTTTGATATTTTACGTGGCTGATGTAATTTTTGCGAGTTCCATTATAGTCCATAGTGTTCGTGAATATTGAGTGGTTCTGTTGGATATGGTTTCTATGTTTCTGAGTATGATCATTGTGTTTACAGTTTTCATAAGATGGCACGGTGCGTACAAAATTTGGAAATTCGTAAATATTATACTAATGAAGATTTATTTTTCATCACGTAACTTTGCTTTGTGTTTTAATTGTGAAAAGGACACAAAATTTAAGTAAAATACAAGTATGAAATTTCAAATATGACCAGATTCATTAGTGTTAAATTATGTTATTTGCGTTATTATCTAACATTATGTTACGTTAGATGCGAGACATAACTATATACACTGCTGTGCTAAGTTTATTTAGTAATAGGATAGACTTTATATTTTAAAATTATTTGAATTTTGCATTTACCTTATTTCAATAAGTTGCGGATTTTATATTGCCTTACGAGGTTATTAATATATTTATGCAATGAGAAACATTGAGGGCTGTGCACTACTTGCTCAAAAATGGTCTATAAAATTAATAAATTTATTATTTTTCTATTATTTTTGACACCTATGCAAAAAACGTTGTCAAATAAAGATTATCACCATTTTTTTAATATTATATGTCCTCACATAATTTTTGTGTATCATTTAGTAGTAGTAGATGTTTAATATTCAGATGTGTCATATAAAATCTTCTTTAACAATAAATGGTAACAAGTGCTTACGGATGGTGTCTTAAATGGTCACGATCATTCGCAAAACACTTTTTTCAAAAAGGACCCCAAGAACCTGAACTGGTTTACATATTTCAAAGTTATATTTGTGTAAAATAAAGGTATTTATGTTAGATATCTGTTGAGCAATTTGGAGTTCAGCTAACTGTAAAACTTTAGTTTTTATGACCACAAAACCACTAGCAGTAGGATCCGTGGCCTGCTACCTAAAGGAGCAGAACGCTCTCCCCGCAAAGTGCGACCATTGTCTCAAACTAGATATAGACTACCTGGGCTAAATTTATCTCCCATTCTTTTGAATGTGATCAAGGATGAAAGCATATTAGATTTTATGCAGGAATGACTTTTTGAATATCTGCATAAAGGAGTGTAATTTTAATCTGTGAATGAATGATTATTTGTTTCATTGTATGGATGAATCAGCGTGTTCTTGAATGTGCGCATTCAATACTGTATGTTAGTATGTGCGTCAGGAGTGTGTTTTTGAATGTGTTCACAAGTTCGGGTAAGATTGAATGTGGACATGAATTAATGTGTGTTGAAATGTGTGCGTGAATAAATGTGTTTTTAATGTCTGTGCATGAATGAGTGTGTGTTTGAATGTATGCAGGAATGATTGTGTGTTGATTGGTGCATTAAAGATTATTTGTTTTATTTTATGAATGAATGAGAGTGTGTTAAATGTGCGCATTAAATAGTGTATGTTAGAAAGTGCGCAAGAAGGAGTGTGTTTTTGAATGTGTTCACAAGTTCATGTAAGATTAAATGTGGACATTAATAAATACGTGTTGAATGTGTGCGTAAATAAGTATGTGTTTCAATGTGCGCATGGAAGAGTGTCGGTTTAGAGTGTGCGTGAATGAGTGTGTATTTAAATCTGTGCATGAATGAGTGTGTGTTTTAATGTGTATAGCAATGTGTTTAATGTCTCGCGTGAATGAGTGTCAGTATGAATGTGTGTAAGCCAATCAACCTCCCATTCTCTTCCAATTCATACTTCCCTACTATTTCATTCATTCCTCTGAGTGGCCTAATCTTCTCTATCTACTTCTCCTTTCAGGCGCCTCGCGGAGTGAAGTGGCCATCAGAGCCTAATTCTAACTATGCTCGTCAGCCAAGAACGTCTTTCGGAGAAGAGGCCAAACTGGATCCCATGTGGAAGAGATTGATCTATCCGCAAGGGCCCAGCCAGGACCACATAGGACATACAACCGTCTATGTGGAAATGAGAATACCAACATTCATCAAGTACTCCATGTGTTCTCCCTCAGTAGGGGCTACCCGGGTTCATCCAATCATCATCCTCATCCAGCTAGTTAGGCCAGGTGTCTCAGCGGTTGTTTGTTTATTTTCAAGGGTGAGGGATAGGGATAGAAAGAGGGAGCGAGAGAGAGAGGGTTAAAGTTGAGGGTGAGCAGGAGGGAGAGGCTATATATTGAAGGTGAAGGAGAGGGTTGTCCCAGCTTTAGTGCCCGTTGAAGAGTTTGATGATTACAGTCAACGTCAGTTGCTTTACCTCCTCCTGGCTGTGCCTCAATCAAGTGACGCCGTGAGACGTTCCCAGGTTCCCTAGAGGAGCGCCAGCCCCTGCCGGCGTCGCTTTATTCTCCCTTCCTTCTCGAGTCTCCGTCGTCCATTTTCTTCGCTGGCGGCAAATTCCACTGGCTAGTCGTCGACTCGCTCAGGGCCGGAGAATGGGGCTTCACCCTTCTGCCTCAACCCCTTATTCCTTTCCTCATCTAGCCTTTTACGCTTCCCACCCTCCAAGTAAATGCCATTTTTTGCTATCATCTGGACTATTATGTCCCTCTTCCCACCGCCGTCTTCATTATCCAGAGTTAGCCCCACTACCTCCCGGCCCCAATGGCGGCACGATGATCTTCCCCACATCTTCACCCGCCAGGTTAGATACACCTCCTCACCAGATTCCTTCTTACAAACCCTCGCCAAGATCCCCCCTCGTTTGGTAAAGTGAAATCCTTGAAATCACGTCATACAAGAAAACGCCCAAGAAAACCAACCATCTGCTCAGAATCGTCGAACCACAACAATGGTTAATATGGATCTCGTACTTTTCACAACTCTTCAACTCATATCTAGGCCATCCGATGCCAAGGATATATTAGACTGACAAAGATAACAAACCAAACCTAACTTAACCAATATTATCTTACCGAAATCCAATCCTAAATATTATTTTAACCTTATCTTTTTCTCCTAATCTTATTATCAATTATTATTACTTTTTTAAAATTTCAATCCTACGTAATGACCTCCTAAAGGATCATAAAAGATCATTTCTAGTTATGACCCCCTAGCATAGTTTGGAGTTCTTAGTATACGATTAATCCGAACTTTGTAAAAATACAGTCTGAAAACAATAAAACTCACACGTTCGTTGAAGCATCAGAAAACACACAAACACCTATAGAAAAGATATAACCTTAATCATCAATAACCATATCAAAAATACTTCTATAAAAACATCGCTCACAAATAAAACATATAAAATACATATTGGGCCTAAATACTTTTAGCATCTACTTGCTCATTTACACCTTCTTGCAATTACACGAGCAGGCGTTTACACACATTCTCAATGCAAATTTGCTCATCTCGCGTTGCGTTTCACCAGTGTCTGATTTCGTGGTGGTCAATTGAACACTCCTCTTTTGGCCTGCAATAGGTCGCCTTTTACTGTGGAGTATGAGCGAGTCATTTATGACCCAATTTTATTCAATCCATTTGGATACAGGGTGGATAAAAATAGGTTTTTGCTTGTTTTTATACTTAGTCAAAGGAATTTCAATCCCCGACGTACTGACGAAGCGAACGAGCGACGTGGCGTTGCAACGATACCACGCTACAAACGAATCGCGGTGTGATGGACACACAGTGATTATTATGCTGTCGAACTTTGAAAGATTTCTTTTATTTGGAGTTATTCGACTACGATGCAAGAACTTATGAGGCTACAATTATGTACCTCCAATATGGAGTTCTCCTTTTTGATATATTGTTTCGTTGATTTTTTGGCAAGGCTTTCGAAAAGGTTTTGGACATATTGCTTCGCAAGATTGCCATATTCCAGGTCAGTTTCTATCATTTTTTTCAATATTTCATTAATAGTGTGAAGATTGATCCACATGTTAAGAAAATGCATTTCTTTCTTCTATTGCCATAAAATTCCACTGCGCGGAAAGACGTAAGAGAGCCGCACGATAGGTGAGACAAAAAAAGGTTCCAGTGCTGTTTTTTCCTTATGGAATTATGGGGAAAAGATTATCTAAAGGTGATATGCGTAATCATCTCACTCACGCAAACCAGATTAGATTCTGAGAAAAAAGAGCTCAGGCTACGAAATTATAATGTAGTATGAAGCATTTAAAAGTAACCTTTAATCCATGTATACAGGTGTTATGATGATAATGATAATGGTATTGAGTGGTATCCAGGAATTTCTTCTTGGAGAAGAAAAAGAAGGCAATTTCCTTGATTAGGAAGTTTAAAGATTCTCTGCAAGAAATAGTGCAGAATAGTAAATGTAGTCCAGGAGTAGTTTATTCTAAGGAAGGTCATTAGGAAGAAATGCAGAAAGCCATTATGGTTGATTCTGGAGAGAGCTAGACAGATTTCTGAGAAGATAAGGGCATACCAGGGAGATTGCAGATGGAAGATACTGTTGTGAATCTACATCTCTATAAGTCCACAAGGAATAAGCTAATTAAGATTAACAAAAAAAACAAAAGAATATCATAAGTTAAATTAGTTCAGAACAAAAATAAGTTTCCAAGAAAATACTTTCGTTATTATAAAATTACAGAAGAGGATCTTAACAATTTAACTTAATATATTCCTGGCTCACGGAAGGTATTGAATACCATTAATGTACATAGTTGAAGAAATCAATAAAATACTTATAATTGAGTTAAATACTAGCAATGTTTCTGGCCTAGATGAAATTAATTCAAGATTAATTATAGGTGTGGAGAGCATTACAGTACCTTTCGCGAAAATATATCCTAGATCACTAGATTTTGGAGGTTTGCCAAATGATTAGTAAATAATTTATTTAGTGATCATTTTTAAGAATTGCAGTAATGAAGACCCGAATATCCTTAGAACAGTATGTTAAAATTTTACAGTTTGTAAAATTCTTGAGAAAGGAGTTAAATGTGTATTTTTGAACAGCTAGAGTGTTGAGGTTATTAACGTTGCTCAGCATGGGTTTCAACAAGTAGATCATGTTTAAAAAATTACATGAATTTAATGATTATGTAACAGCACGATATAATAAACGACAAAATGTTGATATGACTTTCGTGGCAAGAGGGAAGCATACAGACACCCTCCATCTGAGGGAATGCATCTCATGTAAGCAAAATGGAGCACCAAGTCTTTCTTGAGAAACGGCCATGAACTCAAAAATAGCACCGCAACCTATTTCATCATCATCTTTTCCCAACAATTTAGGACCAATTTGTGGATGATAACTATTTTTCAGTACGAGGGCGCACCTTGTCACATAGTAAAAGGAATAACAATATTCTTGCCTGAAAATAACTTCGAACTTATATGACCTTGACTCGGGAATTTACCCAATTTTTACCCAAGAAATAATTTATGGGAGTTAATCAAATTTGCGGTTACTAAACAGAAGCCATCCAATTGTGAGTAGTTGCAGGTGTTTCTTAAACAAAAATTGAATAATATGGGGCAATATATCATCATAAATTTGTTCTCCAGCATGTCAAAATAATCACTCCTGAAATACAAGGGACATAATTGGAAATGCTGACTGCATGCAGCATTGGAGTGTATTTATTATCAAAGTTGGTTTAGGCTCTAAATTTTGTATACCTTACCTTCAAATTATGATAAAAATTCAAAGTTTTATTAGTTATAATAATTTGCATATGAAAAATTATACTAATCTCAAAACATTTGGCCATTACTGTACATTCATATATTTTATTGTTAGTCTGCCATGGCTAATTTTAGCCTTCATTACAATGTTACGAATACCAGTGCAAATTTATTTGATTTTTCAAACAATAATTTTCAGTTTTTAATTATTTTCAGTTTTCAATGCTCTAAACAGCCACTCAAATATTTTGAAGATTCTAGCTTTTACTATTTATTTTATTATCGTTGTCTTTGTTCTTCACTCTTTACTCTACCATAGTTGCAAATCTTAAGGTTTTAAATACTAGAATATTCTTAGTCTAGCGGCTATAGTTAGGCACTTGAAATAACTTGGGCAGGATGCCTCGCAGATTTTACTAAATTTCCTCTGTACTCATGAAATTAACCCTTTAACACGGACTACTCTTCCCTATTTTGTTTGATTTTATAGAAATTCACAATTTTTATCTAAAACTGAGAATTATTCATGTTTATTTCAATTTTGCTCCTCCAATAAGAAAATGTGACACGCCCATTTAAATGGGTTTTATGGAGCAGTCCCTCTTGGTGTGCCTTTCAATTTTCATCACTGTGCATTGATATTATAAAATTTATTTATGGATCTGGCTTAAATAAAAGAATTATAGTTTGAACCATCTCATTTACTATTTATTTGTTTTAGGGAGAGTATTTTTAGCCAAAAATTGAAAATATATAATGAAGTTATTACAAAAATCTGCCACAGAAATATTAAGTAGCAGCCTATAATGATATTCATAACAGTTAAAAACAAAATTCAGGAAAGCTTACTCTTATATATTTTCAAGCATAAATTTAGGAAACTGATAAATTATGACTGTATATTATATGCAGGGAATAATAAGAGGTTTATTATAGGCTTCTATATCAGTTGAGTAAAAATGCAAATTCATATTTCTTTGTATGATACTCAACAAAGCATTAAATGTGCTGTACCACATCACATTTGGAGAACTTAGGTTTCATATTTTTCTTACACACACCACATTGCTGTTGAATCTCTCCCATAACAACATATTGATCCCTTCTGTCGTAGCGTAAATGCTTGGGTAAAGTTAGTGTCACAAGTGTACGAGGTTTCTTAGATGGATTTAGCAGAACATTGAAAATTTCCATCAGTATATCTAGCTGTGAGACCTTGTGACTGTTTTTGTAGGGAATCCATCCATTTACAATTGAGCCATACGGAAGAAAGCGGAAAAGAGGAAAGTACCACACTCGCACCATAAATAAACTCTTTACTTTCCACTAACCAGATAAAATGAATCTACTCTTCCTATTCCTTTGTTGTAAAACTTGACAATTCTTGGCTGCGGGATTACTACCAATTCTTTTTGCTTTTTTGACCACCGTTTGCATTTGCCCATTGAAAGAGATGCCCTGTAACTTCTGTTTGTTGCCACCCTAACATCGCTGTTGTCATTCCATGCACAAATAGCAATCTTCTTATATTTTTCTTGAAACAGCTCTGCCTCCCCTCTCTCTTCTTTTTTGTTGTCTGACAGGCGGATATACTTGACTGTGTCCCTACGAATTGTACGTGACAGACTAACATTAGCTTCCTGGAAAGACTAGAGAAGAGGCAGTATTGTAAAAGTGTTGTCAACATATCCACTACTACCCTCAGGTACTCTTCCTTTGGCCAATACTTGGACAACAGAATCACGTAATGGCATTCCTCCATCAAACCTAGTCTTTTCCTTTATACAAGCGGAAATTTATTAACAATGTTTCATGAGAGCAGAGACACCAAAACTTGTAGCCAAATACTACGGGCTTTCCTCCAATGAATTGTTTGAATCCATGTCGCCCATAATATGGTTTGATTGCTCCATCTATGGCCCATGTCGTAGGAAGTGGTTGAGTGATATCCATGAAGAGCTTGTTGATTTGTTCAAAAGGAGTGCTATCTTAAAAGTCTTATCATCCGAAGGCTTCTTTTAGTTGTCTACAAAGTGCAGGATTCGCACGATCTCATCAAATCGGTTTAATGTCATTTCACACTGAATTACAGCCAGATTTAGATTGTCTGCCTGCTTCGCCTAATACAGCCGTCGATTTGAAATTAGGTTATAAACTGAGAGAAGAAAGATGTCAGGTACCTGATGCAGTTCGTCTTGGGTAACACATAAATCTTTCCCAAATTTGACCTGATGAAAATGATTTGTCTCTGACCCAATCACTTTAATCAATTCTTGGTCACTAAAGTATCTGAATATGTCCACAGGGGTTAATCCTTTTTTTAACCATTTTTAAACAATATATGGTTTATGTACTTCATGCAAGTTTATGGCACCACCTTCATCACAAATCTGAAATTCACATTGCCTCCACTCATAAACAGGCCTTGAGCATTTTAGCTTCTTTCTCCTCGGAGGGCCAAGGTCTGCTACATGATCATCACACCCAGAGTCTTTATGATATAAAAATATTGATGCTCCCCATGCAGAGGAAGGCTCAGTACGACTGTTTAGGTTTGTCAGATTTATATGGGTGAGTGTGTGTGTGTGTGTGTGGCAGTAGTCTTACTCCTAGCAATCGGATTCTTCTCCATCTTCTAGATGCCCCAAAGCAATTTCAATTACTGTGCCATTTTCTTTGTTAAATAATGAAAAGAGGTAGTTGAGTGCCTCTTCAACCTCTCTTAGACATCTAAAGGAGAAACACATGTCCATGCGGAGGAACGCAAGAAATAGTATTAGGTTTTTTATCCAAGAATACATTGTAATATTGAGAAAACACCCAGGGAATATACATTAGTAACACATCATAAACATACTGACGCTTATGGATATAAATATATCAGAAATAATCAAAATAAAATAACATAAGCATTAAGAGTGCACAAGTATTTTGATTCCAGTATTACCCTTAGGCTGCAGTGCCCTGACTGACTTACATAGAGACCATTTAAATGGGCATCAATTTTAACTGATGATAAAAGATAGTGAATGTGGTTTCCCCTCAAATCAATAATTTCACACAATAAAACAAGTCTTTATATATCATTTTTACCATCATTCATTATAAGAAGTTACATATGCAGCAATGTATAGACAATAACTAACCTAACTCCATCCCATTGGTAGAAGCAATGAATTGAGTCTCCTTCCGTCCGTCATTTACTTGTTTACAAAGATTGTTAGAAATTTACTCATCCGCTGTGAAAAGTAACGTTTTCTTTACATTCTGCAACACAAAGAATGTAATTACTCTAGGTAAACATATACAAAATTAGTTTTTATAAAAAGGAAATTTTCGCACATTTATATTGGTAATATGCGATCGTTGTTAACTTGCTGTAAATCTTTAGGAAGAGGATCCTCCATTTCTCAAGAAAAGCTAGTGATCTGGATGATATTCAAACTCACTTTTTCTTATAGCGAAGCTAGCTAACCATGACTATTCTAATTAGCTGATCATGAGAAATTTATTTGAAACTCCACTTAATAAATGGCGAAAACCTTGTGTAAAAACAAATGATTTGAAAAATTGTCGCTTTTGAGCTAACTATAATGAGGTAATGCAAACCCAATACAACCTGGTCTTCAATCTCTCAGACTCATTGAATAGTTAAACTTCTTTGCATAAAAGGAAGAAAAATGAAAAGAGACGTAGTTTTAATCTCTCATACATCTGTCACTACTCATAAAATCGTAAGCTCAGCTTAGTTTGTGATGGGTAATGAATTGAGTTTGCACCTAAATTTTCACTCACCTATTTCAAAGGGAATTTTTACCTCCTGAGAAAGGTAATCAAGATAACTAATCCTAATCTTCAAAATTTCGTTGAATAATTTGTAACATTAAAAAAGTAATAGCTACCTAATAATATTATTCTTAACTATTCGAAGAGAAGGAGTAGATAAGAATAACCTTTTTAAAAAAAACTGCCATATCACAGTAAGTATATTAGGTTACAATAGCAAGTTCTCACTTGATGGCTACTTATTGGGACCAGAGATGATGTGCTTAAGTCTAAATTGAGGTCCTTTTAAGGTTAGTTTAACCTGAAGATTGCTCTGAAGCTCCAAGATCCAAGAAGTCTCTCGTGAATATCCGAACTAGTCCCATAGCTATAGACAATTTCTAGCTTGCACTTTATTTTGGGGGATAATTACTAATGTTTTCAATATATTTAAAAAAATAATTGTTTATGCGAAATTTAATTACACATAGGAATTCTTGTTGTTCATCACAGCTTACAAGTCAAATTTATACTGTAAAAGGAAAGTCTTCTTTTCACTATATCGATAAGATATATTTACTCTAGCATACTTATCCAAGTTTTCATCTAAATAAACTCATTTATAATGCATACTTACAAACTATGATGTCGGAAATGACACAGAAGGATAACAAGTCAAGCAAGGAAGAAACACAGTACCAGACACTCACCAGATGAGGAAAACCTGCACATAATACGATCCTTGTCGCCTAGTATTCATGCCCCAATATTTTGGCTATGTTTAAAATAAATTAGCAGAGGATTAGGTTGTGACCACCGACAAGAAGGAGGAACTGATGTAATTACTAGTGAACCTGCCCCTGGAGTGCCAGAAGTGCCTAAGGCGCCAAGTAGAAGAAGAGTTTCTCACCGATTGTTTTAACAAGAAAACTGTCGAGTCAAGTAATGGTCTAACACGAAATTTCTTTCAAATGACTATGCTTCTTAATAAGAAATAGACATCTCTTTTTCTAATAGACCCATTAGGACTACCTGAGAAATTTCTAAAAGTTTTAATCAATCAGGCTTTTACAGAAATTCCTTCCAAATTTTGGGTCATTAATGGAAAACACAACAAAAGAGTTCACCTTGTTTTGACTCGAAATAAGAATTTTATTTGGCCTTTTCTTTTAACCTTTGTGATACAACAGTCGTGCCTAGTATTCAAAGTCAGTATCAGAATCCTCTGAAAGTCTTACACAAATGATGCTAAATTGCTTGGACATAGTTTGAAAGTCGTCCTTTTTCTTGGCAAGGAATTGAAATGAAGCAGTGAAATGGTTCAAACATTTTCTTGGTAATCGTTTACATATATTGGATCATAATATCGAATTTGGGATCAATACAGGGGAATCCTCTTAAGTCTAGTAGAAAAGCTCTCAAAATTGCCTCTTATTCTCTCCTAACTCGTCCAGAGTGTAGCAGGATAGCAGAACCAAGACGAAGAACCCGTTCAGTTCAGTAACTATTTTTATTTCAAAGAATACTAACACGATCATATTTAGAGGCACTAAGAAGAGATGCGAATCATAATGTGTTGTTCAAAGCCTCGCAAGTCACTCAACTACTCGCTTGTTTCATGCCAAGGGTCAGCATTACACAGTTACCTTCCAGCTCTCCATTTCTCTGAGCTGCAACCACTTCACTTGACCAATCAAGAAGAATTCCTATCAAAATTGTAAATAAAATATGACATAATTTGAATGTGTTCACATAACTAAGATCTCAAGCGGTTTTAATTCCTTGTAAAAATATCCCAGAATGTCTGAAAGTAAGGTATAAAAAACGAAAGAATTCGAAAACAATATCCTACTAACCTTAATGAAAATATTTGAAAATTAAACCAACATTATTCTCATTCCATAAAGCATATTTTTCAAAAAAACTGTAATAATTGTAATTGCATAATTTATTACCAAAATAAAAACTTTCTGAGATATTTCTCTAAGTTTGAGATAATTTGAGAATATTGTTGACAATACCAACTAGAGTAGGATTGGCAGAAACATATTTTAGCTAACTCACACATATCAAAAACTTTTGGTCTCAAACCAAAAGTGTTGATATGAAAACAATACTTAGTGAATTAAAGCAATGATTGAGAAAATAAGTTTGAATTATACTAACATTTGAGTCACAAAAGCTCCTTTGAAATATTAGCACTAAGTAATCAGGTAAATAGGAATAACTTATATGTTAAGTGTAATTCCAAAAAATACTTTATCTTGCATCTTCAGACAAGAAATCTATTACATTTTATCAATAAATATCACCCAAGTGGGGTCAGTTGTAGAATCGTATTATATTGTCTCAGGATTTCTGTTAACAAAAATATTATACCTTGTAGCCTCTATTGCACCATGGATTTGGATCAACAAAGAACTTCTTGAAAAATGGCACACAAATCGAACATTAAAATAATCCACCATCACGCAACTACCGACAGTGTGACAGCCAGGTCGTCACAAAGAGAGCATTCAGCTTAAACATTAAGGAAGCCTGAAGTAGGCCTTTTCACCGGTTATGGGGTGCTCCTCTCTCAAGGGAGTAGACTCTTTGACCGGTAACCCCTCGAAGAATGGAGATGAAGAAGCCTGGCGATTTATCCATAAAAAAGAGTCCTTGACCTCAATGCTCAGTCTAGTCTCCACTTTACCCTTATAAATTGGTGACTCCTTCGACCAGACAAGAAGTAACCGAAAACATGGACTCATCGGACCAAGAACGAGCAGAGCCTAGAGAAGAAAGGTTCACGAACCCCAAGCCTACTCTCTTCTTAAGAGGAAGTATGTCTGGCGAACTCCATCACCGGTAAAATCACCTTTCAACGAAGCGACCGTTAGAATGGTAGGAAGCTTATCTATTTTCTACGTACCTGACCACTTCAGACAACCCTGATGAGCTACGGTGGACCATTACAGTCAGACGTAGGTTGAGACAAAACGTGGCAAAAGTTTTTCCAGTCTACACATACGAACACAGCGCACATTATAGCAGCTCAAGAAAGACAACACTGGAAGAATTCAACGGAGGAACACACGCTATACGTTCGGGTAAAGTTTTTCGAAATTAATAAGAGCAATTATAAAACGGTTTCGGATAAGAATAATGTGTATAAAAATTCCATTGCAGACTAGTTCAACGACGTGAATTCAGTGCTTATTCAGTTAAAAATGTACAAAAGATGAAAATCCAGTGTCCGGAAGTGGGATGAATAACATTAATTTTATTAAAAAGAATCGGGTGTATAAAGTCTGTAAAATGATTAATTAAAAGATAACCCAGTATTAATTGTATAAAGTCTACAAACTTTTAATATAAAGTTAACTACATATTAAGTTTAAAAGGCTGTGTAGATATTAATTTAGATTTAAACCCGTATTTTTAGTTCCATCTGGTAAAAGAGAAGTAGCGTGCAGCGTACACGAATTAGCGTATATAAAAAGAAAAGAAAAAGAAGTAGTTTTTGGCAGCAGATTAGGATATGCAGCTAGGACGTCTGAACCTCCAAAGTGTTAACACGCTTAGCATTAACTACATGGTTTAGACAAAGAATCGTAGGATTTTGGCCACTTTGAAATTCATGTTTTGCAACCAAGCATAACAAAATGAAATAGGAAAGTAAATTTATTGTTTTGGTGAGCGTGCACAAGTCTGTAAAAGTTAACAACAATACACACACACACGCATACGAACACGAATTTTGTTCGCATTAAAGAACTGCAGTTCCAACCTCCGTATGCTTCCCATAAACGGTCACTACCGTGTGTAATTATGGATATGAAAAAGGGTATTGTAAGACTTCGAAAGTCTAAAGAATGCAAATTCAAGGTGAAGATATACTTAAAATAAATGTTTAACTCTCATTTCTACACAGTATATTGCAAGACTATGAAAGTCAAAGAAACCTAAATTCAATGTAAAAGTGTACATTCCTCAAACGTATATAAATTATTTTAGATTCGTTAGAACTTGTAACACTCCGTGGTTTCGAGGGATTAAGATGGATTTGGTTTAACAAGGGACCTCACAATTGAGCAGCTCTGTTGGCCCTTTGAAGTCTTGAATTTGACCACACAAATCGAAAAATGAAATAATACGCATTCTTTTAACAATATTTTAAATGTAAAACAAAGAAAATACTTGTAAATGATGTTAAAAATTTCAATTTAATATGGATAAATTTGATAATCTCGGTCAGGTTTCCAAATGTAAATAGTCTCTTGGTGCACACGTGCCTACACTGAACATGCACACGTCCTTTCACTCCGGCTTGAACACACCAACAAACCTTTGACCCGATAAGCTCCACTCCGCGTTTAAGTTAAGAGAAGAGAAGTCACGCCCACTTAATTGGCGTTAGTATAAATAGACGGACAAATACATTCATATTATTATTTTTATTCTGATCAGTATATTATTAGCGTTATTATTAGTAGCATCACCAAACCGTAGCTCGTCCTCAATCCGACCTTCGATAGTCCCAACAATCTGATGCAGAATAGACTTACTTGAAAAAATTAACATTAACACTGCTGTCAGCCAAAACGGTGAGCGCACAAACCAATCACGGAAAACTCAACTATTTCACTTGCCCTAACTGAGGTAGCCCTAAGCCTACAAAACCACAATTTTTCTTCCGAGTCCTTCATTCTGCCACGTAATATTTAAGTTACCATTCGAACCCAGTCGACAAGCGAATTAGCCCAAAAGGAACATTTTATATTCAGACCAAACTCGACCTTAAAGCCGCCTTAGCCACCTTAGCTCGGCACCCCAAAACTTGTAGCAGTTCCTCACGCCATAAGTGGTGACCGATCCATAAACTATTATCCCGATAGCAGTTGGCCAGTAGCATTTAATGAATATGAATTAATCAAACAAGTAACAACTTGATGTCGTAATTGGAATGAAGCATATTGTTTTTAGGTTATTCCAATTTATACGAACAAAAGCCTTTATAAATGTTAACTGGTGGTTTAATTCAGAGAACTGAGATTAGACATCCTATTATAATTAAGCTTCATCAAGATTTTCCCAAAGCTATCTATTTTGTTTATATTTTATCATAACTATATTTGTATACGAAGGAGATATTACAACTATAAAGTTTTAGGATGCACCATTATATTTTTGGAAAAGAATCTAATTATATAAACAGTTATATTAAATTCTGAGAAAAATCACCCAATGGGTTCAGAAAGCATTCTTGTTCTACCCTACAAACATTTCTTTTGGAGACATTGACTTAACTAAAAATAGCTATCTCTTTCTCTTTCTCTTTCTCTTTCTCTCTCTCTATCTCTTTCTCTTTCTCTATCTCTATCTCCATCTCTCTTTTTCCTTATCTTTATAAAAAATGTGTAAACGGCTCATATCTGTTTATGACGCCATTAGAAAAAACAACGACAAGAACCAAATATTTCATTAAAATTAATTTTATTGGTAAATCACATTTCTTGTTTATGTATAGTTAAATTTATTTCAAAACACCCCCATCTTTCGTTAAAAAATATTATATTACATTTTCAGTGTCTTAAAGAAGTCAGCGCAATGCATGACATGACTAAATATCTCCTTAACATTTGAAGCTCAGGCTGAATTGAATGTTTAAATTTGTTTACCATCTCAGTCTGATATTATCGCTTCATTCACATACAACTAAATGTCTATTTCTTTTCACATTTTATTTTATTTTTGTATGTGCCACTGTGCGTATGTACATTGGCGTCTGGGATGATAAGCGAGCCCCCTCCAAACTGAGCAGTGCTACAAGTGCAATTATGAATGCGGTTAACATCCTGGCAATCAGAATTGTTGAGTATGCGAGCACACGATAGGAATGTGCACAATAATAGGCGTGTGTATTTAGTCGTTTGTAACCTTGTTATAAGAAACAACTCAAGTATTTTCTTATGTATTTATTTCCCTATTACTTTCGCCAGTTCAGGCCTGGAAACTGCTTAGAAAAATAAAGCAGAGCGGAAGGAGGAAGTTGAGGATGGAGCGAGTCAATGCCGCATTGAGGGCGGGGCTTCCCCGCCTTCCTCTCACTAAACAATGCAATGCTATTCATTTCCATTGAGCTCAGGAAATTGAGTGTTATTTAAGTTGAACCCTAAATGAAAGTGAGATCGTTTTATATTTGGACGCCTCTTTGAACAAATAATGGCAGAATGATGGATATTTCTCTAATTTGGTATCGTGTTTAACGAATCCTCCAGACAAAGTTGACATTCTTCATTCCGTTGTAGAAGCATTTTTCGATTGAGATTTAATTACGACAAGCCTTGGGTTAACAGAATTCATTTGAGAAAGAAATTTTTTAAAGAAAAGTTAGCTTCTATTTTCTGTTGTTTCCTTTTCTTCTCAGTGGTAAAATGAAACATCTATTTCTTCTCATTATGCCGCTTTCCTTTCAGATACTCAAAGGGGATTCACAAAACCTGGTGGAAGATGGAACTGCTTTCACTTTCTTTAACGAAACAACTTTATCAGTACTTTGGTCAATACCAAGGTTTGGAAAAGAACAAAGCCCTCTACTACAAAATTCCGGACTCTTCAGCGCTAGCAGCAGAAGTTTGCAACTCCACATCTTCAAAACATCTTTATACAGAGAACATAATTATTCTATTATAGGTAAAAAGGTAAGAAGTTATTTGTATATTATGGGACAAATTACGAGTTTAAGAACATATTTGTTTCACTTTGAAAATCGAACAAATAACGTAAATTGATCTGAAACAGATCTTTTAGGGCACCATTGATAGTAAACCTTTTAAACATTTCGTATTCTAAATGAAAACGGTTTCCTTTAAAGTCTCAAAAGGAGTAGTTATAATATTTGCATTTCTTCTGGCTGGATCCAAACTTTCACTCTTCAGTTTTCTTCACCTAGAAAGTCGCTCATGTGCAGCCCTCCTGTTTAAGGATCTTAACTGATAGTCAAGGTACTCCTCCAAATTTATATGATCTTAAACACTTCGACGTCTTTTTACCTTCCTCCCTCACTCACTCAATCCCAGCGCATGAGATCCTACGCTCAGGCTCAGTCTCCTCAATCCTTATTCCTCTTAGTCGTCTGTGCTGCATGGAAGAAGCTGTTTCTCTTATTCTTCTGAACTACATCTGTGTACTTGTTTCCATATCTACTACTATAATGCATAATTATGTCTCTGCTGCGATAAGCTTACCATTTCCCTTCTAACGTGGCCACCTATTCTCGCAAACCTTCCTTAGGTGGTACAGAGTAGCTCAGCGAACGCCTTCCATTAGGGGGTAAAAATTAGTTTAGTGAAAGCTCCTGTCTTCGAAGAACGCCAGGAAATTACTACTTAATATTATTTCGAAATGACCTTGGAAATTAACTCAACAGGAAATGGCAAATGTTTGATAGGCACATAACCTAACAGACATCTTCTTGGAATGCTATTACCAGGGTAATTGTGTAGCTATTATGAGCCTCTTTATTTCAGCAACAAGGGAGAAAGACGAAGATAGAAACGGAGGTTTCAAGGGGCCGTTGGAACAGTGTCCTGATTAATAAGATTTATAAACGTAAGAGAGAAGTTGAACTTCATTATTTATTAAGTGCTCCTCTTTCTACGGGTTTTTCGCACGTTAGGTGAACTTGAACCTAAACTAATAACTTACTACTTAGTTTCCGATGCTTTCTTCCGATTAATGCCCCAAAGGACATTTGTATACAGATATTCAAGCCCAGTGCTTTCCATAAAATAGTGGAGTCCCCATGTAAGACTCTGTTGAGCCCCTCTTCCATTCCAAACAGATCCCTTTGATCTTTATATTATAGGATCGGGGTAGGGAACATGAAAATATTGCAGTGGGAGAGAAGTCTCGTGATGATGGAGGTATATAGAGAGCTTATTGCCTTGGGGGGTTTCATGGGAATAACTCAAACATTCTTTCCCTTTTAGAGAAAGGTTTATTCCTTGTTGTAGGAAAATACGTAATTGGCCACTAGTGTAGTTCTATTAAGAAAATAACTTTTCCTTATTTTCATGCGCTCTTTTACATTCCCCATTTCATTTTAATCTTATAAAGCCAAAAATCACATTTATTTATAACTGGGATCTTATGAGGTATTGCTGCATGGTGCTTTAAATTATCTGCCTTGAAATCTGTTACGGGGTCTCTTGAATCATGTTTTGCCGTATAATTTTTTATATTGAAAAGATAGAACAACAAAATAGGCAGTAAATTAAAATGTTTTCAAGCTAATTTCTAATATATACAATTATAATAGTCTCGAAACAATAAATGGCACATTGGTACATAAAAGGTTTTCAGAAATATCAGAAAATTCGTTTTCTTACACTTAAAGCGAAAGGGCGCCTTATGCATGTTACTGGTTTGAGATTAAGATTTTGTTACAAGTCTAACCCATCACAAATTAAAGAATTACATAAGAAGTAATTTGATAATGCCATTTACACACTCAGTATTTGTTAATGTGTTTCTTAAGACTATCAAAGCATCGTCTATCGAACTCAACAGCTTGAAGAAGAGAGTCCCTTTGCTTACCATTTATTGTTTATTCATTTGCAAAGTTTACCATCATCTTGACCTCACGTTAATCATTTTCATTCATCGCTATCAGATTTTTAGTATTGTCTAACGCTTTTCTGGAGTCCAGCAGGAAATGGGATTCTGGGCAACTGAGATCAATCATGCTGAACTTAAATGTGATTATGGAATAGAGGACTTCATGTTATGAAGATTTCTTGCTTATCAATGCCATTTAACCTGGCAGCAAGGTCATACATCAATGTCTCCCTCAATCTACTGCTGAACAGGGCAAATGGCTTAAATTTCTTCGTCCGGTACCATATGTTTGAAGATTTCCCCCTTACACTTGACAAAATAAAGCTTCTTAACACGTCCTTTTACCCACTCCTACCTATGTACGAGTGGTGAGCTGTGGGAAAATAAACCCATCGCGGAAAAGGTCCGTCTTTACATCCATCCATAGAATTGGGTTCAAATTTTGCCTGCCTTGTGGGATCTTTTGCCAGAAAATAGAGCTCAAAGGGTGATTCGCTGCTGGACCATTACTCTGACAATTAGCATCGTTTGCCCTCCATCTTAGTTAGCTTTCATTTGATGATGGGGAAAATGAATCGACATAATTCATAGATGTCCCTCACTTCAAGTTTGGAAGTAAAAGATTACCATGGTTTATCTTCTTTCTTTTCCATGTTTCCTTAGAGACCTAAGTCAAGGCTGAAGGGCAAAATATCAACGGAAGAAGAGTTGAAACATAACTTTCCAGGATGCGAAAATTAATTTTCTCCCGTTGGATGAAGAAAAAGACCGAAGGGCTGTTGGTAGTTCTCGCATATCGTTAAATAAATTAAGTTATAGACCAGAATTTCTCTAACTTTCATTTATTTACGATTGCGCTTTCTTCAGAATTTTCGTTTTACATCATAATATATATTATCTTTAATTGCGGTTTATCGCAGTTTCAAATTCCATACATATTTCTATCCGAAAATTCCTCATTTTGCACAGTTAACTATATGAAAAACACTGCCGACTCCTTAAAAGTTATACTGATGGTATTGGAGGTAACTTTACATTCTTGGGTTGGAAAAATGGTATAGTGATTGATTTATGATCTGCAAAATCAACATATTTGAAAAAACACAGAAAGGCATAGAGCGAACTTGAATTCTCAGATGTAGATAGGTTGCGGCTAAGGAGGTAATGATTTCAAAATTGCATTTAAGTTCCGCGACACGCTGTATGGGGCTCCTGACTTCTAGCGATGAAGTCGGTGCATCCTCACTTCAGAAGTGGGACGAAGTGGACTCTTATAATTCCTATTCCTTCTTTCCATCCATCATATCTATTTTGTTTAGTAATTAATTATTATTTTGATATATATATATATATATATATATATATATATATATATATATATATATATATATATATATATATATTAGTGTAGTTGGGTAGCAGTCTTTCCTGAATGCCAATTTTGTTGAAGACCATAGTGTATTTCGCCTTGATTAATTTCCCTTGCCAACTTTCTCTTCTTCTAACTATTTTTTTATTCCACTTGTAGATGGTAGATCACTTGTCCTGTATTCATCTCTTTTGCAAGAAAACCACTATTATTTGGACATAAAGTTTATTATTATTAATAAAACGGTTATTAAAAGGGGATCAGTTTCGATATGTAGTCTACCATATCATCTTCAGCCGTTAACTAAGAGAAATTGAAAAAAAAACTGAAATATTGGAAATAGAATAACAGGCAACTGACGTTAATCTGGAGGGGGGAGCTTTAGGTGATTAACAATATCCTTTAGAATAAGATTTGATATATAGGGAAAACATTTATCCGGGCCTTCTGACAAATTAAAATTTGGAATTTCTTTCATTAGTAAGGAGTCAATTATTTTTCTTTTATTATAATCGCTACGATGGCAAACTATTTGGGCACTACGGAAATTTATTATAGGATTGGCGTTTTTTACATGGTTTAAAAGACTGGAAGCTTTGCTTGCTCAACGAATGTCCCCCCTATGTTCATATATGCGTTTATTTAATGACCTTCCGGTTTCTTCTACGTAGAAGGAGGACCAATTTAAGGATTTACACGGGATTAAATAGGTGCCTGCATCCTTATTTTGTGATTCTGGCTTGGTGGAACGGAAGGATTTTTGGATAGTTAGGGGCTATTTGAAGGTGGTCATGTTGGGATATAGAATAAAGTTTAATCTGTTGAGCAAGGGGGGATATGGTAGGAAAAAGCAACTCTTTTTACACGTATGATTATTTATTTGTTGGGGAGAGTAAAATATTGGCCTGGCGTTAGATAGGCTCTCATCTATACAATAGAGTGGATATTTTAATTCAATGAACATGCTTGTTATGAAGCTGATCTCATCTTGTAAAAAACAGGGGTCACAAATTTACAACGCCTGGCGACGACATTAGGAATGTCGATTTTTCAAAGTCGTCCCTTTGCTTAGGGTGTGTAATGTTTACTCCGTTAAGATCTTCTCAGGACGTCCGGCCTTCCGTTTCTTAGACAACTGCCGATATTTATCAAAAGAACTTAATGATATACCTTTGGGAATAATATAGTATGCAAGATAGAGATAGATAAAAAAATGGAACAAATAATGAATGGTAATATAAAAGTTAATAAATGGTCAATAAAGAGAAAAGGTATGGGTAAAAAGGATTCTAGCTCCCCCATCGAAGCCCAGCTAAGGTTATAACTTACGCCTTCACAGCCCCGGAAGTAAGGTGTCGACCATACTCTTCCTTTTAACTCTTCTCCTGATAAAGATTCCTCCTTTGAAGATGCCAACAAGATCATCTTGCAGAGCTCCTACTTTTCCTCAAGCCTCCTTGAATTCGCTGTCATCCTCCGATCCGTAAACCCCCATTTTGCTTCTTTTAAACTTGTGAGTCCATTTGGATCTGAGCTGCAGCTCTAAACTAATTAATAGAAATTAGACTTTCCTACCGGTAACGATAAATCATTATCCAACCTCTAATTTTCCTCTATATCATTTTGATCATTTTTAATTTGTAAATTAATTTTATATTTTCTTATGTTTAACTTTAATTAACCTGAACGTCACTCTCTGCCTCTTTATTCCAATCTCGCCAACCTCGAACTCGACCTGATTAGTTAAGCGTATTGACCCCCTGCCTCAAGCTGACCTATCTATTCCGCGCATCAACGTAGCGTTCAGTCATTGGACGGTTCGCTTTATTAGCCTGAGCTCTCCTCCCTCATACTAATAATAGATATTATCTTATATGGTTGGCTATACTACTACAGAGATATTAGAAATTGGGTAAAATGCGATATGAATACAAAAGAAAAAAATGAAAGAATATAAAAGTAAGTAATGGAAAAATAAGGTTGCCTGAGGAAGGTTAAGCGAGGAAAGTCGAAAGAGACCTGAAAGAGTGATAGTAATTTACAAGATTATATAAGCATCTATATGTATATATATACATTATTCTATGTGTATATGTATTTATTTTTGGACATTGCTACACGCTCATTCAAGTGAATGGATTTTGCTTATTTATTTTGCATGTTTCCTATGCGCGACCCTATTAGACCTTAACGAAATTAGAGCAGTAATTGCTCTGAACCAGTGTAGCACCGTCGCTTTGCACACGTTTCTCACGGCCAAGATCGCCCGTTTTATTCCATGAATAGGCTTGTTATTATGATATTATGTTATAAATATTATTCATTAGAGGAGTTGTAAGAAGGGAAAGACGAAAGTATGAGAGAGCGAAGACGAAAATATATAGAAATATATTGATGATGGAAAGAGGAAAGAGAGAATGAGAAAGGGGAATTCAGTTTCGTGATTGGGCAGTAAGTCAGTCTGTAAAATCACTCCTGCGTTAACGAGGATGTCGTAGAATGACTCCCGACGATACCATATATATACTATTCGTTGAGGGAACTTCCTTAATTATCTCTAGAGTGCGTTTTACTGTCTTGGCGGCCGATATTATGTATCTTCAAAATGCTTAAGAAGTGGAACTGGGCTCAAGGATAATAATATTGCTATCATTAATAAAATAGAGTTTTATTAATAATAACTATAAACAAAACACAAAAACGGAAAATATTGACAAACAGAATGGAAAGGGTCGTGGAGACTCGGGCTAATCCAAGGATTTAAGGGATCAAAAAAAGGTAAAACAAATATGGAGTTAAAGAGATGGGATGGTTCGATAAACCATTTAAAGCACAGGATAGAATTGACAAATAAGGGATCAATACTCAAAAAGTGACGCTTGGCTTACGTAACTTCATTAGGGTGCAGTGGAAGGTACTTGAAGGAATATTCGGTCCGCTGGCGAGTTCCAGCCGAAGGGGGGGGGGATAAAAGGATCCCGACGAGGTGTCTTGGAAAGGAGAACCGTTACTCGACGAACGGCTGGAAGAACAATGGCTGTTCTAGGTTGTTCTCTTCTGAACAAAGGGGGGGATGAGAACCGTCTCTTGTCTACGGGCTCAAGAACAATGGCTGTTCTAATGTTGTTCTCCTTTGAACAACAGGGGGGGGGTGAGAACCGTTTCTTGGCGAAGGGCTCAAAACGAACAATGGCTGTTCTAATGTTGTTCTCCCTTGAACAACAGCGGGGGATGAGAACCGTTTCTTGGCGAAGGGCTCAAAACGAACAATGGCTGTTCTAATGTTGTTCTCCTTGAACAACAGGGGGGGGATGAGAACCGTTTCTTGGCGAAGGGCTCAAAACGAACAATGGCTGTTCTAATGCTGTTCTCCTTGAACAGCAGGGGGGAATGCCTTGGGGACTTGACGTCACTAAAGGCTCGAACCTTTGGCACTCAAGGAATATTGTCCTCCTGGACAAGTGATGGTGAATCTCGAGGCCGAGGTCCCTTGGCGCACAAAGGGAGAGAGGGTCGTGGTGATGTTTCGCGACGAAAATCTGGATCTCCAATCTGATCTTAGTGGTAAAGTTTCCATATAAATAGCCAGGACATCTCCTTGGCGTGGGGGAAAATGGAGTGAAAGCTTGGAGGGAACGCACAGCTGGGCCGGAGAAAAATGCCTTATCTGTTCATAAGCCTAACTCGATCTGGCGAGGTCGGCGTATGGGGGCGAACGGGGGGACGATAACCTCCTTGTTTAAACATTGACGTCCGGCAGCTGTTGATAAGACTCCAAGCCTCGAATCGAAGATGCACGTGGGCCTCCTCGAGGTTTTAACTAATATGGGATAGGAGTTGAATTTAACACAGATTCAACTCGTTCTATCACACCCCTCCATTCCAGGAGAAGTTGTCACTTCGAAAAAAGAAGAGAGAAGGGACAACGATAGAGCTCCGTTGTAGGGAACTCGTTTTCTTGTACCAACCGTATCTTCCTGCACCTAACTAGTATTACCTCAGTACATTATTATTTTGATCTTTAGATTACAGGGGAAAATAACCTTTAATACAACTTAATAAAAAAAAAGGGCATGGAACAATGAAATGTTATAAACTTAGTACATACGGGACAAAATAATTTATACGTAAATTAATAAGAACAAATATATATACATAAAAAAAAAATTAGACATTGAGCGTTACAAAATTCAGACATATACATTAATTAACTATATTACAAAAGAATCTTAAATTAAGTCGTACAAGACGGTATATACCTACATGGAGATACTAATCCTATGAATACAATTGTTCTACGCTATTCGGTAACGCATTCCTACTGAGTGCGTCAGCGACCTGGTTATCGGAACCTTTGATATAATTTATTTTAAATTGATACTCTTGCAAGAGTAAACTCCAGCGCATGATGCGGCCGTTTGAGTGTCTCAAATTCCTAATATAGGCTAACGGACGGTGGTCGGTTCCTATTTGAAAATCTTTACATATCAAGTACAGCTTGAATTTGTCTATGACCCAGATAATTGATAGAGCTATCTTTTCTCTAGTGGCATATCTCTTTTCGCGTGGTAATAATAGATGGCTAGCATATGCAACTGGATGACTCGTTCTGTCATCCACGTATTGAAGGAGTACACCTCCAATGCCCTCGTTGATCACGTCGGTCTTAACCCCAAAGGATTTTTCCGGGTTGGGCAACTTAAAAATGGAGGCAGAAATGAACTTACTTTTGAGCTTATTAAAATGGGAAACAGCGACATCATTCCAACGTAAACGATCGGAGAAATTCTTTTCCTGAAGGGGGCATAGGGGGGCCGAAATTGCAGCGAAATTCGGAACAAATCGCTGATAGGGAGAAGCTGATCCTAGGATCGATCTCAATGGCTTCTTTGTAATCGGGAGGGGCATGTCGGCGATTGCCTTAATCTTGTTCTCGTGGGGACCTGACTTGCTTTGTCCTATTTTGAAACCCAAATATTTGATGGTTTCGTGGGCAAACTGGCATTTGCTGGGGCCAATGGTGAGGCCATTTTCACGCAGTTGCTCGAAAAGAGCTAATAGGGTGGATAAATGGTGATTCCATTTAATTAGTTCTTGGAGCTGACTCTTCTGACGTGGTTTCAGCTGCGCGTCACTATCCAGGTCAGAGGGTTCCAAAGACTTGCCTGGTAAGGAAGGAGGAGGGTAATCGGCATCAGGTTGGATGCACACTGTCTGGATTACCTTAAGGGACTCCGCGGGGCAATCCTCTTCAAGCGCCGATGCTTCGTCTAGTTCTACGAAGGTATCTCCATGGGCGCGTTGGGGGTTCTTTTTTTCTTGGGGTCCAAGGACAGTCTCCGTGTCCTTGTCTGGGGCCTTATCACCTAAGGGTTTTAGTGAATCACATTCCTCTTTTTCCGTCCTAAAGTCCTGGTTAGGGGTCTCCGAGAAATCGGACGGTATCGGGGTTCTGATGGGGACGGGCTCCTGGGCTTCTTTCTTATCGCGGCCTGAAACACAGGGTCGAAACTTACTTGTGGGCTCTTTCCTATAAGTACGGAACAGAATTTTATTGGTGCTACAATGACTTCAGCCCAGCCATTATAATATTGACACTGCAGGTAACATCTAGCGACGGGGAATCTGTTCGCCCGCCCAAGGTAGTCACGTACCACCGCAAATTTTTCGTGGTTAGAGGCCACTGGGAGGAGTTCGTCGGACACGATGAAGCATGTACATCCTGTGTCCCTGACGAGAGTCGATACTCGACAGCTGTCCACGCTGCCCTCCTCATATTTCAAAGTTCCCGCTGAACTTTTATAAAAAAAAAATTTACCTGGTGGCCTGACGGATGGGGAGAAGTTTCTGCTTGGGTCTGCACCACCGGGGGAGCCGGGGTTGCATTAATCTGGTGAACTTGGTGGGCTGGTCCGCTTTTAAGCCTAGAATTTTGGGGGCAATTCCAGCTCATGTGGTTTTCTACACCACAGGTGAAGCATATGGTTGGTCGCTTCAGGAAGAGAGATGGAGGAGAAGTCTTAACGGGAGGTTTGGAGTCCCGTTGTTGGTTTTGGGGAAAGAAGTTTGGGGGTTTTACGGGGCTCGGAAACTTTGTCAGCTTTCCTGGGAAGGGGCGCGAGTCCGTCCTTCTTTCTTCTCGTTGGGTTTTTTTTCTCGTTCTTCTCGTCGGATTACTCTTTCCCTTTCTATTACTTCCATTTTTCTTTGAAATTCTGCTTCAATCCGAGCTAATTCAATCTGATGGTCAGCTTGTCTTATCCGTTCCTCTCTTTCTCTTCTTTGCTCCTCTTGAATGTACTTAATTAGTTCTTTTCCGGAAAGTCCACAGGACTCTCCTTGCGCTTTAAAGATTTCGAACGGAGTCATCTTTGCACTTGGGGGCGCACTAGTCAACCAACTAAAATTCCTCGCAACAAGAATTATGCCTCTATAGAATTAGCCTACCTAAATATGAGCACTGACCTATTCGTATTGGTTTCTCAATCTAAATAACCACTGACTAAAATCACGAAAAAACACAAACAAATTATTATAACCGTTCCTTGAGCTACTCCAGCTTCTTAAGTTTCAAAAAAAAAGGGGATAGCAATCGTTAAAACAAAAGGGAACTACTATATTCTATTATTATAACGAATAACACTATGCTTTACTCGACTGAGACCAGTGTTTGCAAAGATATAGCGTTAAACCTTACACACCTGATACCAAATTAAATAGTATATATATACGAGGGGGAGTCAAAAAGTTCTCAGATAAATGGCATAAAATTTTTATTTGTAATAATACTGTAATCATTTTTCTACATAAGCTCCATTAACATCTATACACTTTCTTAATCTATGAATCCAACGGTAAAGACCATCTTTCTAGAATTCACGGGGTTGTCTCTGGCACCAAGTAATGACCTGCTTTTTTGCTTCATCTAATGATTGAAACCGGGTTCCTTTTAGGTGTCCCTTTAAATTTGGAAACAGAAAAAAGTCAGAGGGTGCTAAATCAGGGCTATAAGGGGGATGAGCAAGAGTTTCCCATCGAAATTCCCGTAGCTGAGATCTCACAGCTTTGGACGAATGTGCAGGGGCATTGTCATGGTGGAACAAGATTTGCTTGTGGAGCTTTCCTCGTCGTTTTTTGGCTATTGAAGTTTTCAGCTTCCTTAAAACTCCTTCGTAATAGCTGGATGTAACAGTTTTTTGTCCTTCTAAGAAGTCTATTAAAATAATTCCCTCTGAATCCCAAAAAACTGTAGCCATTATCTTCTTAACGGACCTCTCTGTCTTGAACTTGATAGGCCCTGCTGCTACCCTTGGGTGCCACTCTTTTGATTGATTTTTACTTTCAGGATCAAACTGATACACCCAAGTTTCATCTCCCGTTACGAGGCGCTCAAAAAAACTATCCTCGTTTGCTTCAATCTTGGTCAAAATAGCCAAAGAAAGGTTGGCCCTATGATTCAGCTGGTCTTCTCGCAACGCTTTTGGGACCCAACGTGCTGAAAGCTTGCTCAGGCCAAGATTTTCAGTTAGAATTCCAAATGCTGAGCCATGAGAGATTTCACATGCATTGGCAACTTCATCAATAGTAATACGGCGATCTTTATCCACTAGATTCCTCACAAGCTCGACATTTTCTGGGTTAATGGAGGTGGAGGGTCTCCCTTCACGTGGATCATCTTCAACTTCTTCTCTGCCCCCCTTGAAGCGCTTAATCCAGTCGTAAACTACCGCTCTACATGGCGAAGAGTCACCATAAACCTGTTGTAGAGCGTCAATAATCTTAACAGGCTTCCAATCAAGTTTAGTCAGGAATTTAATGTTCGCTCTTATCTCAAAATTTGCCATTTTATGGGTTCAAAAAAGTAACCTTTTTGAAGCACATCTAATACAAAGAGTCTCGACAAATTGAATGACGAATTTTGTAGGAATTGTTCAGAAAACATGAAAGTCGTGTTTGACCCTGTATTTACTTGTACAAAATCGAACATTTCAATAATCTGGCATTTGTCTGAGAACTTTTTGACTCACCTACGTATATATGTCGTAGAATGACTCCCGACGATACCATATATATACTATTCGTTGAGGGAACTTCCTTAATTATCTCTAGAGTGCGTTTTACTGTCTTGGCGGCCGATATTATGTATCTTCAAAATGCTTAAGAAGTGGAACTGGGCTCAAGGATAATAATATTGCTATCATTAATAAAATAGAGTTTTATTAATAATAACTATAAACAAAACACAAAAACGGAAAATATTGACAAACAGAATGGAAAGGGTCGTGGAGACTCGGGCTAATCCAAGGATTTAAGGGATCAAAAAAAGGTAAAACAAATATGGAGTTAAAGAGATGGGATGGTTCGATAAACCATTTAAAGCACAGGATAGAATTGACAAATAAGGGATCAATACTCAAAAGGTGACGCTTGGCTTACGTAACTTCATTAGGGTGCAGTGGAAGGTACTTAAAGGAATATTCGGTCCGCTGGCGAGTTCCAGCCGAAGGGGGGGGGGATAAAAGGATCCCGACGAGGTGTCTTGGAAAGGAGAACCGTTACTCGACGAACGGCTGGAAGAACAATGGCTGTTCTAGGTTGTTCTCTTCTGAACAAAGGGGGGGATGAGAACCGTCTCTTGTCTACGGGCTTAAGAACAATGGCTGTTCTAATGTTGTTCTCCTTTGAACAACAGGGGGGGGGTGAGAACCGTTTCTTGGCGAAGGGTTTAAAACGAACAATGGCTGTTCTAATGTTGTTCTCCCTTGAACAACAGCGGGGGATGAGAACCGTTTCTTGGCGAAGGGCTCAAAACGAACAATGGCTGTTCTAATGTTGTTCTCCTTGAACAACAGGGGGGGGATGAGAACCGTTTCTTGGCGAAGGGCTCAAAACGAACAATGGCTGTTCTAATGCTGTTCTCCTTGAACAGCAGGGGGGAATGCCTTGGGGACTTGACGTCACTAAAGGCTCGAACCTTTGGCACTCAAGGAATATTGTCCTCCTGGACAAGTGATGGTGAATCTCGAGGCCGAGGTCCCTTGGCGCACAAAGGGAGAGAGGGTCGTGGCGATGTTTCGCGACGAAAATCTGGATCTCCAATCTGATCTTAGTGGTAAAGTTTCCATATAAATAGCCAGGACATCTCCTTGGCGTGGGGGAAAATGGAGTGAAAGCTTGGAGGGAAAGCACAGCTGGGCCGGAGAAAAATGCCTTATCTGTTCATAAGCCTAACTCGATCTGGCGAGGTCGGCGTATGGGGGCGAACGGGGGGACGATAACCTCCGTTTAAACATTGACGTCCGGCAGCTGTTGATAAGACTCCAAGCCTCGAATCGAAGATGCACGTGGGCCTCCTCGAGGTTTTAACTAATATGGGATAGGAGTTGAATTTAACACAGATTCAACTCGTTCTATCACAGAGGATATGGCTTGAAGTGTGGAAAGATGGAAAAAAAAGAATCGAGTACACATTGAGGAGAAAGAGAAAAGAAAAGAGAGGAAAAGTGAAAGGTATAAGTGAGAAAGAGGAATATAAATATTTAAGCAAATGTAGCAACGCTCTGATGATGAATTTAGTTAAATAAGCTTAACGTTAATCTTTTAATCCCTTAGGTAACAAGTAAATAAGTCCCCCCTTTGCAAACGACTTTCAGTGATGGCGAAGGTAAAAGAGTGTGCATACATATGATATGCCCTACATGATAAAGTTAATAACAAGAGGGTTTAGATGATTTGCATAATGATTAAAATAATAATTATTAAATCAATAAATAACTAAGGTGTTATAAAGTCGACTTTGTATTATAAATTTAAAGGTTCAACCATGAATTAACACGTTTATTCCTCTTTTTCCTTCGAATTTTCATAAACAGATTCTCTTTCCAGTTCGAAATCGTTAATCTGTTCGGTAGTTCAGAGACTCAAAATCCGTCAAGTTTTATACTCTACAAAATGCCCTCAGAACGAGAATACGCGTCACATTTTTCTTATTTTTCAATACGAGAATGTGTAAAACGGGGATTCTTGGTACACAGATTTATAGGGAATTTTACGATTGTCCAAGTCGATTAATTGTGTTACCACATTAAGGAATGCAGTTCTTTCCAACTTACTTCTAATTTGATTAGTTGGCTTACAGAAATTTTGGGCGAACCTCAAAGGAAGCAAAAATGTAATTTTGATCAATCAGCAAATTACTGGGTAAAATAAAATAGTCCGGATGTGATGAATTTTGAGATTCTGTTACTGAATCTGAATTTGCATCAATGATTCTAGGAGCTCTAATGACATTTTTCTTCACTGTGCAAAGAATGCGTGCAACAAAAACTAAAGAACAACCGTCTATGACTGCGCCATGTAACCTACTAGCACAGATCTGTGTGTACAAATTTGTTTAAAAATCTGTCATGTTTAAATGAACGTTATGGAATAATTTTTCGATATTCAAGAGTCAATCAATAAAATAGTATCCTGTTTCCCTTCATATTATGTGACTAGGCCCATTTTGTGATTTCCACAGCAACATTGAGTTTAATTCAATTCATAATGTATTTAAAATTACTCAAGTAAATTTGGAGCAATGTCTGTTTTCCTATTTCGTAATGTAATACTGACCATAGGCTTAATCCATTGAGGCCCTCGTAATAAACTCGGTTATATGCTAGGAACTGACACAAATCTCTAGTCGCGTATTTTATCACGCATTAAAGGTTATTTTTACTTATGATAGATATTGATTACCGAATATTAGTTGTCGGCTCTCCATTGTGACGCAGACGTGGTTAATATTTTAAAGCCGTTCATCTTGCACCTACCACCGATGGCATAAGTACCCGCCAAACGTGGTCAAGCAGTTGATGAATTAATTAAATCTTTTTGCTAATAGATTTGATAAACGTGCATGAACATTCAAGATAAAAACAGAGAGAGAGAGAAAGAAAGAGAGAGGGAGTGAGAGTGATTTGGAAAAGCTTCAATAGTTTTTAACTACGGTAATTATATTTGATACTATATAATATTCTTGTTTCTGAGTGTAGGTTTAATTGATGCCCCTTTTTTGTTAATAGGGACCTATGTCAGCCGGAGCACTAATTTAACTAAAAAAAAAGGGGGGGATGAATACTCGATGGTTATCTTTCTTTATTATTGAAAAGACCTTTTCAAAGCCTGATTCATTCTTTCTCCAAAATCAAGTTCCAAAGCTTCTTTAAGAGCGTAAAATAAATGACCTTAGGACTGTACGCCAAGGGCTCATTTGGGAAGGCACATTTTTTTCTCCCATGTGTCTTGGGTAAGGTCATTAATGATAATTTTGGGGTCACACGGAACTTAATTAGTGTCTCTTTGCTACACGGAAACAGAGTTTTTATCGCTTGTATTCGATTTAAAGACGACAGTAAAAAGATTATATAAGATAAATTTCAGCATTTTTTATGCATATAGTGTAGACGTGTTAAATACTTTTAACCCTTGTAGGGGGAAGTTTATACAATCATCTCTATAGGGTATAGTCACTTACTTCGATTAAATCAGGTTTCTTTCATTTTTGCTCCGTTGTTCATATATGTTTTCGGACTTAACAGTGAATAACCTAATAAATTATCGATATGGATCTGTCCATAATCCTGAATTCTTTTAAAGCTTGATGCTTTTTTATATTAATATCTATTTCCTATATCAAATGCTTTCCTTTCAACCTTTCATTACCTATTGATTCCCATTTTCAGTTAACCTATCTCACAATCCAACATTATCAAGGAATTTCTTTTGCAGTTTGTTCGCTCTCGGAAACAAAAAATTTTCACTTTTGCCAGTCATTAAATTCGATTCATGTAGCTACTAAAATTGGTTGATTTGTGAATGTTAAAATCTTTGAATGTTGTTTACTTTGATTTAAATGTCTATCTGTAAACTTTGTCTAAGTGGAACCCTATTGTAAAAAATGATATCTATATAGAGATATTTTCTCGTCACCTGTTAAAAAGTTAGGAATAATTATGATTTCATGGGAAGTAGGACTGAGAAAGATAGAGTGATTACGTGGTGGAAAATAGGGTGGATGGTCATAAAATACGCTCACATAAAACTAGGACTAATCAAAATAATCCCTTGTGTAGTACGAATGACCTTCAACCTAGCTGCATTGTTCTTACATAAAGCCCCTCCCTTAAATTTATTAGTACTGATTTGGAAATTTTAAATTTTAAAGTAGAAGTTAACTTGCCAAATTTGCTTGAATACAAACTATTCCCAACAAATCCCCCGCTATAGTAGGATAGGTGTGTATAAAATACCATTGTAATCATTGCGAAAAATTGTACAAAGGAATAGATGCAATTGACTATTAGAGATGAGTATAAGGTTTAATTTCAACGTATGAATTCGGTAGTTGAGACGCTTTTAGTTGATACATTTTCAAAATTTAATGTCAAAGGTGAGCAATGGTGGCAGTGAGATGTTGTGTGTGTGGTAATTCTGTTCGTTTTCATGCGTACCTAAAATATAGGGCCTCAAACATCGTGAGTTGCCAGGGATGGCCATCATGGGGTTGCCATTGGTCGCCGGTTGTGTCAGGATTTAATAAATATTTAGAAAAGTTCGAACAATGTAATTTGATTTAATTTACATATTATTGTTTTTAAAGGCGTTCTGGAGATTTCCAGCGATTTTCAAATGAAAGGCCACAAATGGGATTCTGGATCATATATTCAGTTTGTTTTTTTACCATTGCAAGATTTGGAATTTGCTGAAATTTTTTCGTAAAAATAATGGAGTAATTAAATTGAAAATAAAAAGGGATGGACAATAGGGCACAGTGTCACAACCAATTTGAAGGCATATTTTCGCTTTTGTAGAGCAGACCATCCAAAATTGGAAATGAAGTGGATAAATATCTGAAAAAATTATAACACCCCCTTTTGGGGGTAAATTTGACTTAAAAATTATCTTTTGCGTTTGGTGAGGCTGGTTGCATTCAGTTATTATAGTTCTCATCTCTGAGGAAAATTTGCCATTTGGGATTGAGGAATTCATTGCTTGTAAACTACCTATTGGGCAATATAAATTGAAGATGTATGACAAATTTACGTGGTAATTACAGATTAATTCCTATGGAGGGATATTGCTTAACATTTTTGAGTTGAATGTATGTTAGGGATTCCCTTATCACATGTATTATTTCTCTTTCATACTAACGGGTCTTTATATTTTTCATTTTCAGGGCTAAGATAAGTAAAAGAACTAGAAAATCATTTAGGCAGAGTATCTTTGGCTCCCCACTTCTCGAAATTCCTCATTATGAGTATAAGGCAAAGGGAAACCAAAAAGAATATCCCCATCATTTGTTCCATGAATTCCTTCCATGTCTGTGTCATCTCAGTATAACTGTACGAGAAGTAATCTCTGAACCCAAGGAAAAAAAAGAAGAAAGAATTTGAATATCCGTCAGCTTCCTCACAGGTGCAGTTAATTAAGGTAGAAGTGCTAAAAGCTTTAACCTCGCAGAAGAAGTGCTAATCTCCGTAGTCGGGAAGCTGCTAGCTGAAAGTTTCCCGTCCACATCGTAAAAGCCATTAGGACTTAGGGCAGGCGACAAACGCTAATCCCCCTGGGCGCGAAAGTGGTCAGCATGTCGTCTGAGTCTGCCAACGAGGAGAAACCCCCAAATTGCAGTCATATAAATACCCTTGGTTTTCGAATATCTCCAGATTAGGTTTAAGAACCCGTCGCCTTCGGTTCAGATCTTGTGTCTCTTGCCTCAAGTCCCTGGTATCCGCTTATACCATCGAGGTTGGATCTCACTAGGCAGAACCATCTCTTTTTTGAAGCCTTACTCTGTTCAGAGCAAGCCTTGAATAATTTTAGTCCCCGAATGATTGGCCGTGATTCCTCTCGTCTCATCTGGAACTCCCCAATCAAGGATCTCCAGTTTTCCCAGTCAGACTTCGCGCTAAGCCACGTCCGAGTGTCGATTTCTCAAGATTGTCCTTCTCTGAAGCAGATGTGCTATAGTCCGTCTTGAAGGAGGATCTTTAACTCGCCTTCTGCCCCACTCCCCCCTTCATCCTCGAGACCGTCAGGATATTCAGCCGAGAGTCACGTCCATTGTCCATCTCCATTTCCCCGCGCCGACTCGCTAAAGGATTCCCCTTCTTCGAGGTGAACCCATTAAGGTAAAACGGATCTTGCTTGTATCTCCCGTTCATCCTCCCACTTTCCGACATATAAATATTTCCTCTGTATAACTGATTTATAGTATCCCATTTAAAAGCTGATTAACGAGTAATTAACGTTACCCGATTTCCAATTAATCCATATTCTGTCAGAATTGTCCTTATATTACTTATATTTCACGTATATATATATATATATATATATATATAAAAATATATATATATATATATATATATATATATATATATATATATATTTATATATATATATATGTTAACTAATGAATTATAAAAATTATACTTTGGTTTTCACTCTTAATATATACCCTTGAACTGCCACTTGGTTAACTCATTAAAGTTTATCGGCCTCAGTAGTAAATCGGACTCTTATAACTTGTAATCCACAGATTACTCTTACGAAGTTAACATACTTGTACGTTGCGTAGGACGAGTACGTACATTAGAGGATATATATATATATATATATATATATATATATATATATATATATATATATATATATATATATATAACCTTAAATATACATATTTTCGTAGCTTTTATTTCTTTCCTCCCAACCAATAGATACATATATGTATATGTATGCGTATTGTCTAGGGAGGTGACCTATTCCTCTAAAATGAGATGGCAACAAAACAAGAGGTTGGAGGATATATTTTCTTTGTTAGACAAAATAAATACAAAAGGAACAAGGATGTTATTCCTTAAGTATCCGAGGCCCATACGGAGATTTGATTAAAAGGGCAGCATTCCAGTTCAGCCAATTTAGAATGTTAAAACCAAATTGCTCCGATTTGTAAAAGAAGCGTCTTTAGGATCAAAACAAGGAAAGAATGACACTAAAAGTAGGAAATTTATCTCATTATTGGGTCAACCTTTTTAGATAACAGACTGTCAGTGTGATGATCTCTTAGATTGCAATTGTAAAAAGAACATGAATCTGCCACGCCTAGAGCATTGATTTCTTATGAACTAAAGAACTGGGCGTCTCATGAAAATTTGAGGAATGGATGTAAAAACAAGTTAAATGATTAAAATAAAAGAAAATCATAGATCTAATTCAGGAAAGAAGAGAAGAAGAAGAGTCACAAAAATAGAAGAAGAAAGAGAAAAATAAAATTTCAGACAAAACCTTGGATGAAGAAACCTCAACTTCTGACATTTCTGATGATGAAGGAAAGAAAGTCTTTACGAAACAGAAAACAACATCATAACAATACCAACAATTTCCATGGAAGCAGATCGGTAATCGGTGTTAAATATAGCTGCTGCTGCTATTAATAGTGCAGCCGTATTCAACTATGGTATTATAAATTTACAAGACCGCTCCATGTAATTGACCCTCAAAAATTTGAAGGGCACGACAGAAGTTAAGGAGGAATTTCACCGCATCTGAATGTTTGGGGGATAAGAAAATTACTGCTTTGTTTTTGGATGATATTAGAGAAACAACACTTACTAAAGAGAAGAAAGAGTACAAATGCTATGGAACCAAATTTCTTCAAGATTACTTTGTGCTTGTAGAAGAACCTGGTACTTACTATTTAGATCGCTTAATCATTGAACGAGGAACAGGGGCAGGTAATGCAGATGGAGTAATAAAATGGCTTGTTGAAAAGGATATTAAAGATGAGATTTCAAGCAGTGAGTGCTGACAGCATGGCAACTAATGCTGGCTACAAGAATGGAGCCTTAAAAGGGATAGAATGTTAATTAGATCGTCCTTTATAGTGAATTATCTGCAACTGACATCTGAATAAGCTTCCTTTGAGGCATATGTGCAGGAAATATATTGGTCCAAGAGAAAGTGGAACTCACTGGAAAGGACCACTTGGTAAAGCCTTAACCACCTGTGAAACTCCACCAGTATCACCAAATGGCTTTCATAGTGTTGCTAAAAGAGGTCCTCTTCCTGATATATATATAAATGACCTTAGTTAGGACCAAGCTTAGCTGTACAAAATTATCAGTGCTATTAGAGGTAGTGTAATTGACGATAATCTCTTACATATGAAACTAGGGCCAATATCACATGAAAGTTGGCTCACCACTGCCAGTAGAATATGTCGACTTTATTTGGCAGCAGAAAATCTAACAATAGCTTTAATGTCCTCACAGAGTTTGTTGTGTGTCATTATAGATTCATCTGGTTTCACATCAATTCTCTCCGAAATGCACGGAAAAATCTAAACATATGGAACAGATCAATCTTCTACAAATAACCTAACCTGCTAGTAAAGCTATAGAATGGCAAACAATCCAAAGAAATTCTTACTGGGCCCATTCTAAGAACGACCTTTTCGCAATGCTGGCAGAAGTTGGTCAGAAGAACAGGAAATTAGCTATTAACAGAATCAAAAAGACCCAAGAACTATCATGTATGAGGAAGAGATACGTGAATTCAGCCCACAAAAAATAGCCAAAATTGCTAAGAACCTAACAGATTTACTTACCCCTGAAGATCAGTGCAGGTCTGAGCCAGCACTTACAATGCATCTATCTAATGCGAAGTTACTGGAAAATAAGCAAGAGTTGGCTATATTCGTGCACAAGTAAAATCCCGTGACTTTATGCCAACATTTAAAACAAAGCCTGATTTTAATATATCAGTTGACAAATAGTATGTATCAGTTAGAAAATAAAAGTTGAACCCGTCACTTGTTTGTCATTATCCATCAATTTAAATTCAACTGTAATGTATTTAGAAGTACTTATAACAACAAACCAACAACTCTGATGTGTATATCTTTCTGGCTCGAAAATGAAAAAAAAGGAAATTTTGAGCTCAAAAAAGGTGTTGTTTCAAATATTTCTTCAAAAATGGTTTACCCCTTTGAAATATGTGTACTCAAGTCTACAAAACTTGAAATGTGCATGTTAATTTGCTGAAATTTGTTTATCGATGGTACGGCGTAATGGATAACTTATGTGGTTGGCCAGAAAGTCTTGTCTCACTTTGGAAGCGAAAGCTTGATAACAGATTTTATTCAAAGCTAACTGCAATCTGGGGTGGATTCGGATGCTGGCTGATCACTGGAAGAAGATCGTCGAGAATGATGGACTTTATTTTGAAGAAAACATGATGTGTTGAGCATAAAATTTTGTTGTTTTCTTTCCGCTTCCTAACTGAGTCAGGACTTTCTGGCCACCCTAATATAACATGCGGATCTCTGAAGTTAAAAGATATATGGGTCATTCTGCCTTTAGGAAAAGGGTGTAACACCAATGGCGTTAACAATTTTTGGGGGTATATTTGAGGTTCTTAATCAGATTTGATGCAACCCTGAATTAATGGCGGTTTCGCTGAGCATCGAAAAAAATTTGGAGCTCAACCCTTTTACAAAGGCATGCTTAATCGTCCAATTCCATTAGAATTTAAATGAATGCCTTTCCTATTGTGAAGCATTTTTCATTGAAGTTTTCCCAATATATCATGAAAGACTAAGATACCTCAATTTACTTTAACTAGAAGATTGGCAAACTGCCCGGCCAAGTTCTGAAGTTTTTAAAATAATAACGGATTGGCGGATATAAAATTTGACTAAATATTTAAGGGAAATAACTGACTTTATACTAAAAATTACAATATTATGTCTGCAAACTAAAGATTTAACTGCAATTTCACAAAATCTGGTTTCTTATGGAAAACATAGAATTTGACTGGCTAGCCTTGGTATGTCATTGGAAGCAGTGCAGAAAATTGTGGAAGATAAGAATTAATAGTTAATACTTTAAATATGAAATTGCAGAAATAATAGTTGTGAGCTAATTCCATATCCATATCCTCTCTCCAATACCTATCTCTCACCTCTGACCGCCATCCTTTTACCTCTGTTTTAATCCTCCTTCGATTTAATCTCCTTTTTGGGGGGGGTTCGTAATTTTTTAAAGCTACCGATTCTCTAATTTTCTGCAATTTATTGCACAATGTGTAGCCTCATCTTGCCAATCAACCACATTCTGCTAAGAGGTATGAATTACTAGTTAGCAAGAATAACCCACATAAGAGGCAACCTTATCTTCTGCATAGCCGGTTCCCGTAAGAACATATTTCTTTGATAATTATCTAGCGAGTCGATATCAAATGATTCACATAAAATCTAAAACTATTCGTAACAATAAAAAATCATTTATAAGAGAACGTCTGTATAGACGTACACAGGGGTGTAAATTTTTAGAAAGCCTGGCCCAAAGTTCAAGGAAACAAAATATGAAGCAGGAAAACCACATATTGGAGGTCCATAATTGTAACATCATTAAGTTCTTGGATTGGGTTTAAAAGACGCCAAATCCATTAAAAACTTTAAAAATTTGACGGCAGTTTAGTCAACTCACAGGCATCACAACACCTTTTGTTCGTAGCGCGGGATCTTTGAGACTCAATGTCAACCGTTCTCTTCGTCAGTTGGTGCAGGTAGAAATACAATTAACTTTGGGCAAAAACACGCAAAAATTTATTATCTTCAACCAGGTATTCTAATAGGGTCAACAAAAATGGGTCAGAGATGATTTGATCGTACGGGACAGTGGGTAGCGGGTTTTTAGGACAAAATCGGCCGCGGTTCATTGGCCGCCGCTAAATCAGACGGATGGAAGGGGAAGCCAAATGAGCAAGCTCTCGCCTGCTCGTGTAATTGCCAGTGGGTGTAAATGAATGAGTAGTGGGACAAGTATTATGGTTTATATGCATGTGAGATCATTTGCGATGGTTGTTTATATCTACGTATTTGTGAAATGATTATTGATTATTAAGGTTATATATTTCGTGTAGGGGTTCGTGTTTTCGGGTGGTTCCACGAGCCTGTCTTTTAAAAGTTATTTCACTCTATGTTTTCAAGTCTTTCTTTGGGCTTTTATATTTTTATGTACTTATTTCTCTTTATTTCTTGATATGAGTATTTTCTCAATTTCATTTTATTATTATTAATTAATTATCGAATTTTTACTAAAGACACGCGTAAGGAGATGATCGAGATTACTTTTGAGTTGTTTTTACCTAGGTTTCCTGTACATCCCTTGTTCCCCGCCCGGGTAGATTTTGGTTCTCGGTTTAGATTCAAAAGCTTGTGGTAGTTCTCGTCTCTGACATAACAAATGGGACTAAAATAATAGTCATCGGTCTTACAGAAAAACTCCCTTGCTTTGCGCGGCTAAGTGAGGATTCGTCTAAGGTTAGATTGAATTGGCTTAGTTTATGTTAAGTAGATTAGATTATGTTATTTTGAGTACAGTGTGAGATATCCTAGATATAATTTAAGCGAGTATGTAGTGTTCCAGATCCTTATTGAGTATGGTTGTGATTCGACTATTCTGACCACGTGGTTGGTTTTCTTCAGCGTTTTCTTTTCCTCCGGATTCCAACCCTTTCATTTTCCTCACCGAGGACGAAGCCCGTAGAGAGATGGTAAGAATAAATCTGTACAGAAAGCGGCGACCCTAGAGGGGGAAAATGTGAGGAAGATCATCGTGCCGCCCTTGGGGCTGGATGAAGGGGGCTAACTCTGAGTGATGAGGCCATGGGTGGGGGAGGAGATAATCCTCCAGACGTTCGCAACAAATGGCAACCTCTTTGCAGGAGGAGGGGGGCTAAGAGGATAGATGAGAAAAGGAAGGGGAGCCAAGAGGGAGGGGGGGGCCTTAGCCCGAGGTTCCCCCTGGCCACATATATATGAGGGAGGGAGACTCGTAAAGAAACGGGGAAATGAAATACCCAGGGAGAATAAAGCCCAGGTAAACTTAATCTAGTGTGAGAGTGCAGGGGTGACTGGGGCCGGTATGGCGTGGTGCTCGTCTAGGTACAGCTGGATCTGTTTACGCGGGTACTCTCCCTCCCTTGAAGGGTACTAATCTTGGCTATGTCGTTAAACTTGACCAGGGTGCTAATCATGGCCATGGCGCTAATCTTGGTCATGATACTAATCCTAGCCATGGCGCTAATCTTGGCTACCAAACCTACTTTGGTTATGAGACTAATATAGCTATGCTGCTAATCTTGGTAATGACGTTAAAATTGTTCATTTGTGTCTTTAATTAGGTAAGTTTTATGTATTTCGAGAAGCGTCGTTGATGATGTGCAAATAAAGGCCAAAATTGATGGAAATTAACCCCTCGATGGGGTGCTGAGGGTTGAAGGAGTAAGCAAACCCGGTGCAGCTGGAAAATGTAATGATTGCATTACTCCTTAAAATGTAGAGCAGGATTGGCAACTTCCCGATACTTCTCCATTTTTCTGCCCCCCCCCCCTTTCTCCAAACGCTCCTAGTAGTGTCTTCTTTAGACTATTCCAGCGGCAAATCTGGCATTTTCTTTACAAAGCTCTTGTTAGGTGTGATGGAGGAACGGCCCAAGGTTAGTTTAGGAGTTTACAGCTTTAGTTCTTCGACACCCCCAAAATATTATTTTTTCGGCCATTTAATTTTTACCACACTGGCAAACTGCACTGCAAACAATACAAAATATTCCTCTGTGACTGATTGCCACTCGTACTTCGTTCATACCAATCTCAAGGCGATTGAATCGGGGGACGCCCCGCGGGCACTGTTTAAGAAGACGCAGCGACTGTGAGGAGAAAATGAGCTTAAGCCAAATAGACCCAGACCTATGTTACTTGACACTGTACTGCAGTGCTATGGAAGAGATTGCTGTTTTCCTTAGTCAATTTTAAGAGGATTGTTTTATTTACTAATAGTTACCTCCTCGTTAATGTGGGCAGGTGCCCACGACTGGAGGGTGAAACTAACATAAAGATCAGAGTGACAAAAATTGCAAGGCAAAGATCAAATAGACGGAAGCTCAGTGGGAAGGGGTGGAAGGTTTTAAGGTTAGGTTTTACACCAACCAGCAAGTGGTTAGAAACCCACTGTGGCTCAAGGACAAGTCAACAGTTTAATGTCTAAGAATGTAGACTGAAAACTCTTTGAGCATGCTCAAAGAGCAGGAAGAGTAATGCGTTTTTTTGCGCGATGGTAAACGCTGAGACATGGTATTGTTGCGAATTGCAAGTCTGCAGTGAGGACATATTGTAAACAGTTCCTAGAGGAGCAGGTGCTAGTTCCCTCTCCTGACCCCGTCAATACCCTCGATTACTCAGCAATCCTTAACGCCTTTTCGCTCCATTGAAGAAGCTCCCAGAGCCAACCCAAGTGTCTTTTTGGAAACGGGGTTAATGCAAATGCGTGGATACTTCAAACTATTAATTATGTAACCTTAAATTTAATATATAAATATAAATATGCCTCAGAAGAACAAATAGGTTCTTTAAGTTGAGGTTGCCATAAGGAACCAAAGACTGACGATAACCTTAAGGAGGCGACTACTGAGCGCTTTTCACATCCGGACAGACCTTCAATAGGCAAAGCAACATTCGCCCTGTGGGCACATCCTGCCCTAAAGCCTTTGTAACATAACATCTTAAATATAATCTTAATAAATTATTTAAATTAAAGCAGTTAATATTTCTTTTAACAGGGCCATTTAGGTGAGTCCCTACTGGATAAAGCGAGAGACCCCAAATTCAGATTGAAGTTTGATGCGAAACAAATACCTCGGAAGCTCCAACAACGTGACTTAATTGAGGCCAAGCCAGAAGGAGGCAAAGAAACTGGAGTTAATTGTGAATATCAGACAACTCAAGGCTCACTAAAGCTGGGACATCCTTCTTCTTCACCTACACCCTAAACCCTAAACCTCACACTAACCTTCTCCTCCTCCCTCTCCCTCTGCCTCTCTCTCATCAAGGCGTAGGTTATAACCAAACACCTACTGAGACACCTGGCATAAATAGCTAGGTGAGGATGATGATTGGATGAAACCAGACAAAACCATCCTGCACTCAAACAATTAAATAAGGTAGGCATTTGGAAAAGACTGGCCGCTAATGAGAGGCTAACCTGCTCATCTCATCAAGGACACCCAAAACACTGAAACTCCAGAGTGTTACACAACGTGAGGAACGAGAGGGTATGATGTATTCTTGATGTGGTAATGGGGTAAATGACGATGTCATTAAGAGTGATCTAAGTTGGTACTGGTACATAAGAAGGGATGAAAAAAAGCCTTTTAAATCATTGGTAGGAAGAGCAATGGCTCATTAAGTGACACGATAATATTTTGAATAAGTGAGATGCAAAGGGTCGCGCTTAGGAGGAAGCAAGCCATGAAGAAATGCTACACAACATAAGACCCAATTAGTATCAGCTTTGTGATTTATAGATTCTGTAAATATAGGTAGGTTTTGTAAGAAATCCTATGGAAACCCAAGAGCTCCTCTTTGTAAGACCCCAGCTCAAAGATTGTGCTGCCCCTACAGCGAAACTTGCTCACGATTGGAAATAAGCAGTTTTGAACAGTTGAGCGTGGACACTGAGGAGGAGACATTTTCACAGAGATCTCAATTCAAAAGGGGCTACTCAGAAGTGTCATTTCATCAAGAAGAATCTTGCTGATAGTTCTAAATTTGTAGCAAATATTTAGAAGGGCATAGTAATGAATAGGGAAAATATATATTCTCTGATGACGCTTACTTCCGTTTGTTTTGAGCTTCTGTAAGATTCTCGTTAAAAGAAGAAACGGTCAGAGATTTTTCGAGTCCCCTCTACTGACCATAATGATGCATCCGGACGTTCTCCTCATCCGGGGATGCTTCTTACATTAAAGAACTGGATCACCTACACTTTTCCATGAACTCAAAATCCTACCAAACCTGCTTCTATAGCACTTTTTCGAACAATTCAGGAACAATTTTGGTTGTAACCTAGATTTATTAGCATGGAAAAGCATCTTCTCATAAGAAAAACGCAAAAACAAAATCTTGGCTGTAAAAAGCATCAAAGTTTTGGGACCCTGACCTAGGAATTCGGCAGATATGTACCCAATAATGAATATGTGGGCGATAATGAAACTCTAGGTTGATAAAGAGAAGCCATTAAATTGTAACCAGTTGCGGGTGTTTATTAAGAAAAAATGGAGCAATGTCAGTCAAGATATCAGCACAAATTTTGTCACCAGCATGGCAAAATAAATTGAAGCAGTCATGATGAAGAAGGTGCATCTGTTTAAATATTGACTGCGCTCATCAGTTTACTGTATTTATTGATAAATGAGTGTGGACCTTAAATATTTGTATATTTTGCTTTCAAAGTGTGAACAAACATTAAAACGTTACAGCACTATAAGAAAAAATATAGTTGTATCAAAACTTTTAGTCATAAATGTATTGTTGTTCTATATTCAAATCTCGCGATCTACAAAGACTTACGAGTTCATTATGAGAGACTCAAAAAGAATTTTGCAATGAAGAAGACAAATGTAGCCTTTGTTCTTCTTCTTCCTTTTTTCCTTCCTTTAATATTATCCCTTTCTTATAATTATTATTAATATATTAAATGAAATTCTAAGATATGTGTGGAATTCTCCCTAGATAATTTACACAGATCATTTTGAATAAAGTAATTGGGTCAGAAGAGTCTATACAGGACCCAACTTACGGCTCTTCAAAATCTTTGGACAGGAAAACTCAGCTTGGTCAAGCATAATCAAGGAAAGGTGGCCTATTACCCAGGAGGTTTAACTCATATGTAAGAAATCAGAACAAAAACAAGGAGAGAATGTGGTAAAAACGGGGACAAGCAAAAAGTGATAAATAAGACTAGACTAATGGCATATGAAAGGCAAGAAAAAGCCTGTCCATCGTCTTTCTAAACACATAGAAGGATGAAAAAAACATAAAGAGGAAATTGTGATTTAGACCGACGCATAGATTGTTTGTTCTCAATATCCTAATCACTTTCGCCAAGAATGATCCGAGAGAAATGTGATAAACAATAATGACGAACAGGACAAAAATATTCGGATAAATTATGTCTGGGAATAAATTAGTTTGGGGTTTGTCAAAACTTTTTCTAATTCTTCAGGTGGAAATATATTAATAACGATCTAAAGACGACCAAATCTTTGATTGATATTTTCGTGGGAAAAAATCCCTTTCAATATTTGCTCCAAATATTAAAACCGATGATCCAAACAAATTTTCCTTTACCTGTTTTTTGCAGCCCCAATTACATAATTAGGAATTTTGACCTAACGACCCAAATCTTAAAAAAAACTCTAGATTCTCATCGAATTCCAATAATATATTAGCGCACGTCTTTTATTCTCGTTTCACACTTGTTGGTACTTCTTTGAAATAAATTTAATTTGGATCCTGCATCTAACATATATGCAAATGTGCCATTTGTAATAATTAAAGAATTAAAACAGAAATGACGACATGTGAAGGCCACACACAGAATGCAGAAGCAAGAAAACCCATGAAATACATCTGCTATGGTAGCGAGAAAAAAATAAGATTTCAGAAAACAAAAAGAAAAATATATTAACGAATTCCGGGACTATTTAGTAACGGGGATAAAAGTTTCTAAGCAATAATCCTTTGGAAACCGTCCGAAAGTGTCTCACAAGTGAATTCGACTAATACTCAGAGCTGCTGGAAACCATTATAGAGAGAATGGATTGATAAAGCAAAAAACCTAGTTTTGTAGAGAAAGACGCAATTCCATAATTATAGAGTACCGAAAGCAAACAACAAAGAGAGAGTAGACCAAAATTAAAGGATGGTGAATAAAAAGTCGGTGATTCTTGTTTAATTCAACAATATTTTATCCTTTATTATGTGTAATTAGTAACATAGGATCACGAGTATCTGCCAGTAATTATAAATTTAAAGGCTGTTTTGGTGAGTTTCTTGTCTTAGAAACCACCCTCTTAATAGATTTAGCGGTTACACTCAAAGTTAAAATTGACCGAATGTTATTCTGGTAATGACCACTGAGTTTTTCTAGAAGCAAAGTTAGAGTAATGTGCTAGGAGAGCTAACAAATTTTAGTAGCTAGATTGGTCCTGTACAGGTGAAACTTAACCTGAAAGGGAGGGAATCATTTATAAAGAGGACGATTTGCTAATCAGTGTTTATAAATTTAGGTATAAATCTATTTTGTTGTCTATTTTAATAGAAGTATATAGACATATATGTAAAGATTGAGATTTTACAGAGCAAAGAAACTGAACCATTTTTTATGCTAAAAATATAAAATTGATGACATGGTTAGCACAGAGCACTAAAAGAAGAATATGGCTCAGAAACCAAAGAATGTTGAAGATCTTTGACACAGTTTGGAAGAAGAATGGAATAAAAACCTGCCTGATCTATTCGACAATTTTTTATAAAGTCATCAGGTTGAATATATTTACAATTAGACCACCGCTACTTATTTTTCCTATACTGATGTGCAATTCAGGTTCGTCGGAGAACTTGCATGGTCAATAGCTCATGTGATGTTAAGAAAGCTGATCTATGCTATAACAAAAATACTTTACTTAACGTTCTTCAACCATCTTCCATTGCATAAGAATAAATCAACGAGAAGTCTTATTTTTCTCTAAAGCCCTCCTCAACCATTTATTTTTCTTGTTCCCCGTCGGCTGTGTCGTAAGCCTCAATTTCTTAATTAATACACAAAAAAACAGGATGCCAAGAGTGAATCGTGTAGAAGGAATTTTCTCGCAATTAAGACAATTGTAAAATAAAAAAAATATTTCGTGGACAATTTCGAAGATGTTTGATAATTATCCAAAATCTTCGATGCTATTCGACCTTGAATAGCGTCACGAAGTATCCATTTAAATCAAGTTTGCTTTCCAATTAGTCTCGTGTATTTCCCATAGTGTCTGCTTTGTTGTTAAATTTTATTGTTTGTATAGTAGTAAAGATTTTTTTTTGTTTTTTTCCTGTTTGATTACCAGAACCACATAGCCATTCATCGGATCGTTCCCCAGTCGCCTCATCGCAAGTAGGACCTCCCTCGAAGTCATCGACCCGTAAGAATGAAACCCCTTCCATTATTAGTATTAAGTTTCCCTTTTTGACTTGAGACTAGTTACATTAATCAATTAACTCCATTTAAGAATCTTTCTCATAATAATTTTCAAGAGGCTCTTTCAATTTAAAAAATTCCCCTTTGCATATTATTATATTTATTTTTATCCGTGTAAATAAAATTTTTGTTGTTTCATCATTAACTAACCCTGATCGATACCTCCGAGTCGGTCGATAATCCCTGCGAACCGTCCTTCAACGGTTTGCGTTGCAGTAAGTGATTAAGGGACCCTCCCACATAATATAGGAATTGTGTATGGTATAGGGTGGTTGTACTACGACAGTGAACTGGCCCAGGTAAAATAATTAGATGATTCCTTTATCACTAAAATAATTGGAGCAATATTAGTAGTTATAAAAGTGAGTTCAATTTTTATAATGTAATATTTTTAAATCCGACTAATTTAAATAACCTCCCTTGGAAAATACAGAATTTCGCTTATCATCCTGATATAACGAACTTGTAAATGACAATTTATGGCATCCAACAGTGTACGAACCGAAAATGCCATACTCACTTTGGACAAATGAACAAGCAAAATGAGAATATATGTTTATACATGTTGTCCAAACGCTTGTGTATAGTGATCACAACATAATTTAATTAGATCGAATTAATTAAACAATGTTTGCCAGAGTTCTGTAGTTTGCAATTTTGGTCTTTTTTCCCCGAGCTTTACACTTATAAATTTTCATTTAATTTTAAGTCTGAGAGCCACCAGGTTTATATATATATATATATATTTATTTATTTATTTATATAGGCATAACTCTCGTTCATTTTTTACTATAAATAAATAAATATTTCAACATAACCGAATAAATTATAATAGGTAATTTTAGGGCCGTAAGTAACTCGTGAGATTAAGGACTCTATAATGGAACGTAATAGAATGTATAGATTCGAAAAACTAGTGATATTGTTGAGAATCGAAACCGATATCTTTATTATCTTCACACTTTAAAATCAAATATAATAACAGTCAAACCACTATTTCAAAAGGAGGTAGTCTCGCTGTTAAAGCCCAATGCTTAGCGATATTCTAGAGATGTACATAGATGATGATAAGCTTATTAATAATATTATCGGGCATTTCAGGATACCAAAAGAGTCCTTAGGGGAGATATGAACCCCTGAACGGTGATATTAAATGAAAGTTTTGCAATTGTTTCTAAGCTGGAAAATACGAGTAGTTTTCAAATACTTCGTCAAAACCGAATATTACAAAAAAATGGAATAACCACTAAAAATGACATTACACTTATCTAACTTTTCTTATTTGATATTAGTCACGTACAGAGAAAATATTGTGCTACATTTTGAATCGCACACTTTAAAGTTTTTCCTGCAGTAATACCACTATTCCATCAATGTTGAAGCAAGGTCAAACCACAAATTACTGTTCAAGCTTAGTTGCCCAACAGTGGGATTTTTGGACAATTAATAACAATTCAGGAACATACTGCCCCCATAAAGCCTACTGTTTATAAATAGATAAATCGATTTGCGAATGGAAGAGAGTAGGTTGAAGACCATATTCGCCATGACAGACCGTCAACATCAATAATGTAAGAAATGATCATTCCTGTGCAGCCAATAATTGAAGAGACAATCGATAAACAGTGCAAATTATAGCAGGAAAATTGTTTGAGGGAACTCAGCTAAAGTTGTGAGCTACTCCTTCATTGCAAGAAATGAACAAGTTTGATGAGACAAATTTATCCCCTTTTTATATATTCTATCGACCCATTGTCTAGATATTCCGGTGAGACAATTCTAAGGGCATGCAAAACATAGAGGAGAAAACACTTTTTGCATGCCCTTAGAATTGTCTCACCAGAATACCTAGATAGAGAAATCGATAGAATATATAAAATAGGGATTAATTTGTGCTACCCTTTGTACTTTCTCGATAATTGTTATATGTCTGCCAAGCGTTCCTATCATCAAACTACTGTTAATATCCCTAAGTTTCAGGTCAAAAACTTATTAGTTTTACCCTATAACAATATTTTCATTAAATTACCTCGTTTACTTAGGCAGCTGAAGATAAATGTTGTTTTTAAGTACGAGACTACAATATATCGCATCCTTGTCAAAATTTCACTTTTCCAACCTAGCATTGTTTATTCGATATGTTGCAACAACTGCAAAAAATGTTATTATGGACAAACCGGAAAAGAACTAGATGTTCGGGTTAAGCCACATCAAGCCACATCAAGAATTTTCTACATATGTACAATCTTTACCATAGCATTAACTGGAACAGTAGCAAACCAGTCATTAAATGCAGTAATTATATTTCTAGAAATATATCAGAATGTATCTCCATTAATGCGTTTCTAAATTTCCACCGTTGCCCCGGTTTGTGCATGCGAGACTCCATTATTACTACATACACAAAATCTCAAATAAAGTTGTTTCAGGAATTTGTACCCCATAATTAAGGTTGAGAGGTGGGTAGTCTAATCCCCTTTTCAACTATTTAAGGCAATGTATGTCTCGCCTCCTGGTCATTCTTTGAAACGATCTTTAAGAATAAAGACAAAAAGGCTCGGAATCGTTTTTCACTTTTCCTTTGTGGGTTTATCTGCATAACATAGACTCACGTGGAATTTGTGAGCTTTTTTCATATATATATCTTGGGAAATCGAAATCACACCCTCACAACTGAAGCTCTGTTCATTGTCCTGGCATTTTGGCGGCGTAATTCTATTACTTAACTGCCCCCCTTCTTTCTCCTGGCCTCGGGGATAACCGGAAAGGCGGCCCAAAACACATAATGCACTACTTATCACATGTCGGTCCCCTATGATCCTAACATTGGTTAAACCGTCAATAATTCCCCTAAGAGTTGATATTTAATTTCACTTCATAAACGAAATTAGAGGAGAGTCGGCCTATTGCCAGAAGGTGCCCTTTAGGGCTAGAGGAAAGACACTGAGAAAAAACCGTTAGAGAAGAAGACTTAAGGCCGCCTTCCTCATCCCCCCCCCTCATTCTTCTACCCCAAGTGGGGTGGCGAATTATATAATCCAATAACTGTAGAAGAACGAGGAAGTTAGAGAGATCATCCCGCCATGAAATCTGGCATAAGTGCCCGGCAAACCAACGAAAGTGACAGAGAAGAAGCTCATCCTGAGCCAATTTCTGGAAGTCATACCGAAAATTAAGCATCTTGTCTCAGGAATATCGTGTTAGTCATCGAGACAACTAAGTCCGGCTCAGTGCCTGGCAACACTACGAAAGGAAGACAGAGGAAGCTCATGCTGATCCAGTTCCTGGTGGTCACACAGAACTTTATGCTAACTTCTATTAAGAAGCAAGTTTGAATAGATCTCCTCAGAGAAACCCTCTATCCTAGTATAAAACAAAACATAGAGATAGTCCTCGCCATTGAGGAATATCCCAAAGTGAACTCCCTCAAGCACTCCCTTTGTCAAAGGATTCACTCATTTGCTCATCGCTCGATAGTGCGAATTATTCCAAGATTAACCCGAAAAGTGGAAGAAGCATACTTTCCCCATTCGGTTGGTGAATCATCTTACCAAGATAACGTGCTAAACGTCATCAGTCGCACGCACTGAATTCTTCTGTGGCTTTAAAACTATCACCCGCAGACAACATCTGGAACTAACGTCCACCCACCTCCCCGAAAACAACATTCTTGAAGTTACATAAAAAATTGAGGCTAAGGTCTGTCTCAAATACGATTCTCGTGTGAGGCTTTAAAGATATTTAAATGCCTTTATCTGCTTCTTTGAATGTCAATTAGCGTTCAATATTTAAAGTGAGCTTTGGGTCAACAATTACTGTATATTCAATTGTGTAATTTAGTAAGCCTCACTTAAACTTGTTTAATTCAAAACTGTTTAGTTTGTTTGTTAGATTTCAATTGTTCTTTCATGTTTTAATTAAAGTTCCATTTTCTTAGAAGTATTTCATTCAATCCTCTTATCGCTGGGCATGGCACTAGAAACCCTCACAGAATAAAAATAACTTAATAATACTACTCTTAGAGAAAACTTAATCAAGGAGTTTTGAAGTACGTAACAAACCTATACGGACGTATTCCACCACTGTGGCCTTGCTATACCACGACAATATATATATATATATATATATATATATATATATATATATATATATATATATATATATAAAATATATATTGTTAAAAACCAGGATATATTTCCACTTGTTTGATTTTCTTTGGCACTTTCTATTTTTCTTACAGGCTTTTTTAGTCCATCCTGTTGATGTTAGATTGCTTGTCCTATATTCATATCTCTTTCTAATAAAAAACTAACTTAAATTGCTAAGCTTTTATTGAGATAAAGAGGAGAAAATCGATTTGCTAATTATGAGGTAGAATAAAACTATTACCGTCAATTTCCAAAGTATCTTTAATTTCGTTTTTGTATTAAGCAATGAATAAAATCGCATTAATAAACTAAAATTTAAGAACTTTATTTCATAAAATGTATGAACCTTCAGACTGAATTTTTATAAATCCTTCTTCCATTTTCTTACATTTTTCCACAAAAATTCGAAGCTATTTAAAAAATATGCTAAAATCTTTACTAAGGTTTTACGATAAAGAGTTTGACATTTTCCGAAGAAAAAGTTACTTATAATTCCAGATGTGCTAGCATAGTAGTATATATATATTTCTAAACTAATAACAATATTCTAATTTAATTAAATATAAATGAATAAATTCGACTTAGGTGTATTTATAAGCGCATTCATAAGTAGAGTTTGCGAATTTTCTCCTTTCATCCCCTTAATTCTTGATCAGAAATTAGGAGACGTTATTTTGTGATAGTCCCAAACTTTAATTAGTCTAAAATTTCTCTTCAAATCATTTGCCTTCATCTTAAAGTATTGGGCATAAACGTTTATCTGAAGAAGTTGATAGATTAATATTTCTAAATTTCTTCTTCATTTGAGGCGGAACTTAATCAACTAAAACCGAGTATTCGATAGCAATTACGCATCTATGCCAGTTGCCAACTTATATTTACAATTTTAATACATAATTCTTTCATGAGAGTTTAAATAGAGAAATAATAAGATATAGATCAGATTTTATCATTTAAGCTGTGGAAAAAGATTCTACTCTGCTCTTACATTAACGACATAATGACAGTTATTTAATGGGTTGATTACTTTTTTAATTCATGGCAAACAGAAGCCATGAATTAAAAAAGTAATCAACCCATTAAATAACTGTCATTATGTCGTTAATGTAAGAGCAGAGTAGAATCTTTTTCCACAGCTTAAATGATAAAATCTGATCTATATCTTATTATTTCTCTATTTAAACTCTCATGAAAGAATTATGTATTAAAATTGTAAATATAAGTTGGCAACTGGCATAGATGCGTAATTGCTATCGAATACTCGGTTTTAGTTGATTAAGTTCCGCCTCAAATGAAGAAGAAATTTAGAAATATTAATCTATCAACTTCTTCAGATAAACGTTTATGCCCAATACTTTAAGATGAAGGCAAATGATTTGAAGAGAAATTTTAGACTAATTAAAGTTTGGGACTATCACAAAATAACGTCTCCTAATTTCTGATCAAGAATTAAGGGGATGAAAGGAGAAAATTCGCAAACTCTACTTATGAATGCGCTTATAAATACACCTAAGTCGAATTTATTCATTTATATTTAATTAAATTAGAATATTGTTATTAGTTTAGAAATATATATATACTACTATGCTAGCACATCTGGAATTATAAGTAACTTTTTCTTCGGAAAATGTCAAACTCTTTATCGTAAAACCTTAGTAAAGATTTTAGCATATTTTTTAAATAGCTTCGAATTTTTGTGGAAAAATGTAAGAAAATGGAAGAAGGATTTATAAAAATTCAGTCTGAAGGTTCATACATTTTATGAAATAAAGTTCTTAAATTTTAGTTTATTAATGCGATTTTATTCATTGCTTAATACAAAAACGAAATTAAAGATACTTTGGAAATTGACGGTAATAGTTTTATTCTACCTCATAATTAGCAAATCGATTTTCTCCTCTTTATCTCAATAAAAGCTTAGCAATTTAAGTTAGTTTTTTATTAGAAAGAGATATGAATATAGGACAAGCAATCTAACATCAACAGGATGGACTAAAAAAGCCTGTAAGAAAAATAGAAAGTGCCAAAGAAAATCAAACAAGTGGAAATATATCCTGGTTTTTAACAATATATATTTTATATATATATATATATATATATATATATATATATATATATATATATATATATATATATATTGTCGTGGTATAGCAAGGCCACAGTGGTGGAATACGTCCGTATAGGTTTGTTACGTACTTCAAAACTCCTTGATTAAGTTTTCTCTAAGAGTAGTATTATTAAGTTATTTTTATTCTGTGAGGGTTTCTAGTGCCATGCCCAGCGATAAGAGGATTGAATGAAATACTTCTAAGAAAATGGAACTTTAATTAAAACATGAAAGAACAATTGAAATCTAACAAACAAACTAAACAGTTTTGAATTAAACAAGTTTAAGTGAGGCTTACTAAATTACACAATTGAATATACAGTAATTGTTGACCCAAAGCTCACTTTAAATATTGAACGCTAATTGACATTCAAAGAAGCAGATAAAGGCATTTAAATATCTTTAAAGCCTCACACGAGAATCGTATTTGAGACAGACCTTAGCCTCAATTTTTTATGTAACTTCAAGAATGTTGTTTTCGGGGAGGTGGGTGGACGTTAGTTCCAGATGTTGTCTGCGGGTGATAGTTTTAAAGCCACAGAAGAATTCAGTGCGTGCGACTGATGACGTTTAGCACGTTATCTTGGTAAGATGATTCACCAACCGAATGGGGAAAGTATGCTTCTTCCACTTTTCGGGTTAATCTTGGAATAATTCGCACTATCGAGCGATGAGCAAATGAGTGAATCCTTTGACAAAGGGAGTGCTTGAGGGAGTTCACTTTGGGATATTCCTCAATGGCGAGGACTATCTCTATGTTTTGTTTTATACTAGGATAGAGGGTTTCTCTGAGGAGATCTATTCAAACTTGCTTCTTAATAGAAGTTAGCATAAAGTTCTGTGTGACCACCAGGAACTGGATCAGCATGAGCTTCCTCTGTCTTCCTTTCGTAGTGTTGCCAGGCACTGAGCCGGACTTAGTTGTCTCGATGACTAACACGATATTCCTGAGACAAGATGCTTAATTTTCGGTATGACTTCCAGAAATTGGCTCAGGATGAGCTTCTTCTCTGTCACTTTCGTTGGTTTGCCGGGCACTTATGCCAGATTTCATGGCGGGATGATCTCTCTAACTTCCTCGTTCTTCTACAGTTATTGGATTATATAATTCGCCACCCCACTTGGGGTAGAAGAATGAGGGGGGGGGATGAGGAAGGCGGCCTTAAGTCTTCTTCTCTAACGGTTTTTTCTCAGTGTCTTTCCTCTAGCCCTAAAGGGCACCTTCTGGCAATAGGCCGACTCTCCTCTAATTTCGTTTATGAAGTGAAATTAAATATCAACTCTTAGGGGAATTATTGACGGTTTAACCAATGTTAGGATCATAGGGGACCGACATGTGATAAGTAGTGCATTATGTGTTTTGGGCCGCCTTTCCGGTTATCCCCGAGGCCAGGAGAAAGAAGGGGGGCAGTTAAGTAATAGAATTACGCCGCCAAAATGCCAGGACAATGAACAGAGCTTCAGTTGTGAGGGTGTGATTTCGATTTCCCAAGATATATATATGAAAAAAGCTCACAAATTCCACGTGAGTCTATGTTATGCAGATAAACCCACAAAGGAAAAGTGAAAAACGATTCCGAGCCTTTTTGTCTTTATTCTTAAAGATCGTTTCAAAGAATGACCAGGAGGCGAGACATACATTGCCTTAAATAGTTGAAAAGGGGATTAGACTACCCACCTCTCAACCTTAATTATGGGGTACAAATTCCTGAAACAACTTTATTTGAGATTTTGTGTATGTAGTAATAATGGAGTCTCGCATGCACAAACCGGGGCAACGGTGGAAATTTAGAAACGCATTAATGGAGATACATTCTGATATATTTCTAGAAATATAATTACTGCATTTAATGACTGGTTTGCTACTGTTCCAGTTAATGCTATGGTAAAGATTGTACATATGTAGAAAATTCTTGATGTGGCTTGATGTGGCTTAACCCGAACATCTAGTTCTTTTCCGGTTTGTCCATAATAACATTTTTTGCAGTTGTTGCAACATATCGAATAAACAATGCTAGGTTGGAAAAGTGAAATTTTGACAAGGATGCGATATATTGTAGTCTCGTACTTAAAAACAACATTTATCTTCAGCTGCCTAAGTAAACGAGGTAATTTAATGAAAATATTGTTATAGGGTAAAACTAATAAGTTTTTGACCTGAAACTTAGGGATATTAACAGTAGTTTGATGATAGGAACGCTTGGCAGACATATAACAATTATCGAGAAAGTACAAAGGGTAGCACAAATTAATCCCTATTTTATATATTCTATCGATTTCTCTATCTAGGTATTCTGGTGAGACAATTCTAAGGGCATGCAAAAAGTGTTTTCTCCTCTATGTTTTGCGTGCCCTTAGAATTGTCTCACCGGAATATCTAGACAATGGGTCGATAGAATATATAAAAAGGGGATAAATTTGTCTCATCAAACTTGTTCATTTCTTGCAATGAAGGAGTAGCTCACAACTTTAGCTGAGTTCCCTCAAACAATTTTCCTGCTATAATTTGCACTGTTTATCGATTGTCTCTTCAATTATTGGCTGCACAGGAATGATCATTTCTTACATTATTGATGTTGACGGTCTGTCATGGCGAATATGGTCTTCAACCTACTCTCTTCCATTCGCAAATCGATTTATCTATTTATAAACAGTAGGCTTTATGGGGGCAGTATGTTCCTGAATTGTTATTAATTGTCCAAAAATCCCACTGTTGGGCAACTAAGCTTGAACAGTAATTTGTGGTTTGACCTTGCTTCAACATTGATGGAATAGTGGTATTACTGCAGGAAAAACTTTAAAGTGTGCGATTCAAAATGTAGCACAATATTTTCTCTGTACGTGACTAATATCAAATAAGAAAAGTTAGATAAGTGTAATGTCATTTTTAGTGGTTATTCCATTTTTTTGTAATATTCGGTTTTGACGAAGTATTTGAAAACTACTCGTATTTTCCAGCTTAGAAACAATTGCAAAACTTTCATTTAATATCACCGTTCAGGGGTTCATATCTCCCCTAAGGACTCTTTTGGTATCCTGAAATGCCCGATAATATTATTAATAAGCTTATCATCATCTATGTACATCTCTAGAATATCGCTAAGCATTGGGCTTTAACAGCGAGACTACCTCCTTTTGAAATAGTGGTTTGACTGTTATTATATTTGATTTTAAAGTGTGAAGATAATAAAGATATCGGTTTCGATTCTCAACAATATCACTAGTTTTTCGAATCTATACATTCTATTACGTTCCATTATAGAGTCCTTAATCTCACGAGTTACTTACGGCCCTAAAATTACCTATTATAATTTATTCGGTTATGTTGAAATATTTATTTATTTATAGTAAAAAATGAACGAGAGTTATGCCTATATAAATAAATAAATAAATATATATATATATATATAAACCTGGTGGCTCTCAGACTTAAAATTAAATGAAAATTTATAAGTGTAAAGCTCGGGGAAAAAAGACCAAAATTGCAAACTACAGAACTCTGGCAAACATTGTTTAATTAATTCGATCTAATTAAATTATGTTGTGATCACTATACACAAGCGTTTGGACAACATGTATAAACATATATTCTCATTTTGCTTGTTCATTTGTCCAAAGTGAGTATGGCATTTTCGGTTCGTACACTGTTGGATGCCATAAATTGTCATTTACAAGTTCGTTATATCAGGATGATAAGCGAAATTCTGTATTTTCCAAGGGAGGTTATTTAAATTAGTCGGATTTAAAAATATTACATTATAAAAATTGAACTCACTTTTATAACTACTAATATTGCTCCAATTATTTTAGTGATAAAGGAATCATCTAATTATTTTACCTGGGCCAGTTCACTGTCGTAGTACAACCACCCTATACCATACACAATTCCTATATTATGTGGGAGGGTCCCTTAATCACTTACTGCAACGCAAACCGTTGAAGGACGGTTCGCAGGGATTATCGACCGACTCGGAGGTATCGATCAGGGTTAGTTAATGATGAAACAACAAAAATTTTATTTACACGGATAAAAATAAATATAATAATATGCAAAGGGGAATTTTTTAAATTGAAAGAGCCTCTTGAAAATTATTATGAGAAAGATTCTTAAATGGAGTTAATTGATTAATGTAACTAGTCTCAAGTCAAAAAGGGAAACTTAATACTAATAATGGAAGGGGTTTCATTCTTACGGGTCGATGACTTCGAGGGAGGTCCTACTTGCGATGAGGCGACTGGGGAACGATCCGATGAGGCAGGTGGGGGCACGATCCGAAAGAGGCAAGTAGGGCACGATCTGAACGATCCGAATGAGGCACGTAAGGCATGATCCAAACCCACATCCCGATGAAGATAGCCAAACTTGAAAGATGATGCTCGATGGGGAATGTGGGAATTCTCGTAATTCAGCTGAAAGAAGAATCTTCCTTCCCCCAAATGTAATCGATCGAGATTTTCTTCGGTTCGATTAAACAAAGGGAGTCTGTTTCGCAAATTCGAAGGCTTGCGTTTACAGAAGCTAGCAATTGACTTGGGTAGAATCACGGCTAAAGAAGTCTTCTGTCTGACGAACGCTCACGGGACGAGACGATAAGGAAGTACTTGAGGTGATCCTGGACTCATCGAACTACAGAATAACTCAAGTATTTATATGCCCGATTCTGGAGGGAAAGGGGGAGACTGGAGAAATCAGTCAAGAGCTCCAACATCTTAATTTGGCGGCGGAGTCGATTCATCATTTAGCAGCAAGGGTGAGACTGAGTGACATACCAATATCACGTGGTCTCCGATAAATTGGGAGGGGAGTTTAGAGGTTGTTCTTTTACACCCCTTTCTTTCATAAGGTGGAACCTTCCTGAAAGAGGAAGAACAAGCGACTTCGAAAATTTGGATAGAACGGAATTAATATTAAGGCATCAGCCTGATAAAAAGGGGGGACCTGACCTGTATTCGACAGGCTTAAAAAAAGTCTGATTTTGATCTGAAAACAAATTAACGTAAATGAGTGGAAAATTAAGGAACAAAATTAGAACTTTATCTAAAAGGGTAGTTGAACAACAAAAAAAACCCTCTTAAATAAGTATCTACACGGACCAGGGATATATCTACAGAATAATAAAAAAAAAGCAAATAATATATACATGATTAGCGGACGGGTTTACAGGCGACTAACAATTTAGTGGAATAGCCAGCATTGTCGGCTAATGGATTCCGGCTAAGATTATTACCTATACAATTTTGGTACCACGTATATAGCAAACATTAAATCGATATTGTTGGAGTATCAAAAACCATCCCATTATAGGTCCGTCCTTGCTCTTAGTATTTTGAAGGTACGACAAAGGGCGATGTTCATTCTCGACAATAAACTTTCCCTATTAAAAACATTCTAAACTTAGTAATACTCCATACTCTAGCTAAAGCTTCCCGTTCTATTACCTAGTAATTACGTTCACGGGGCAGTAGCTTTCGGCTCGCGAAAGCCACCGGGTGGCTTTCAACTTCGTCGGAATATTGGAGCAGCAGGCATCCAATTCCTTCGTCACTCGCATCTGTCCGGATGACGAAAGGGTTAGAGGGATTAGGGAAAATCAAAATGGGGGAGGGGACGCTAGCTTGTCCATTAGCTGCTGGAATCTGGCAGTAGCTTCGGGATTCCATTAAAGGGGATTTGGGGATCTCTTCTGAAGGAGGCCACTTAAACAGGCGGATTATACGCGAACTTAAGGATAAATCTACGGTAAAACAGGCCGATCCCATGAATGATCTTAGCTGTTTATTCTTGCGTGGAAGGGGCATCTCAACAAAAGCTCTGACATTTTCGTCGTGGGGGCCCATCAGATTTTTCGAGAGAACAAGCTCTTGAGTACTAGGGACGATGTTATGCTCAAATTGATTGGAGCAACCGGGAATCTCGGGGATGACATCTTCAAATCTATTTTTCAATTGCTGCAGCTGACTCTTCTGAAGAACAGCTAGACTGGGAGAGCAATCCAGTATAGAGAATGATGATTCCGGGATCAAGGTTGGATAGGGTAATCACAATCTTGTGCACTGCATAATACTTGCGGGACATTAAGGGGGGCAGCGTGATACACTGCTTCCAAAGAGGACACTTCATCGAGGGAAGCAATATTGTTGATACACGCATGGTTGTGATATTTTTTTAACCGATTGATGTGATAAACCTTATCTCTTGAGTGGGTTCGAATCAAGTAATCCATTGGTCCTTTTACCTTTAGAACGGAAAATGGGCCCTTCCACTGGCACAGAAGTTTAGTACTCTCCGTGGTAAGTAGCAACAGACCTCCTCACCAGACTCAAATCTTCTTTTCTTCGCTTTTAAGTCGAAATTAGTTCGATACTTTACCAAATTTACCTCAGCATTTTGGTACGCATTGTCGTCACATGTCTCGAGCGCTTACGGAGGTCTAGGAGATACGAATAGGAGATTGGTTAAAAATTCTTTTAAAGTAGCAAAGGGGTTTCGAACATTAAGGCCATACAGTAATTTTAAAGGGGGCGAACCTAGGCTCCTATGGAAGATTTCACGACACGCAAACAGTGCCAGGGGTAAAAAGCGGTGCCATTCTCGTGGTTGATCGCTAAACAATTTTATGAGTAATGCTTTCAATGTGCCATTTAGCATTTGGCTGACTTCGTTTGTGGCTGGGTAGCATGGGGTAGTAAATAGAGGTTCTACCATGATGAGCTTACCGACATACTCCATAAGCTCGGAGGTAAATTGTCTTCCTCGATCCGACAATACCTCTTTAGCCATTCCTAAACGAGAAAAAATGAAAAAGAGTGGCTTCGGCGCACGAAACGCTATCAATGTGCCTCAAGGGAACTGTATCAGAAAAACGGGTAGCGAAATCTACCAAAGTGAGGACGTCAATGTGTCCTTCACTCGACGGAGGGGGGGATGAATGGGGGCAATAAGATAAAAGCCCACGCGAGAAAAAGGTTCCAAGATGATCGAGCTTTTCTGAAAGGGGGATGGATTGACCCGCCCTTTTGCAGATGTACTTTGGCAGGAATCGCATGATTTGCAGTACTCTGCAATTTCTTTGGCCGCACCTGGCCAATAAAAATTCTTAAAAACCCTCAATAGCACGTGGTCTTTGATAAATGGGGGGAGGGGTGAGAGGTTGTTCTTTAAATGCATAGAAATGAAAATATTCGATAGATAATAATATCTCAGACATAATACATATATTGACATCTTGCATGCTCGGATTTTTTAAATGTATCCTGTACCTTGAAGAACTTATTACATTTGGTAGAAATAAATATTGGCGTTACGAAAAATATTCCTAAAGGTGCTGAAAATGGAATAACTTCATAAGGAACATTTATTACTGTAAAAGAAAGAACCTCTTTCTTTGTTGTTGCTGGCGCAAGCCACATGCAGTAGAATACCTGAAATAATAATTTTACAGCTACTATGTTTAAGTTTTCTCAATGACGTTGTATAACCTACAAGTAGTTACACCAACATAATAGAAGAAAATAGTAGTTCCTACATAAACTTTATAAATACTATCTTTCTTTGCCTTGCCTACAAAATCAGAAATGGATTTAGTTACTCCTTCGAGTTTGCCACCAGCACATAAAGAGTAATTTTTTCTTTCAGCCTGATACCTATCAGAAAACTGATATTGGTGGTGCACAATCGAATAAGATACCAAACTAACTTTATTCTGGTCTTCATCCAGCAGATATATTTGTTGTGAAATTGACATTTTCTTCTTATGGGTCTGCACTGCGCTCTCCAATGCATCAACTCGAAAGAAACTTCAAACTTAATTGCTGTTTGTCTTCTTACACCTTGATCTTCCCCCGTTGTGCGGAGGAATTAGTACTCAGGCCTCCGACTCCCGACATCCCACTTTGCTAAAATATGTGCAATTTCCTAGTATTAGCAAAGAGACGCGACCTCATGCTGTCAACGACTGGTACATCTTTGATATCACGTTGAAACAGTATCACAATATTGAGCTATAAATGATTTTTCAGAGCACTTGTTCCACTCTCTTCAGGGGACCATTTTAGTCATTCATTGGAGAGATAATTAATTTAGGATTGGATAAAGGGTTCAATGAACTAAGAAAAATAATAATAAATAGAAATATTAAATTGTAGTCTGTTAGAGATAGGGTAAAAGGTCATATGAATTAGCAAGCTGTAAATAAAAAAGGTCTTTCTCGCTTCTACCACCTGGAACGCAAAATATTAGAGCTCTAAATATACAAACACATGTACTCAAGAGATGTTTGAGGATGACCCGAAACACAAAAGGATTTGAAACAAAGAACAATAAAAGCGATGAGAATTTCTGTTCAGGTGAGTAAATTAACATGACCTTCTCGGATGCCTTTATATATAATAGGACGAAGAATTAAAAAATCCCTGACCTGGAAAATCTATCAAATCTAGACAGATTTTACACAATTAAAATAATACGATGGATTGGGAGGGTAATTTTTGCATCCGAAACTGTACCGTCTGAATTGGAAAAAGTAGGAAGCATAATAAGTAGATGAATATATGAGTTCAATTGTGGGGATACCATATTTGTTTTTTCAACCTTTTAGTACCTTAGATTATCATATGTGAAATTAAAGCTCATTAAAAGACTTATATTCCTGCAAAAATCTTAATAACCTACGGCGCCGTTTTAGAGATACATGGGGGGCTTTCAGAACCCTCAACTTGAAACATGATATCATATAAATGGTATAGAATTAATAAACATTGAGCAATTGAACTCAATTCACGACAAAAGATTACAAATTGATTAACTTATCATTTGAAATCAGTTTTCTGTAATGCCAAGAAAATCTATTTTAATGGCGGACTGAAACATATATTTTTCATACATGGTCAAATATAAGCTTTGTTCTTAGCTGGATGGGTTGTCGTTAGATGAATAATTAGGGTGTGTGGAATGCCCTGGAATATAGCTCAATCTATATTCGAATGATGCTAAAAATATAAACATTTCTGAGGTGCCGTTATTTTTAGCAAATATTTAAATTCGCATGGTGTAGTTTGGCGTTTTGTTCAGAAATTCACATTAAAAAACTACGGATAATTTCCACTAATGTATAACCTTTTGCATTATCATGTTTTTTACTGTGTTCTAGTCAGATTGATAAAACAAAATATATACTAGAAAAAAATGCAATAAAATTACATAAAAGTCAATGGTGTAGTTTTGTTCTTTTTTTTCAAGTTAGATTGAAATATCCTGAAAGTTTTCCACGAATGTATACAATTTTACATTATCTAAATTTTTACTATGTTTTATTCATCTTGCTAAATAATAATTACACCATAAAAAAGTACATAATATTTGCAATAAAATGATATTCAAAAACCCCCCAAAATGCTGTTTTTGAACGAAACAGCGTAAAAAGTAACTAAAGAGGAAATGTGTTATCCCTTTCAAAGTTAAAAAAGCTAAACAAATAAAGAGCATATAAGTAAATAAGACTCCTCTTGTATAAATACATAATATGATTTCGAAAATTAAAAATTTAATATATAATAAATAAAAGTAATTTTACTTAGCTTTAAGCCAGCGTTCACTCAAATAAAAAAAGAAACCCAATGTATCTAGTAAATATACCAATATACACTGAAACACCTTTGAATTAACACAAAGTGCAATATGCTTAATCGACACGAGCAAAATATACATTTAACTTTTCTTCCGTCCGTCCAATCAGGCTTACTCAAATATATTGAACAAGAACGACTTAATTTCTCAATAAACACAAAATTATGTAAAATATTATGGAAATGTTATACATACATGACACAAATCAAAGGTGATCTTCGAAGAGCGCTTGGGAATAGAATCTTTAGATGAGATGTCAGGTTAGATACCTTACAAAAGGAGGAAAGAGGAAATTCTTTAAATTGTGAGGGTAACATCGAAAAGTGGAGCGCCATTACCTTCCATTATTCGTCAACGCAGCAAATAAAATCTTATGGCAATGTGGAGCCCCTAACGCCAGTTCAGTTTCGATAGCTACCTCCCCCATAGCATTTGTGAAGGAATCTAAAGACTCCCGTTAAGAGGCGCGTAAGCCCTTTTTGCGTATTTTACCAATAAAACGGCTACCACCCTGAGAAAAATGGGCATAAAAGTTTTACGCCTTGTTTTTTGTCCCGGCCCCCTCCCTCTCTCTGTCTCTGTTGTCTGACTCTTTCTCTTTCTCTCTCTCTCTCTCTCTCTCTCTTTCTTTCTGTCTCTTTTCTCTTTCTCTCTCTTTACATCTTTTGATTGAGGTTGATGTTATACCGCGTACCTAGCTAAAATAGGTAAGTCCTTATATGTATTCGCACCCATCATCTTTTGTGTAGCAGATTTGCAATTCGGATTTTCGTTCGAAGTAAAGTTTCTTCTTAGTAGTTTTCATGTTACACAGAAGCCCATCCTCGAACTACATTAGCGGGGATTCTTGTAAAATCAGGGTAGCTTTCATCTAATCCATCATATTCATAGTGAGAATTTAACTGTTCTTCGCTCCTACATTTTAGCACCTTCAATGTTCACAATGTGCACTATTGACCTAGTTCAAGATACATTTTTAAATTCTTATTGGTTTGTGGCAAGGACAATAGAGATTCAGAAGTCTGGGCATTTAAGACAAAATTCAAAGGACTAAATTTTTGAAACAAAGGATCAAAACAGACCCCAGAAAAGCGTTTGAAGGGGCCAACAAAGATGATCATTGCTTACAAATGGAGGCTTTGGATACGAAAAATAAGCGGAGCGCTGCATATTTCTACTTGCAAAATTCCTTCTTCTTTAATATCAATGAGAAATGAACGAGGGAGTACTCCAGATGGGAACAAATTAGATACCCGAGTGATAGATGCCTTTCTGTGTTAATCGCCAGTCGGGCGAGAACTCTGGTATTAGGTATGAGCAAGGAAGGACAGAGAGGTCACGCGTCGCGTTCGTAGGTTTAAGACGTTAGGAGGCGGGATAAGGTGTATGAGACTGTATGTAGATGCTAACCAAGACGGGGCTGTATGGTACGAATTTCTCAAAGCTTTTCCTGAAGTATTTATACCTCCTGAGCGGAAGTGGGTTGACAGAGACCGCCAAAAGGGGAGCGGGAAGTCTCATTAGACTTGGCACGCCAAAGGCGGACGGGTTATTTTCAGTGAGCATCACAACACAGAGAACCCAAGACGGATCACAGGGGTGCGCGAATTCTTTGAGGTGGTTCCTTGGGTTTGACTGTTCAAAACATTCTTGATAAGATCGCCGGGGTCATCCGACCGCGCGAAAGTTTCGCCGCATCCTTTGGGCTGTGTGGGGGGTGTGCGTGTGCATCTTTCTCAGGGGCTACGGGTAAACGTTAGGTTCTAGAAGCGGGGCGTTAACTTTCTCTCTCACACAATGTAAATAATCAAAATTATATCAGAAAATATTCTTACCACTCTCATCCTTCTAAAAATTAAGGAAAATTGGAGCATCCTTTATTTTATGTGATGGGTATAATTTTCCGCATTTGTGGTGGGTGAGGGTGAGGTATTGTTTCCTGGTCTCGATGATAATAGAATAAAGTCAATATCACAAAGTTTTCTCCTTCAAAAGATCGCAATCGAATGAGTGTCCTTGGCTTATTTTACAATATCGAGTCAGAATCCTCATATTCTCCCCATTCTTTTGCAACTCTCCCTCTCCTTCCTCCTCCTGAAGCTATTTAGAATACAAACCATTTTTTTTTATTTACATGAATTAAATCATTCACTCTTCTTCTGATGCAGCCATTGTTCCGAATCAAATGAATTATCAATGTAATAAATCGGCTAGTCAAATGAGAAGGGCGAGAAGAGGAAGAAGAGCAAGCAATGATTACATTAGCAGAAAAGGACAAGGGGAGGAGAAGGTGGTAGGCAACGGTGGTGGTGGTGTTGGTGGGCAGGGGCAATTTTTTTGTTTGTAAGCAGGATATTGGTTTTATAACATTATATTTGCTATTAATTTCGCTTTTAAATCATATATGGCAACCTTACTATTTTTCGAAATTTCATCCCTCAACTTGGCTGAAATTTGATAGTGGCGCAATTTCACCCGAACCGATTCTATTCTTTGGATCAATTCGGTCGATGGGACTTTTATTCCTTTGGAAAAGGTCATAAATGCGGCCTTAGACTCAAATTAATCTACATAATGGATCTTAAATATGAATTTCGTTCATCTATCGCTCCTTTATCAATTCTTATCATTTGTGTGATTAGTATATGGCCTAGCCACAATTTGTTTTAAAAATAAAATACGTGTTCGTGTCTCCTCTTTATTGTGATATAAGAGTGAAGGTCTTGAGATTAATAGCTAATTTTATATGAATGTTTAATTAAAAGAAAAAAGAAAAATTGAAATTATTCTGCTCCATCTTTGGGCTCTTGGTGCAAAGTCTACGGGATTCTGAGCCTACTTTTATTTTCTTTTGAATTAAAAGAAAAATAAAAAAATCCTCACGGCTAAACTATTTAAGCTAAAGCATTGTGTATGGCATCATTAGCTAGTAAATTATTTAATTGTTTTGCCATCATTCCCGTAGATAGGATCATTAGAATAACACGATTTCCTCACGATTTCCCAAACTCCTTAAGTAAATAAAGAAAACCTGATATTTTCACTGGGACAAATATTTGTATAAGATAAGTTCAAACTTTTCACTGAATTTTCCGATAACAATAATAAAATCAAATAATAAATATTGAATAATAATAAATAAAGCAAACTTTATTTTGATACTCCTATCCAGACTAATCAAATGCCATCCCTTGATTGTCAATTCCGGTTCCCAATTCTGAACTCCAACTTCGCTAATTATAATTTGAAACTGTTCGAGAAACCCTACGCCTCCCTCCAATATACGGACATGGTCGTGTTGCCTCTTCATAAATGACTACAAACCTGTTCATTTCCATGCAATATACATTGTTGTGAAGCAAAGGAATAGAGAGTAAACGGCTCTCATTTCATTTTACTCAAAATAAAATAATAGAAATTCAGAGAAGTCTCTTTCATGATAACGGACAAATTAGGGGCGCTGTATCGCCCTTCAAATTGAGGCAAATAATGTGAAAACGAAATAAGAAAACGCAGAACCTTTCACATTGAGCATATATGTTAATGTTTTGACGTAACGAAGGAGAAACTAGAGAAAGTGATATGAAATGAGGTAAATAATATAAGAATTTAAAAATAGAAATAATTCAGACCGAATTAAAGGAAAATCGTGTTGCCTTTCTCCAACTTCCTTCCTCTCCCTACCACACAAAATAAAAACACTGTTGCCAGAATTAGATAAAAAAATTACCGCCATATGGCAGTTCATTCTGCACCAATGGGTGCCATATCAGCTCGCGTAAATAATCACAAAATCGAATTCGATTAGAACGTTGCCAGAACACCGGAAAATGGCAGCAAAGCTTTAGAAAATGTGAATAGGAGTAAAAGTCTTTTATGGCAACTGCCATAAATCTCAGTGTTATCTAACACAAAGATGTTAAGGGTAGTTATACTAGGGAGGTCAACAGTTGGGGCGGGTACGGGAAAGAAGGGATAACTTTATTCACCGCGTAAAGCCAATCTTCGCCCTGGGTAAAAGAAATGAGCCTCTATATCCCTCTAGCGGAGTCAGAACCCCCTCCCCCCCAAAAAAAGGAAGAAGACCCCCCTCCCAAAATAAATTAAAAGTCCAAAGTTTTTTTAAAGCCTAAGCTTATGAGATCCGGGCTCATAAATACCTAGGTCTCTTCTCAGCAACGCCTAGGAGGAATTCTCGGGCATGTGTTGGGGACAGATCCGAATCACTCACCCGATTAGAAAAGTATTTGTAAATAGTTCCTACTAAAACGTAGTGTTAGTTACCTATCTATTAATAACACAGTCTATTAGATTAATAGAAATAGTGAGTTATGCGGGCAAATGAGGCTGGTGAGGAATTAGGGTCAAATTCCGAAGAATGGAATTCAAACCATCACTAATACCATCTAACTACCTGTAGCCTACCAATAACTCTCACGGAGGCATACAGTGGTTAAGACAAATAGCGCTCATTAACATGGTAGAGACCAGGCACGACAGGATAGTTGCCAACCAGGACACAAAAGAAGCCAAACTGTTCTCTTGTTGGCATCGAATTTAAAGTCAAATAACAACGAGGATAAAAAGAAAGTGTTGAGGTTGGAAATGTGAAAATGTTGTGAAGACATATGGCCCCGATCGTCCTCTAGGCAATGAGGCAAACTGCTGGTGTTAGGGCGAAGAGGGCACGCAAATTTACAGTTTGCACCTAACCTCCTCTTGCCAGTGCGTTAAAGAGTAGATGGGGAAAGGAAACAAGAGGGGGTGAACCATTCCTCCCCCATCCATGGATGCCTGGGGGAAAGCTAATGACAACTAGCCTATTGAATCTTGTCGAAAGAAGTGTTAAAGCCCAGGTAGCCTAAAACTAGTGTGGGAATGTTAGGGGCACTAAGCCTAGGATGTGGAAATACTCTTCCAGGTGTTGGGTGTACATTGGGCGCACCCTTGCTGGGCATAATATTATTCAATTTCTGAAATTAAATTTTCTTTCATCCATTTCTTTAATTAATAAAAATAATTAATTAATTGGCGTCATTTAAGACTCATCTCGATTTTTATCCTCGCTGGCGTTCATAATAAATGCGTGGGGTTTTGGATGGTTTTGTTGCCATAGGATTTATACAGATTTATGGTAGCAAAAGACAACCGAGAAAAAACCCTCGAAGAGTCCAAGAAAGCCGACGCTGGTGGCGGTGGAACGAAAACATCCCTTTTTAAGGAAGGTGTCCTCAAAGAAGATCGAAGGGTCAGTGGGATGAATAGAAGGATGAAGCCTTGACAGAAGGGATGTAAGTGAAGGTGAAGAGGCAATGGGTGCTGAAGCCTCGAAGGAAGCATTTCTATTTCCCTAATTTCACCAACTTCTTTACCAAAGTCTATGGTCAAAATCTCTGTCAAACTTTACTGTTGGTCCTTGTTTTTCTTTTTTTTTACTAGGAGAAGGGGGGTAATAAAGAGACACACAAAACTAAACTTCTCAACATTTTAGGACAACTTTTTGCAATTTCTAAAATTTTGGATACTTCAAAAATTCAATACTTTCAAATTAACCCAGAATTATTTTTCCCGATCTGAATTATTACGATCAGCAATAAAATTAAATTGACTCGATAAGATAATCTCTAACATTTACAAATGAACAACAAAAATAAAGGGATCCTCTTTTGGAGAAAGGGAACCTGTCTGAATATCTATTTTCTAGTAGCACATGGGGAACTAATATTGATCTTTTCAGATAACCATTATCCAATTACTTTGCCTTTCCTCCTCGAGTTGTTTACTACAAAATCTTATAATGATCCTTAATTATTCTTGAGAAAGATTATTACAAGGCCCTAAGAAATGAAGAAGTAGGCGGATTACGGCCATAATCTAAATGCCGAACCATAGATTGGATTAAATATTATCGTAATTGTTTAAAAGAATGTATATACACAGGAATAATGTCTTGGGTAAATCTTACATTTGATAAATTGATTCCACCTAAGCATAGAGAGGAAAATAAAGCTAATTTCAGGCATGAAAGAAAGTGCTACCTGAACCTGATATAGAATGAAAATAATTCCGACCCATTTGGTCGAGCAATTTTTATATACACTTATTCAAGTTCAAACTTGGTCACACCTCAATTAAATCAATATAATTTGCGTTCCAAACAATTGGATCATCATCAGGAAATGTATAGAGGTGACAATATGTAAAATTTATATAATACAAGCTTAAATGATAACGCAAATACATTCCATAATTTTATTATTATCATCATTAACTTTACCTCTTATGGGAAGATCATTTGACAACCAATTTCTCAAGGATGAGAATTTCTATCACCAATTCGCCAGAATAAGAGCGATATCACGCATGCGAGCACGAGTAATGTAACACTAAAGAGCATAGATAAAGAGAATTGCCCTTTGTCTCTTCATAAATAAATGGAAGACTGGGAAAAGTTCATTTAAGATCAAGAGGAGGAATAATGTTTGTTATTGTCTCGTTTTGTGCGTAGAAATGTTCCAGCCGTTCAAATTAATTCTCAGGAGTTGAGATAATGAGATTCCCTTGAAAAAAGGGAGGAGTGTCTAATTCCGTTAGCGTGTGGATTTGCAAGGCGACCTCATGGATTAATGAGATTATATTTAAAAGGATGTAAAATAGCCCATGCGCTCCATTATCCATGTTTGCACCGTCCTGAGTTGATTTTTCTTTTCTTTTTCTTCTGACAAGTTAGATTTTTATATAAAATATGTCAAGCATTACTCCCTTAGGCAATCTATTTTTAATGACTTAATCGTAGTCATTTAAAAGATATTAGAATAGAGAGCATTTCATCATTGAAACACGATGTATGAAATATTTCTTTCCACGTTGGTTTGGAAGTTAGAGAAAGAGAAGATTAAGGAAAAAAACATTCACGGACGCGGGGAAACAAATTAATAACAAGAATAATATGTTTATTCTTGGCATTATTTAATAAGAGCCACTTATAGAAGAAGTGGTAAGCAAGGCTCTACAATTTTACTTAATCACACGGCATGGTTGCAGAACGATAGGACGACTTGAGTAATAAAGAACAAAAGATGATTTTGCCTCAGAAAGAGAAAGCGGAAATAGATGGAGTCTGTTTTTCAGAACGGAAAACGTACAGATCGACACAAGTTTCTTTTACTTATACATTTTTCTCTGAGAGAATTTGATAGCTTTATACCGAATAGAAAGTAGCAAATTAAGTACAACTATGGTCTCATAATTAAGAATAGAAACAACCTTTAACAAGTTCTGGTGGCCAAAGTCGCGTGCTCTCAGTTATTTTGATTTATGCCTCTACGACCTTTAAAACATTCAACAATTTCGGGCCTAACCTTGACAGTACCTTAGCAATTATATCATTCAAATGAAAATGTAAAAAAGAACATAAGGGCCTCAAATTTCGTTAGAATCGCCCGAATAGTTATGATGTTATTGCCAAATAATTCTCCAGTTAACCTTGGGATGAAGGTGCCAATTATATCATTCAAAAGAGAACGTTTAAGAAAATAAGTGTTGCAAATTTGTCTGGAGGGAAGGACGGAATTTGGATTCTTTTTTACAACGGAGAGCTGTGAGCGCGCTTAAGGAAAAGTTCACTTTTCATTAAAGTTAACGTTAACTTCAAGAAAGAAGAAATATTAGCGCCTTCTGGACTGATTGGAGATTCCTCCTGTTTTCAGTGGGTGGAGGCTTACCCTAAAGGGGTTATTCCTCCTTATTCCACGCTTTGACTTCCACTTACTTCACCGACTAAAAGCAACATAACACGTACACCGCTGCGCTCAGAGCCGCTTAAAGTAGGTTATAGTAGACCCCGGAAGGAAGCCCCAATAGGAGGGGGGGTGAAAAAGGGGGCTCTTCAAGACCACGAGCCTGAAATTATGTGGAGGCGTTTCTTAGCTTACGTCTATTAAGGTAGGGTGGTCGTGAAGTGTTAAAATAAGTAGGTAAATAGGGAACAATAAGCTGATAAGTGCAAGGTAATAGGAAACGTTATCACTATCCTTTTTAACAGATTTAAAGAGGAAGGAAGAAAACAAACATAGACTTCGAAGGAAGGAACGAAGAATAGAGCGCCTAGGCGCTAGACTAGAAAAAGGATGAAGATCATCCACATCTAGGGAAAGAAGGCAGCCTGGAATGCCTACGAGTACCTCTACGGTCAATTGACCAGGAGATCAAACCGGACAAAGAAAAACTCTGCGAAACATTATTTGTAGAGATAAAAGTAGCCCTCGTCAAAATGATCGGCATGCCAAATGGCTACGTTGTAATTGCAAGTAAGGAAAAGAAGTAGAAAATTTAGTGTCCCAGGAAGGAATAGAGACACTAAAGAGATTAGGACTAACACCCAAACCCCGCCTCAGATAAGTGCAAACAGAATTATCATATGCAAGAAAGTCGTCCTTTGGGTGGGTTCCAATGAAAGAAGGAAATGAAAGAAGAAATAGAAAAAAATCATAAAGGCATAAAAATAAATGAAATAATTAAATTTGGCCACCACACACATGTATATAAAATTAGGTGTGCAACATCGATATGGCAGCAAAGATGTTTCAACGAGGACTGCTCATGTTTAACATGATAATTCCACCAGAGAACATGGAGCACACGAAAGATATTAATATTCAAATGAGCTTCCGCTGCTATACGATGGAGGACCACTTGACTCGTGCCTACACTAATAAAGATACGCTTTTTTCTGAGTGCGGAAAGAAGAACCACGAATGGAAACAGTGCAAGGAAAGTACTAAGAAATGAAATGCGTGAACTGTCATGGGCCACATAGGACTATGGCAATGACATGCCACAAAAGAAAATAGATAATAGAACGAAAGGAAAGAGAAGCGAGAAACGAAGAATAAGCTAGAAGAAAAGAAACATACGCAGGAGTGGCTAAATCAACTGTGAAGAAAATGCAGGAAGCACATATCCATCTAACTGTGACACAAGGAGCATCAACAGAAGTGCTCACATGCATACTCTATGCCCATGTGATGAATATTGGGAAACTGGGGACCTTCGCTACGACACTCAATACAATGCTAGAGAAAAATGGAGTGAAAAAGATGTGGTTCCCTGACAATCTCCCCCTCATCTCCTCTCCTTAAAATCAACGTCGCCTCAGCGTCGGTACCATCGAGCAGTGAGCAACACACTACTGAAGAGAACGCAATTTCAAACATGTCAGGGCAAAGTAATTAAGTAGACAAAATAGTACGCATGGAAGCATAGGAATTAAAACATAAAGTCTATAGCGATGAATGCTCCCCCGCTCCCAAGGGGCAAGAAACATGACGTCATTATTACGGCAATTAAAGAAGGAAAATGCAAATAAGCATTCAAAGGAAAGAGAGTAGAAGAAGACGAGGAAGAAGTACAAAATCTCTTAATGGAAAATAAATTCGAATCTACCCTGGCGACTGCATTACTCTATGCCATTCTACATATCAATTATAAAGAATGGTAGGTTTAAAGGCAACAAAGCAGAACCCAACAAGAGATTGACCCGGCAGAAGTCCAGAGGTCTCTAGACGACCAAACTTAATAAACAATGAAACCAGAAAGGGGAAGAAAGCTCAGCATTCTGCAAATCAACACTCATGGATAAATCGGTAAAACATCGACATTAGGAAATAACTTCAGAGCGCTCGATCCAGATATAAGCTTAACATCAGAACACTGAGAAAATCCAGAAGAAAATTTAAAGAAATTGTTCGATTACACCGTGATAAACGCGAACCCTTTAGGCGAGCGTCATGACTGGGCAGCTATAGCAATAAGAAGAGGGCTGAAGTTCAAAGAAGTTAATAATTTCGCTGAGGCATACTTGGTCGTAAAGATTGAAACGGAATTAACGCCAATAATAGTAGCCACGGGATACCAAACATCAAGAAAAAATAACCTTACCGTGCACAACCTATTTAAAATCTTTGGCACAGGTTTGCCAACCATCTTTATGGGAGACCTCATTGCGAGATGCAGTGCAAATGGATACCGCTCCAGAAACAACAAAGGAGCTAATCAGAAATGATGTTGGAAAGAAAAATTTTCAAGAGAATAAGGCAAAACTTTCCAACCTATATCACAGACAATGCAGCTACAAAACCAGACGTCGTGCTAAGTAGCTTCAATATGCCATACAACATCCACATAAAACCAGTTACCTTTGCATGTAGCGACCATGTTCGAACACATTTACTTTTGAATCAATACCCGATAAAGGGATTTTACCGGTGAGGAAGGAATACAAGACAGCAAACTGGGCAGGTTACAGACAAGATATTAGTAACTTCGTCCTGAAGGATCTCACTGACGCCAACCTGGAAGATATCCATGAGGAGAACTCGAGGTTAACAAGAATGATCATTGAAGCGGTCGAAAGATATATACAAAAGACAAGATACTGTACTCTTCCACTTCTTCGATGGACAGAGGAAATGAAGAGAAAGAATAGGCAACTAAGTCAAATAATAGACGAAATAATTTTCCATGGACTAAATAGAGAGCGATAAGAAGAAATCAGAGGACGGAGAGAAGAACTGTGGCATTCCATAGAAGAACAGCAAAGCCACATATGGGATAGCCTAATAGAGAAAGTAGACGAAGAAAGAAGACCAAACGAGAACTGGAGACTAATATATAGACTTAAAGGCAGGCCCCTGAGAGAAAAAATAACAATTAAGAATAAACGAGGAGAAAAGATCCAAGAAGAGAGTTTTCGTAATCACTAGAAATCAGTATTTTCCAAAACAACAGAGGAGGACGAAGACGTCAATCCAAAGATAAATGAAATGGTTTCCATAGTCTTGCGAGAAAACATAAAATAGATCACGCCAGCACCACGTGTAGAGCGAGAAAGGGAGGAAATTATGGGTACAGGGGCCTACATAACACCTCAAGAAATCAAAGGCGTAATAGAATCATTCAAACAGAAACATAACATAACATAACATAATTACACGGATGACAAAAGCCACAAGGGCCTATCAAAGGTCATCCGCCTGCGTCAAAACCCACCCACAAAAAGCACCATCACCAGGGGAAGACAAAATCAAAGTCCTACGCAATATAATATAACAGATGACAAAAGCCACAAGGGCTCATCATAGGTCATCCGAGTCAAACGGCCTCTTTTTTAAGGCACCCAGACTCCCAGGAAAACTACATCCAGAGGATTTCATCCAGAAACAAGGGTATCACCAGTCAAGGCTTGTCAAGAACTAAATCATGCAGCTATAGATATATACAAACAATATTAATATATACAAAACTTAGGAACCATCACAACCTTCCCTTCCCATAAACTCATCCAACCTACTCTTAAATACATTTGATTTCGACTACCTACTACCCTCTGCGGCAATTTGTTCCAGAAGTCTACCACTCTATTAGTGAAAAAATATTTTCTTAAATCCAACCTACACCCTTGCTTTTTAATTTTCAAGTGGTGACCTCTAGTCCGATTTCCATCATCTAACTCAAAAAACTTGCTAACATCCAATTTATCTATCCCAGGAAAAAATTTTAAAGAGCTCAATCTATCCCCTCTCACACACCTCCTTTCGAACGAGAACATATTTAATACCCTCAGTCTATCTATATATTCAAGGTGCCTCAGGGAAGGAATAATCTTTGTTGCCCTCCGTTGCACTGACTCGAGAAGGTTAATATCGTGTCTAAAATATTGGGACCATGCCTGTATACAGTACTCTAGATGTGGCCTAACATAAGAGTTATAGAGTTTAAGAATAACCTCCTTATTTTTGTAACTGACATTTCTCTTAATAAAACCCAGCACTCAATTTGCCCTATTTCTTGCTTCAATACACTGCTTAGAAAACCTTAATGACTTATCTATTACTACTCCTAGATCTTTCTCATCCTCTACTGAGCTCAGCCAATGCCCATCCATTTCATAGATAAATTCTCTATTATCTTTTCCCAAGTTAATAACTTTGCACTTATCAAGGTTGAAAGTCATTTGCCACTTATGTGCCCAGGATAACAATTTATTTAAATCCCCCTGCACTTTAAAATTATCAAAAAATATCTTTAACTACAGCTGCTAATTTGGTATCATCCGCAAAAATTGACACTTTATTATTAACTGCCTCCCTAAGATCGTTTATATAGATGACAAATAATAATAGACCGAGAACTGATCCCTGAGGAACTCCACTGATAACATCCCTCCACTCTGACTTTACACCATTTAGCACTACCCTTTGCTTCCTGTCTTTCAGCCACTCAGCTATCCAATTTGAAACAGCCCCACATATCCCAATCATTTTTAATTTATAAACTAGTCTCCTATGTGGTACCTTATCAAATTCTTTACTAAAATCTAAGTAAATTATATCTACATTCTCTCCCTTATCTACTTGATCTGTTACAAACTCCAGAAAGTCTAGTAAGTTAGTCAAACATGATCTACATGATCTAAACCCATGCTGAGCATCGCTGATTAACCCCTACCTCTCTAGATGTTGGCAAATCCCTTTTTTAACTATTTTCTCAAGAATTTTACAGACTACAGGAGTTGTGCTAACCGGTCTAAAGTTATTTGGATCCTCTTTACTACCCTTCTTGAAAGCACAGGCCCCTCAGGAATAACCAGAAATAATCTTACCAAAGCACCTAACATAATCATCAGAGGATTAAAGAATATATTTAACGCGTGCTTAAACACCGTTTAGGTATGATGGGTATAAACTAGCGGAAATGATATTCGTCCTAAAGCCAGGAAAACCACCAAACCACCTCAGCAGTTACCGGCCAATATCGCTATTGAACTTCATGGTCAACGTCTTCAGAAAATTCCTTAACAGAGGACTAAATGAATATCTTGAAGAAAATGACCTTTATAATGATTATCAGTTTGGATTCAGAAGAGAAAGAGACACCACAATGGCACTTGTCATAATAACAGAGAAAATAGCAAAGGCCAAAGCAGAGAATAATTACATCGATCTGGTCCTGAGAGATGTAGAAAAAGCATTTGACAAAGATTGGTTCAGAGGAATGCAATATGAGACTCCAAATCTCCAGATGAATAGCAATCTGAAGAGAATTCTCTGCGATTATTTCACAGACAGAAGAGCATATATGAAGATCAATGCTTATTCAAGACCGGAATTCAAATTGAAAGCTGAACTCCCGCAGGGGGGCTGTCACACCCACTTCCTTATTCAATATACAAAGCAGACCTGCCACCACGAATAATGCCTGATTGCCTAAACATAGAATTCGCCGACGAAGTTAGCCAACTCGTGGTCCTTCCGTAATGCAAGGACAACACCTTGAGAATTCAGCAACATCAACAACAACGAAAAAGAATGGAAGATAAGGTTGAAAAGGAGGAAATTTAGAATAATGGCAATCTTTAGGAACAAAACCACTGAAATTGTAGGTGAAAAACAGAAATACAGATATCATAGTGAGGAAAAAGTACTAGGAGTCAGAATAAAAAAAAGAGGCTACAAACAACAGATAAGGGAGCTAAAGAAAAAGGTCATTGCGATGATTAACCTACTGTACAATCCAATCTAAAAGGGTTAGGTTTAAAAAATAAAAGAAAAGTCTATCTTAAACTAGGAAGAGAGGCATTACTACATCCGTGAACCCCTATCAACGGTGAAACAAGGACCAAAAAATTTAAAGTCCAGAAAATACAAAATAAACCTATCTACCTAATCACTAACAAACGTAGGAAAGAGAGGAGAAGACTACAGGATCTACACCAAGAAGAAAAGATTAGAAACGCTTAATATCAAAATCAGGAAAAGAGCGTAGAAAATATTGAGAAAGATAGAAGATCTACCTCTGACGTTTGCAGAGCACAGGCACACTAGAGCTGGAGTCCCCTATAATACTCGAGTTCCCAGCGGCAGACAACAGCTGAGAATCGAGGAGGTTTCCATGTTTACCCTTCGTAGAAATTCAAAAAGAGAGAAGGAACAAGCATAATGGTAGAGATATTTACCCGAGTATATATAAACCCAACCAACGAAATAACCAACCAAGACACCAGATTGCTACCCTAATAAGATAACTGAATTTAAAAAAACCTAAATAAGCAGAAACGACCGACTAAGAAGACAACGCAGATCAAAAGGGTAAACATAAATAATGCGAACAAAAGGAACTAAAAGTGTAATAAGTGAACTATATTAAAAAGTTTAACAAAATTTATAGTGAAGTGGAAGTTAATAGTAAAAAAGTTAACAAAGTGAAACTAAAGTGAAAAAGTGATAACAAATAGAGAAAGTGAAACAAAGTTAGGTAAGTAAAAACAAGTAACATAACAATACATAAACAAATCTCAAACAAAGATAACTCAAAACGGCATGAATGCTAGAATAAACACATCACTGAAAGATGAAGAGAATAAGCGAACAGAGATTAGGTCGTCCTCCCGCTTCTGTATGAGGAACATGGTGCTAAAGTGTGAGAAAGGAAGTAAGCATGATGAATGATGAGTAAATGCATGACGGTGGTTCGGCATCCACATTAATCAACAGGTCCTCCTTGTCACTCGGGCAAGGGCATTTTCCCCTTTCCACCTTTGACTACAGAGGTTGCTTAATCGGCCCCTTTACTAATCTGTCCTCTTTCAATTCAAAACTTTCCTTCTCCCACTATAAACCCGCTTCTAAAGCTTGTTCCGGTATTTTGATTAAGCACTTCACTGTCGGTTGACTTGAAATGAGAGTCAGAAGTGAGCGGATTTCTCCAGGAGCAAGACGGACGCGGGCCACCTCCTTTTCTCTGCCTCTTCGATCGTACGAGGGGTAGAGAGGGCAGGAGTAACCACGAGCTGTACCTTTTCTTCCCCTAAAAAAAAGTTTGACTATTTGTCACTCCGATCTAGTTCTCTGGCAATTGAGGCACAGGAAAATGAAGTTTTACAACATGCTATTTTAACGGTGTTCAACCTGGAGACGCCGAGATGTCGAGAGTATGGTTTTTTGCTGAAGTTGCACGTAAACATGGGAACCTCCTCGATTCTCAGGTGTTCTCTGCCGCTGGGAAATCGAGCGTTAAAGGGGAGTCTAGCTCTAGTGTTCGTGTGCTCTGCAAATATCGGAGGTAGATCGCCTATCTTCCTTCATATTTTCTCCGCTCTGTTCCTGATTTTGATATTAAGCGTTTCTAGTCCTGCTTATTGGTGTAGATCTTGTAGTCTTCTCCTCTCGCTCCCACGTGTGATGGTGATTAGGTAGAGAGCTTTATTTTCTATTCTCTAGAGTCCCACTTTTTCTGGTCCTATTTTCACCGTGTATAGGGATTAGAGGGTATAGTAGTACCTATGGTCCTATTACAAGATAGATTTTTCTTTTATTTTCCATGCCTAACCCTCTTAGATTGTAGAGTAGGTTAAGCATCGGAATCGCCTTGTTCTACCTTTCTGTTCTACGTTGTTTGTAGCCTCTTTTTATATTCTGAGTACTAGCACTTTAAACTTAATATGATATCTGTAGTTCTGATCTTCACCTACAATTTAAGCTGTTTTGTTCCTCGAGATTGGGATTATTGTAAATTTCCTCCTGTTTATCTTTATATTCTAATCTCTTTCGTAGGTGTTGATGTTCCTGATTTCTAAAGCTGTTGTCCTTGCCTGAAAGCATACGTTCCTGTACGGAGTGATGACGAGTTGGCTTATGTCGTCCGCCAACTGTATGTTAAAGCAACCAGGCATTATTCGTGGTGGCAGGTCTGCAGTGTATATTGAATACAGCGTGGGACTGAAAGAGCCCCCCTGCGGAAGTCTAGTTTGCAATTCGAATTCTGGTTCTAAACAACAATTGATCTTCACATATGCTCTTCTGTCTGTGACATAATCGCAAAGAATTCTTTCCAGATTGCCATTTATCTGGAGATTTAGGATCTTATATTGCATTTCTCTGACGCAGACTTTGTCCAATGCTTCTTCTACATCTCTCAGGTCCAGATCGACGTAGTTATTCTCTGCTTTAGCCTTTGCTATTTTCTCTGTTATTATGCCAAGTGCTATTTTGGTGTCTCTCCCTTTTGTGAATCTGAACTGATAATTATCATAAATGTCATTTTCTTCAAGATATTCTTTTAGTCTTCTCTTAAGGATTTTCTCTTAGACTTTGCCCATGAAGTTCATTAGCGATTTCGGCCGGTAACTGCTGAGGTGGTTTGGTTGTTTTCCTGACTTTAGGACGAATATCTTTTCATCTAGTTTATACCTATCAGGAAAGTAAGCGGTGTTTAAGCACGCGTTTAAACTATTCTTAAATGTTCTGATCACTATGTAAGGTGCCTTGGTAAGATTAATTCTGTTTATTCCTGAGGGGCCTTGTGCCTTGTGTTTAAATAATTGTATTACGCCTTTGACCTCTTCCGTTGTTATGTACACAGAATTTTCACCCTTTTTCGCTCTACACTTGGTGCTGGAGTGATCCTGTTTATGTTTTCTCGGAAGACTGTATAGACCATTTCGTCCAGAATTTCCTCTCATTGTCGCTCTACACTTGGTGTGCTAGAGGGATCTTGTCTATGTTTTCTCGCAAGCCTGTGTGGACCCTTTCGTCTCTCTGTGGATTGAGGTCTTCGTCCTCCTCTTGTGTTATGTTAAACACTGATTTCTAGTGATTACGAAAATGTTCTGTGGTTCTCGCTTCTTGTACCTTTTCTACCAGTTCATTCTTAATTGTTATTTTTTCTCTCGGAGTCTAACTTTAAGTCTATTCGTTAGTCTCCAGTTCTCTTTTGGTCTTCATTCTCCGTCTATATTCTCTCGTAAACTATTCCATATGGGGCTTTCATGTTCTTCTAAGAGATTCCTCAGTTCTTCATTCCATCTTCTAATTTCTTCCTATCGCTGTTGGGAAGGGTACCTGTATTAGCAACCGTCCTGCGGCTGGTAACGTAGCACCAAATTGGCGATCCTAGAAAATTGTAAAAGTACTACTGCCGCTGATAAAGTATATATATATATATATATATATATATATATATATAATATATATATATATATATATATATATTACAAAATCGGCACATCATCTCTTATATGCATTTCTAATGATATATACTCATTAATTTCGAAGAACTGAAGCCCGTCCACATTAGGGAGAAAGAATAACCGAGTCAACCAAAATGGCAACCAAGTGAGAAACAGAAGAGGACGTCATATACGGAGGTGTATTATTCCGCTGAAAGGGAACTACCTAATGCTTTCGAATTTATAAATAATTTGATTAAGAGGGAAATGATATCACGATGTGCCTATCCTCACCTGACCATCATGACATGCGTGAACTCCAATTAATTACAAGATAATAATCAGGTTATTATCACAGAACACTAGAAATTGGAATACAAGATCATTACAAAAATTCTCATTTTCTTTCATCACTGGCAACAGGCAATTACATCATTTTTTACCTCTTCAATTAATGTGGTAATATTTGTATGAGTATATATGAAAAGGTGTAATTCAGGCCCAAAATGAATTCTACATTACTCCGGCCCCCAACTAAATATGGTCAAGGCTTCGAGTCTCATTATGGACGAATCAAAAGGAATGGCACTGCCTCTAATTACGTTTTCATTGGCACTAATTCAATTTAATCACTGGGTAGGTAAAGAAGGCACAAACAAAGGATGATTAGGCGTGCGCACGAGTCCTCCTTCATTTGGATTCTGGTTCACGTGAGGCGTCGCTGAAATTGTTATCTGTTTTGTGTGATCTCGCCTCCACAAAACCGTTTAGGTCCAAAACTCTAAATAAACATATTTCGTACGCCACCAGATAGAAAATAGTTTGTTCACTATTTTTCTCCTTTGCAATGGCATTTCTGATGGATATCATTTAGTACTTAATATTTCTCGAATGATACTTTAATGCATTAATAATTTTGGTAGTGTTTTTAACCTAATTACGAGAGCCCTTAAGTTTCACTCGTGGAAGAGGTTCTTCTATCGAATTACCAATTTCAAATAAAGAATAGAATGACAATCGCTGCCAAACCTATTAAGGCTATGAGCCTGCCCATAGGCCAGGCGAAGAAAGAGTGGTAGTACTGAATACTCGCAACTACCAGGAAACAGGGAACGTTTTTTGCCGAAGGAAGAACCAACAGTGATCAGTCAGGGGAGGATGAACCTATGTACTATTTAGAAATGTTCTGTTTATTTCTGCATCTGAGTCAATATCTTTTAAAACAGTTGAAACTCGAAGCGAATGTGAAGGTAAGAATTAAAAATAGCACATTTAATTTATCGGAGAAAACTTACTTCACTACATACAAAATTATGTGAATGACACAAGAACTTGAAGGAGTTGGGAAGAAATGCCTTTGCCAAACCAGTCTCTTACTCTTTCACATAAAGCATATTTCTCGTGAATTACTTTCACTCTATTCAAAGCATTTTTACATCCAATTAATTGATCTTCATGATTGGATTAATCTCTTTTTCTTCGAAAAATTCACCGAATTTTTCAAAAAAGGATCTAAATCCGTGAAGAGGAAATGCATCTTTACAAACTTGCCTTCACCAATTAACTTGAACTTTTGCATAAACTGCTCTAACAGACGTGTATAATTTGGACCTGGGTGATTGCTCAGGATGGTGGCGAAAAAAACTTGAGCAAAAGCCAGTCATTCTTAAATTTTCTTCCATGTATTGTTTAATTACATCTCTCCTCTATCACGATCCCTTACGTGTAATCATGAGAAAATTTTAATAAGCCATTATTTTAGTGAATTTAAAACAGTTGCATATAGTTGGTGAAAGATATTTTTGTATTTTTGCTTAGATTTTTAAGTAGGATTCTACATACAATCATACAGGATACCCTGCGTACTCCAACAGATAATACCTTCAGTGGAAGATGGTTAGATTTAGTCTACCTTTACCTTTCATCAGGAAATAAATTGGTTGCATAAAATTGTTTGGTAAATCCTCGAGGATGAATAGGATAAAAATTATAATTTATTGACGCATTAAAAATTCCTGAAATAATTGCTTAGTTACTATGCGCTAATATTTATTTTTGGTTTAATTCTTTTAATTAATATGGCATCAGTGATTTTTAGTGTTTGTTCCTCGGTGGATTTATACATTATTTCGAAGTTTTAATAATTGTCGATTATTTTCTTATCGTGATCATTTTTATGGGTGAGATCATAGATGTGATGAGGTTTAAATCGATGTTGTTTTGCCTGTACTGGTGATATAACTAATTTATAACAATGTACAATTGAATCCTGGACTTACGAAAGGTTAAACCACCATTTTGGGAGTCCTCTGGTAACAATTCACTTCTATCGTACAGGATTGGGTGTTGATCTAAGATATTTCGTAGAAATTCCTCTTCTTCAATGATTTTGCTTCGATCCTGAAATTCTAGGTAAAAGAAAAGTGATGTTTCTTTGTTTTGGGTGTTTATTTGCGTTTTGAAATAGAGGATATATGTTTCTTTAGCCACCGTTCTTTAAATGATGTTATTAGATTTTCGTATATTCCGGGTTTTTCATGGTATATTAGTGCCCATGATGACTGGTATCTTTTATGATCTTTGTACTAGTATTTTACTTAATCAAAGAGCCTATGTAGTGCTTAGGCCCTCTCAAATGAAAAAAAATGGTAGACACGTTTATTAAAAGGTTTTGAATATGGTGAGGTGGTAATCTTACTATTGCTTACGGTCTTTATATTATCGTCAAGGAAATAAAAGCTCTTTTCCGTTGGTTGATCAGAAGGGAAATTTAGGATACTTTATTCTTTGATATATTTGCTGAATAAATCTATGTGCTCAGGAACATAAAATGGTAAAGATTCATTTTAACACATTTTTTAATGAATTTAAAAATATGTTTTTCTTATGAAGTTTTATGAGTAATTTTCAGATCCGACAGTCGTTTTCCCCGGAAATTCCAACTTTTCTAATAATCGACTGTAAAAGGAAAAGTATGTATTTTCAGCAAAAATAAGTTTCAGCTCTAAAACTTAAAATAAAAACTACAGAAGAAAAACAATTTTTTAGAATTATTTAAAAAATCAAGAACCATATCTAACCTAACCTAATAAATTCAGACAGAAATTTTGGAAAAATTTCCTTCCTTAAACGCACTAACGGAATATGTGCATGGGGTCTAATGTCCTTTCGAATCCTTTGAAAATTTAACAGAGTAAAATAAATTCTAATCCTGACTAAATCTACAATTTCTGCTGCATCTATGAGGTTTTTCATTCGGGGGTTCATATCCTCCAAGAAACCGAATTTTTTGCAACGAAATTCACAGCTGAGACAATCTTTACAATGGTATACACATAGAATGTCAGCCAGATCGGGACCTAGGCGAGAAAAACAATGGATCAGTCGAGCGTTTGTTACATTTCTTTTAGTCCACCTCCTCCCCTAAAACAAGAGCCGCAAGCTAAAGTTTAGCCGCGGATCTGATCAACGAGTCGCTACAAAAATATTGAAATTTCCTCAATGTCAACCTGAATCTAGACCCCTTCTAGGGGTTCCCCGAACTGGAGTGGATTAACTCCGCAATAATAGAAAGAGAGACTTAGCTTTGCTACTCTATAGCCCAAGTCCCCCGGGGACGTATTACTTCATTGGATTATTACCACACCTTATAAGACATCATATCGGTGGGTTTAGTTTCAAGTCTTAGGTTATTATTTCACTGAGGCAACCATCCCGTTTCATTGGTAGGCGATGTTCTCCGACCAGAATATAAAATATACATAAAGATCAGAATGAAAATCGCTGAGTAGCGCGTTCGCACTAAATTATGGGAAAGAGGGGGACAAATGACAAGCAGTACTGCTTTTTCCACCGTCAGTGAGCGAAGAATCCTTCTTACTCGAAAGGAGAGGTACCCATTCTGCATCTAGGAAATGTAAATAAAAAAGTCAAAAACTCTAACAAGCAAGAACATAAATTCATGAGTGATGTGTTGTCTGCGCGTAAATAAAAGGAGGAACCGGGTGTTGGGGTGTGGAATCTACGGTTTTATTTACTAGGTCATCGAAAGATCCATTAAGAGACTCTCTCTCCCTTCACTTGGGTTGATCCCGATATGAAAAGGAGAAAATATAATTGAAAATGATATAAAAATAATAAATAAATGAACGTTAAAAAAAAAATTAAGATGTTAGAAAACGATAAGAGGATAATAAATATTCTTATTATAATCTGACGAAATACAAGCCCTTGTTGGTAAAGCAGATCGCTATAAACCAAAAGGTACTAGCAGAGAAGACATTCCTATAAGAAAGAACTATGAAAAGAGAAGGAGACAGGAGAAAGACACACACAACTCAACGTCTCAGCTGGAAGGAAAGAACACCAGTTTTAACGCTTTGAAGTTCATGAGATTCAACAACAGGACTAGGAAGCTCATTCAATAAACTAGTAGTTGCTGGAATGGAGCATTTCAGAGTACTGAGAAGTGTTACATCCCCAACCGTGAAAGCTTAACTATTAGCTTTAGTAGCATTTCTAATTAACCGAGCTAAACGAAAAAGATCCATAAGTTCATGTACAAAGGATGGTGAGGACTATGATGTATCTTATACAGCATACACACTGAACTCACAGAGCGCCGGTGACACAATTCAACCTCAAGATCTGGACTTTAAAAGTTGCAAGCTCTCGAACTTCTGTTCAGTAGCTTAAGATGAGATGCTGCAGACGAGGAGCGACAGGTGAACAATACTCCAGACAAGGAAGTATGAATGAGTTTAAACACTTCTTTATAACAGGAATGTCTTCAAAATGTGTATAAGATTTATTAAGAAAACCAATCTTTTGAACGCCAGAAGAAGGAATAGAGCGCACATGTTGTTCACAGGTAAACTTGCTGTCAAACAGCACACCTAAAATTTTAAAATATACAACAATGTTTACTATAAGATCAGGATGATTTGGATACAGAGTTATAGATTTACTAACAAACATACTTTGGGTTGAGTTTGCATTCAGCTTCACACCCCATACATTTGGCCAATCATTTATCTTTGTTAGGTCTCTATTCAGTGGTTCAGAAATCAAAGGCCATTGAACAAGACAAGGTATGACTTCTATAAAAATAGCATGATCAGCATAAGCAACTAGTTGGTTTTTCAGTTCAACTCACATATCATGTGCATATGAAACCATTAAGAATGGACCCAGAAGACTACCTAGGGGAAGACCAGAAATTACCATTCTCCACTCACCAAGTTGCTCAGCCACAACTATGCGTCGTTTGTCGTTTACGGTAAGTCAATAACTCAGTTAGGATAGGTCTCTATTCAGTGATTTAGAAATCAATTGCCTTTGAACCGGAAAAGGTATGACTTCTATCAAAGTAGCATCTTCAGCATAAGCAACTAGTTATGTGCAACCCATATAGCATGGGTATATATAATAAAAATGTAAGTCTAGGGTTAGTCATGACTAAGTTAGGAGTGTGGGAAAAGAACCAACAATACCCAGTTATATAAGTTTGTAAATCTTCGTTTTGTGATTTACATGATCAAAGGATGCACTAAAATCAAGTCCAACCATACGAGTTTCAAAATCACAATACAAAGCTTTTGAAGCCTGTCCAAACTGGTTACTTCAGCATCACAATCACAAGGCCCTTACGAAAGCCAAACTGCTGACTTGGAAAGAGAATATTCCTATCAGAAAATGCATTTAAACGTAGAGCCAAAAAACGCTCAGGGAGCTTTGACAGAATAGGAGTGATGGAAATTGGACGGTAGTCTGAGGCAAAGGAGCCAGCAGACAGGCTTAGAAGTAGGAGTAACATTAGCAGTCCTCCAACACAAGCTCAACTTTCCTTCCCTAGATAACAGTAATTTAGGGGGCTAAAAAGTCAGCAGTCTTAATAAAGAATAAAGAAAATATAATATAGGGACCAGAACCGCACTAAGGATCGAGTTTTAGCATCAGCTGCTTAATTTCACGTGATCTAAAAGCTATTTTTGTTAACTTAGCTTCAGGGTGACATGACTGGGGGAGATTTACTACATGCCACTCTGCTTGTCCTCAAAGACTTTAGCAAATAGTATTGCCTTTTCCTTTGGGCAATGAGTAAGAGACCAACTTGATTTAAAAAGATGTGGGATGCCATCATTACTACCAAGTAGAGGAGACTTCAGAGTAGACCACCACTTATGAAACTGAGTAGCACCTAAGAGCGTTTATTTAATGCCACTATTATATTCTTTATCAAGTCAAGCATAAACCTCTTATGCCAGATATCTGAGCTAACATAGTTATTCCAATTCATATCAGCTCTATTTCTTTTCCAGTACTTGTAAGCTTCTTGTTTAGCCAGATATGCACGCTTAGTCATTATTGAACCATGCTTTCTCCGAGTTACGGAAAATCACAACCTTAAATGGAAGATACTTCTCAATTATATCAGCAATAACATTACTAAGAGATTAAACAGAAGAATTTTGGCGGTAGAAATGCGGCCAATTAAGAAGAGAGATTTCCTTTAGGACTCCATTCAACTCAGCTTGTGACTTCAAGTATATCTTACGTAATAAAAATCATTCCGTGGCAGATTTCTCATTTCTTATATGGGCAGAGATATGAGTGTGGTCAGATGTTCCAAAAGGAGTCCCTACTTTGGTATTAAAAACTTCAGGAACATTTGTAAGTATTAAATCTAGAATATTACCGGATCTCTGTGTTAGCCTTTGAATTAATTCAAAGAGAATTCAGTAGAGAATTCAGTTGCTCTCAAGCCATGACGATCAGTAGGTGATACAGAGTTCAACCATTTTCTATGATGGGCATTTAAATCACCCAAGAACAAGAATGCAGCTTTTCTCTCATTTTCTTCTATAAAAGGCCATGCTAATCAGTAAACCGTTAAATATGTCATCATTGGCATCAGGGTTTAGATAGATTGAAAATAAGTAAAAATTACTACGCCTACCACATCCTTTTACAACTAAAACCTGATGAAAATTATATTCATATTCGGTCTTCCAAAGGGCAGGAAATCCATTTCTAATGTTAAAGAACAAAGATCAAAGGCGGACGAATTTTAACTAAATACCTGAAAAGATTATGGACAAATCATGTCTATAATCGTATTTCTCTTACATATTGAATAACATATGAAGAAGAAACCTACCTAAATCTATTTATACACTGCCGTAATTTATTTAGAAATAATTTGCTATTGGATGCAAGTATGTTTATTCCACATTTTAATCACAGGACAATTTGAGAGAAAATGCCTTTTCAATTCGGCGATTTCATCCTCTGAACTAAAGAGGAAGAGAGACAAATAAATGGAGAAAAACTATTACCTCATATATCAATCCTATAGTATATAAATAAAACCCGCAATAAAATTAATTCCATGTCATCCCTCTGATGGAAATGAAAGGAAAGGAAAAAATAGAAGCTCAGCCACACTGGAACGCCTTTCATACCCGAAGCTTTCCACTAACACCAACAAAAGCGTCCAATTTGGGGGCGGGTTTGGCCTACTCTGACTCCATCCTCGATGAAATCGAAAGTCGATCACTGGGTTCAGGAATGCTCTCGGAAAAAGGAGCGTCGCAGCATTTGGAATGAACCTTTTATTTTATTTTGCAGAGCCACTCGTCCCTTTCCCCGAGGATGTGTACACATTTATGGGAAGGTTATAAACATACACTTGGTTTAATTGTTATAAATAATCGTGGAAATATAGGATAAAATTTCGGAACATTCCCTCACCTGATGAAACAGACTGGATTTTAAACAATTAAAAAAGTATAAAATAAGTGATTTTTTCCACCTATGTAATTAGTTTTTTAATTATATTATTTTTTCATCAGGTGAGGAGATTGTACAGGAAGGTATAGCAGTTTTACCGAATGGTGTTCTATCTAGTTTAAGCCAAGAAACCATAAAATCATTATTCTTCCAATAAGTGGTCTATCAACTTTTTCATCTCCCACCTTTTTTAACTATAACTCTATCGGAGGTAATTACATTAATATATTCTAATAATTTATAATGAATACCTTATGCTCAGCTAAATTATCAAGCAACGTTTTTGAAACTTTTTTAAACCAGTTTGAAAAAAGTGGAGGAAATTTTAAACGTATTGAAAAAAAGGAAACATAAAATTATATAAGTAAGATAAACAATTTAAAGTAAAATCGAGTCCTTCCAAAATATTTCCTCAACTTACTAAAGACCTTAAATGTTAGAGGGAAGCAGCAATAATCGAGGAAATGTGTCTATATTACTATAAAACTAAATATCTCTCACTTTAAAATGGATCGTACGTTATGGTTGATATAACTAAATGATTAAGGTATAGAGAGAGATAAGAGATATATCAAACAGATAAAGATATACAAAGAGATGAGAGAGATACCAACTGATGAAAGTATAATAGAGAGATAGAGTGAAAACGAAGAGAAAGAAAATAATTGATTAAAGGGTTACGAGTAAAATATATTTGCAATTGTCAATGTTGTTAGGCCTAAATTTTGATAACAGAATGGTTCTTTTAAAATCTCTGGGTAAAGATCGTTTGGCAAACGAACAGAATAATTAGCAAATTCTGAAAAGAAATCCACGCTACTTCCTTCCTGGAAACGGGAATTGTGAAGAAATAACCAGGTAGTGAACATAATAAACAATAAAGGAATCAGGGGAAAATAGTAGCATCATAACCGTTTGATTTAACTAAACGCTGAAGCATGGCACAATGTCCATTTCAGCCTTCAATAAAATCGTACTTGAGAATGAAGTTATCTTTATTTTTCCATGCCGTTTGTTCTTATGTTCAAAAATTATGTCTATTTTTATTTGAACGTGAGCTTAAACAAATCAAAAAATATCGTATAATTTGCACTACACAAAATTTCGGACATTTTCGTTCTTTAAATTTTAAATATTTCGAGTCTTGTTTAAATTGAAGAATGCATTCGTCGCTTGGACTATTTTCTTGCATACTCATGTATCGGTACAGTAAAACTTTTAAAATATGGGCTGGGTTCAATTCGAATGAGGGTGATTAGATACCACTTTTTTGTGCGCGACCAACAGTGATACGTCCAGGAGTGCCTATTTTCTCTTTGACTGGCCTTGTTGGAGGCTAATTGAGAATTGGGGAAAGAAAGAAGGACTCCTTTGCGCTGCCTGAAAGTAAAGTGGCCTTTTGTTCATTAGACATTTTCCACCTTCTCCACAGACCACTCTTACTTATTTTCATAACGGATCCGTAAAACTACATACACACCCCGTAACACTCACTTACAGACTCTGGTCCCCTCAGATTCCCCCACAAATTACGCCATTGGTTGAATGACGGAGAGATGAGGGAAACGTGGCGTATAGCCCTGATGACATTGCCACGCCAGCAAAAACCGGAGAGGAGCAAGGTCTTCGAGAGACTGTACGGCGAGCTCAATATTAGCCTCGTATGGCTAATTGCTTTCCAAGTGGCTACGCAGCTATCTATGCCGGGGAGGCGGACATCAAAGCCCTCTCCTCCCAGCATGCCACAGACACCCTTCGAAAAATTGATCTCATACCTCAGACACCGCCACAAATACGCACATATAGAAATGTGATCTGCTGAAGCCCCGACTCCTGGGTTGGAGGACACTCGATTGACCAAATCATGGACGAGATTATTTGGAATCATAAGTGGGCAAAAGTAGCCGAAGTAAACAAATTCAAAGACTAAACCCAAGTTTTTAAAGTTGTCTTTACCAAAACCACAATGGCGATTAAGGCAAAAAAAACGGCCTTCGCCCCTTTAATGTCCGAATCTGCCCCGAGCAAATTGAGCGTGATGAGTTCGTTGATCTGCAAATGTGCTTCAGGTGCTACAGGTACAACGAACACACCACCGCCCCTTGCCCCAACTCTACACTCACAGTATGCTCTGTGTGCGCCAGCCAAGACTATCCCTCGCCGAATGTATAACATCGGTCCGGAAATGCCCAAATTTTGGGGGCCCCCTCAGAAAAATGGCAATAACCTGTCCAATAAACAAGGAGCAAATACAGAAAACAAAGAACAAAAGCAGAAAAGAGGATCAAAGGAAGGCTAACGCCACCTACGTGAATAGCGTTGCCACTGCACCTACGCACCTGCAAATTGAAAACCAAAATTCGACAAAAATAATGTGTTGCATATCTTATGCACACATTGGTAACTTGACCAAGCCTGGCACCTTAGCGAAGGAACTGAACACCATGTTCGTGAATAACGGCATAGGAAAAATTTCGTTCCCTAAAAACCCTCGTTCAAACAAGGTACTTCGGATAAATCTCCAACCGCAGACCAAGAAGAGCGACCAAAAAAGCTCCAGACACAAGCAATGCACTTTCACGGGATCCTCGAGTGCAAGCTATGGCTGCCCGGAAAAAGGCACAAATGGATACAGACACACACACACACACAACTCCTCCAACAGAAGCACAGGTCGAGCGGAAGGAAGCCGCTGCTGTGAGGCCTAAGAAGCTCGAGATGTCGCCCCACCTCCAAAAGGTCCCGCAGTCAGGTCGAGAGAATAGGTCCTCGTCTTCAAAGAATCGGGCTCTCAGGTACATGAACTACTCGAGGAACTAATTTCCTGACGACGCAGGGCCAGAAGATATTTTCGATGGCCTTTGGGCCGGAAAATAGAAATGGGACTACGAGGCTGACAAAGCAGGATCTCTTCCGCCAACTTGTCCAATTCTCAACTGACACTTATGTTGTTCTCACGGACGCAGAGTTTCTTGAGAAAAGATCCGGCAAGGGGAAGGCTCCTCCATCCTTCTACCAAGGAGCAAAAGTGGACCGAGAATAAAACACTCTTCGCCATAACATCTACGTTACATTGCGAGCGTAGTATCAAAAGCTAGCCTAAAAATTGAAGAAGACCGAACGGAAACATCAACATAACAAGTAATACTCTCACCGATTATGACAATCCAATTTACGACAACATTTTACCGAAATTTGACTTAACGTAGTAACGAGTTGTACTATTTGTTACAAAGAATTAAATGACAACCAAATTCGACCCCCAAAACAATACAAAACGAGATTAACATTGCCAGAGTTACCCTTTAACCAGAGATCTATTTACCCCAGCTCTCACATACTATTTTTACTATACTCTCTACTTTTAATGGAGATACCCTTCTACTAGGAAACAAAAACTGCTTTAAACTTATACGAAACTCACCTTTACTATCTTTTTTCAAAACCCTTTCACCACTATACTCTCTTACTTTTGCTCTACTAATCTTTATTTCTTAACTTGTTATGTCCAATGTCCAATTCTTAAAATTGAGTTAGATATTTGTTTATGGGCTAATTTTCAGGAGCTCAAAAATCCACTTATTTTATTTGAAAGATATCTTTAGATCAAAATGAACGTAATAATATCTATGATTGAATTTTTATTTTGACTATATTAAATATTTTAAGATTTAATAACATTATTGGCTATCTCATGCTAGGCATTTTCGTCAGAATCCACAAGAAAATATGCAAATAAATCGCATTTTTTTAAAACTTCTCTAAAATTAACTTCATAGAATTTTTTTATTAGGTTATGTGATCAAATCATCTAAGGCTTTAGATATAGATGTTGGCGTTAATCTCATAATTATATTGAAATTTAATCACTAAAATTTACAACAGTTAAAACTAAGTATGAATATACTGGTAAAGTTAAATTAGAAAAAGTTCGAGCAGGTGATGAATTGGGTGAAAGGCAGAACATTTCCTATTAACCACTAAGTAAATTTACCACTTCTGGTAGATTGAACATACGAGTTTTCAGTATACTTTAAATGCTAACTGTTGATATTTTTGTTTTGCTTCTTCTCTCAATCCTTTACATATCCCATTCACAAACATGGAAATCCATTTGAAATTGTCGCCTCCTTTAAACTAGTTTTTGGCCCTAAATACAACTGACCAAACTACAGATATATTTGACAGTTCCTTATCCAATTATGTTTCTTTCTTACTCTTTCACCTAAGCCTAACATACATATCGTGGAAGCAGCTCTTGTCATCATTAGCTCAAACCATCTTCTAGTGTGCTAGAAACAACGGGTTTATTCACTAGGCTAATGAAAGAACCTTAAAAGACGCTCTGCCCCCTCATTTTGGCCGATTCTGAAATGAAAAGAAGAAATCAAGAGGATATAAAACGATATAAGAATAATAAATAAATCAAAATAAAATAAAATGTGCAAATAATATCAAGGGGCAAAGAAAAAAGATCAAAGGAAGAAAAGTTTTAAACGATTCCTTGAAAAGATCATGGAAAAATCCTGTGTATAATCATATTTCTTTTACATCATGAAATAACACATGAAAAATAAACTTCCACAAAATCACTTTATTCACTGTCGTAATTTAAATACGATTAATTTGTAATTGAGCAAAACAAATATATTTATTCCACATTCTCATCCCAAGACAAGTTGAGATAAAATGCCTCTTCAATTCGGCGATTTCATTCTCTGAATAGAACGAAAGAGACGAAGAGATGGAGGCAAACAAGACGTATCAAAAAGCAATTTTCTTAAGAAATGACAAAAATCCGCAATAAAATTCATTCCACGAATCTCCTGCGGGTGAAATTGAAGGGAAGGGAAAAGATACGAGCTCAGCCACACTCGAACGCCTTTCCTATCTTCTAAACCCTCCACCAACAGCAAAAAAAAAGAAGTCTAATATGAGGTCTGATTTGGCTGTTCTCTGTCAAGGCTCGATGAGGTCTAAAGTCGATAGTGGCTTCAGGAATGCTCTCGGAAAGAGGAGCGTCGTGACACTTTAAATGAACTCTCTATTTTCTAGGGTTTTTACAGAACCGATCGTCCCATTTCCCTTCCCTGAGGATGTCTACACACTCTTTGGGGAGTTTGAACATACACTTGGTTTACGTTGTTATAAATAATAATGAGAATATAAAAATGGGCTAAGCATAGGATGTTAAAGTTGACAATTAATTTATCCGTTTTACATTTGATAAAGTGCTCGCAGAGTGGAGTGGTTATCTTAAACAAAGAACATTTCGTCTTCAAACACTACTGCCAAGAAGGGAAAAGCTCTAGCGTTCAATGTGCGCCAGGTACACACGAAGTAGGGCCTTTGATTAAACCCAGGGCCATTAAATGTGTAAACAACCATGCTACTTAATTCAGGCCGGAGCTAGTTTTTCCTAACCAACTTCACTTCTCGTCCATTTAGTCTGTCTATATTCAGTCTCTTTTCGTCCCTGAGTTGTGCTACGTGAGCCAATTTTGTCGAAATAATTTAGATCTCGTCTGCTAATGTTGAATTTTTTAAGTATATAATTATTTAACCAGTTATATATATATACCCCTTAAAAATCGTTTTCTTTCACTTTCTGCCAGATCCTCACTCCACACATTACATCGGTAAAGGAAGCAAGAACATTTCAAAACGCTCCGAAGATGATCGAATAAGATCGAAAGCTTAGCAATTTAGCTTGGTTTTGTACAAGTAATCCACCATCTACAACATGGAATTAAAAAGATAGTTAGAAGAAGAGAAGGTTGGCAAAGGAAATTAATTAAGGCAAAATATACAATGATCTTCAGCAAAATTTGCATTCAAGAAAGATTGCTTACCCAACTACTCTAATATATATATATATAAATATATATATATATATATATATATATATATATATATATATATATATATATATATATATATATATATATGTGTGTGTGTGTGTGTGTGTAAGATGAGAGAAGTTTCTCTGCTCTACATATTTTTTAAGACCTGTGTATTCTTCGCCTTAATAATTTAATTTTTTGACGTTCTAGAGAACGGCAGTTTGGAGACGAATATTCCTTTGAGGTATTTTACTTGGTTTAAACAATTATTCGCTTTTACGGTGAGATTTGGCCTTGGTTCCCATATCCTTAGACAAGACTCTTCAAGGTCTTAGAGATGATGGTGATCTTGGCTTTCAGGTTGCCTTCTTTACCTATGAGAGGATTTGATTGGGGGTAGTGAGCAGCGATGAATAAAGTTAGTTGATCTTGTTAGAGGGAGAGATAAAGCAGCCTTTGTTGGCATCTCTTCTCCTTTTCCGTCTATTCCACTTATGAAGAGGAGCAGAAATGCCTTCCCAGGTTAACATCTTCATTGAACTACCTCCTTTACTTCACAATTGCTCAAGTGAGCATTAGGTAACAGAGTTCTTTCTTGATCAGAAGATGATTATTGTGCTATTAAGGAGGGAGAAGAAAATGTTTCACTTGCTCTTAATAAGATTTCTTAGCTTTAGGGAGATAAAAGATAACTGCAAGAGACCTAGGGCAGGTACAATCTTTAAAAATGTAAAGCAAGGAATTCCTGATAACTATAGGCCAGAAAGTCTAACCGCAATTGTAGAAAACTGTCGGTTATCATTGAATCAATTTTGATGAAGCTTTCTCCAGCTGTCTGCACAATATGGCCTCACTAATTTTATGTTTTCGTTATGCCATGTTACGTCTCTCAATTTATATTTCAGAATGGTCGTTTTGGGGGTGTACAACGCTAAAAGTATCTATCCTCTTTAAGAACAATGAAACGTCGCAGAGGCCTCAACGATGAAGAAAATTCTCTCATCATTATAAAAAGTGTTGAAGGCATCTCCCTTCATGTTATTACTGGGATGTTAATTCGCTGTGCGAACACATTTAGACGATTTCTGAAAGACCCTTTGCAAAGGAAGCAGCAATCGTATCGTAAGGCCTCCAAGACTGTGATGGCGAGGAATTTGAGAAATATCGACCCCAAGTTACGTGAAAAAACTCGGAAAAACAAGAAAAGTCATTCCAACCGCCACTGGTCTTTCCCTTGTACCGAACACCATCAAGGTCCTTATCCTAGTGATCATGAATTCCGTGCTAGCTCTTCTAAAACGGCCTCCTTTAACGTCCCGTCACAAGACTTTGAGGCTTCAACTAGCTCAAAAATACATTACGTTGTACATATGTTGGGCTCTCTTTTGTCACTGAAGAGACCAGAGCAAACCTTCATGGACCTGATGATTAGGCAAATGGTTGGGCCTATTTCTGAGATGAGCGTCGCCAACGTGTGCAACATCACCATCAGAGAGAAGAATTCATATTGTGGGCAGGTATAATTTGACACAGACTTGTATGCCTATTCAGGGTGCCTGGTAGAGCCTAAATGACTGCTGCCAACGAGTGTAATTTCTTCAAGGAAGTTTTGGATCCTTGGCTAGATGACCTACCGTTGTCACTTTAAAGCACCCTAGTTTTCGTGCATAAATTCGTAGTGCTACATCATTAAACAAGATGTTTATGCTGATGGAAGTCGATTTTCGTCTAAAGAACTCTCATGGGCGACTATCAAGGCTGCAGGAGAGACACACCAACCTGGTACTTTTAGGATATTGGCAGATTCCATGCATGTTTGAAGTCATCCGTCGAATGGCCCTCATGTGGGCAAATATTTCATTAATTATGTACATCAATCCTATATTATAATTATTGTTTTCTGTTAAATAGTTACAAAAGCTATGCTTAATGTGTATAATTATCCTTCGTTTTCCATAAATTACATTTAGATGGGCTACTTTCATTCAAAAGCTATTAACGTTGTTTACTCGCCAAAAACGACGAATCTTAAATAAACATTGAGGGGCGTAAAACAGTATAATGAAAACCGAACATAATGAAAGACAAGCTAGAGAAAGAGATGTGAAATCAGGGAAATAAAATAATAGGTTTTATCTGATTGGAGGTGAACTGAGAATTCTAAATTTCCCTACAAAGCTATTAGCATGGTTCATTGTGTAGGTTAGATTGAATATATGTGAGGTTGTTTTTCATCCGTTCGGTTGGGATCGTTGATATGTTCTTGTTCTAGTGGCGTAATTGTTTTCCATTTTCTTTATTGTCCTTTCCCCGAAAAGTGGAGTTAAGAAATTCATCGCTGGAGCAGTTATAATTGATTAAAATATGTTGGAACTTCGAAATTCACCTATAAATATACTATCATTGCATTGTTCTTGTAATGAAGGTAAAAAATTTGAAAAGGAGATAAGAAAGCGAGGTACTTTTCTCATCGGGATAATATGTAAGTGTTTTTACATAATGAAAGACAAGCTAGAGAAAGAGATGTGAAACCAGGGAAATAAGATAATAGGTTTTATCTGGTCAATTCTGGTGAAATCTTTTGGGGAAAAACGTATGTGAACAATATTTCACCAAATCAGCCTAGTTAGCTAATAAACGTGGGTTTCTCTGTAGACCATCTTTCACTGGCAGCTTCATCGTAATAAGCGGCACCTAGACCCGAGCTTCCCCTACAGTTTTCCTTTAGAAAGAGAAATCTACAACACATCAGAATGTGTTTACCTGTTTTTATTTCGTCTCCTCTAAAGCGGCAGTTATTTTTAACAATAAGCATCGCATTCCAATTCCACAACGCAGCTAGATATCTATCTTCTCTAGCTATTATTACATTGCTATAGATCAAAAAATATTTCAATGATATTGGTTCTAACTTCCCATTTTTACAAAACTCTTCAGTTTTTGTTTCATATTAATGAACTGTATCGATACCGTAATTTAGATTTTTTACAAATTTGATATTGAAGCGGGACAATTGGAACACTAATAAAGGTTGATTTACATATTTCGATTCTAATTAAAGAGATAATCCTACTGCATTCATCTGCACACCACACAAACAATAAACACTGGGGCAACAATTAGATATAAGAAATACCGCCATATGGCAGCTCATTCTTCTCGGATGGGTGCCATATCAGCTCGGGTAAACAATATTAAAATCAAACTTAAGAAAATGTTGCAGATTAGAGAAAATGGCAGCAAAACATTGGGAAATACGAATACCAGTAAAGTTCCATCAGGACAACTGCCATGTATGGCAGTTTTAGGTAGCACGAAGAGACTAATGGTGGTTGTACTATTGATATCAATAGGGAAGTATGGGAAAGAGGTGATAACTTCCTTCAGAGATTAGAGGCAATCTCTGCCATGGAAAAACAAAATAAGCCTGTATATCCATCCAGCGGGTTCACAGCTCTCCCCCAAAAGATGTTAACCACTCCCAAGATCAATTAAAACTATAAATATTTAAATCCTAACCTTATTAAATTGGGGCTCATAATATTTGGGTCTCTTCCCAGCATATAGTTCCTACTAAAAGGTTGTGTTAGTTACCAGTCTATTAATAGCACGGTCTATTAGATTAATAGCAATAGCGACTTATGTGGGCAAATGAGGCTCTTGAGGAATTAGGGAGAAATTCCAAAGATGGAATTTCAACCATCGCTACATTTAAAACTACCTAACGACTTGCATTCTACCAATATCCGCCTGTAGGGATAAGAGGAGGATAGAAGGCAAATGCAGGTCATGTTCAATGATGACTAGTCACGATGGGATAGTTGTTGACCAGGGCACAAAAGAAGGCAAATTATGATCTTTGAGGGCTCGAATAAAAAGCGCAATATCAACCTGGCTGTAAAGAATGATGTGGTATTGGGGAAAGTTAAAATGTGGAGAAGTTATAAGGTCGCCGATCCCCATGTAGCCAATGCATACAGGAGTGCAAAAATGTACGTGTTGGGGCGTGGAGGGCAAGCAAGCCTCAAGTTTTCACTTGACAACCTATTACGGTTGCGTTACGAAGGAAATGAAAGAGGATGAGGAATAGAAGCCAAGAGGAAGATGTGAACCACGCAACCAACCATGGATGAATGGGCGAAAGCTACTCAGCGACTAGCCTACGAAATATGCCGTTGGTTAAGAAAAGAGCTGAGAATATGAGTAAAAAGGAAATGTCGAGAAAGAATAAAGCTCGGTTAGTGTGAATCTAGTATGAGACAGCAAGAAGCACAAGGCTTGTGAAGGTGTATAGCCCTTCCAAGTATTAGGGGCAAAAGGGGAGCGCCCAGGCGGTGCATAATATTATGATTTGATTTCTAAACTTAAATTTAATCTCTCCCTTTTCTTCAATTAATTAGAAATAATTAAATCAACTACGATATTTTCGACTTATCTCGATTTTTTATCTTCAAGGGCGTTTTTAATAAATCTGTGGCATTTTCGTGGGTTTTGTTGCCATAGGATTTATACAGATTTATGCAAAAGAAAAACAACCTAAAAAAACCCCACGAATAGCCCAAGAAAGCGAACAGTGTCGGCGGAAATTGAAGACTACTGTATTTGAAGACGTGATCCCACCAGGGGGGCAAAGAGTAAGGGATGGATGCGGGTTTTTCTATAATGAAGGACTCTTAGAATCCTTTACTAAAATCTCCTTTCCTTCAGAAAAAGAAAAAGGACCAAAAGTGTTAGAGGTCATATCGACTGCCTAGGTGTTGAATTAAGCACCGTATTGGTTCTCGTCCTAGAAGAACCCTTTCCCCCCCAGAAGAACGTGTGGACCCCCCAGCTGCCACCCTCGCCAAAACAACCGTGTGATCTCGCTCATCTACATCTGGCTGGCGGCACGCGTCGAGAGTAAATAACATTTCTAAGGCCTTTAAACTCCACATCAGTCCGTAAGCCGAATTCTTATATTATTGTTGTGTGTAGAGAAAACGTTAACCAAATTTTTGTGGGTAAACTAATTTAATTAATTCTTGTTTAGGCTAATATTCAGAGTATTGCTGTAGTTAATGTATAAATGTTATGTATTCAATTGATAAAGGTAAAATATAACTTTATTTGGGGATTAATGTTCGTTTCTCTTATATATATCCTTACGTGTTTCGCAACGGCTCTGTTCTTTAAGATATTCTTATAATATCAATATATTAGACACTCTTAGCACTCTTAGAGATAAAAAAAAAGGGGGGGAATTCTACGACACACAGGAATAATGTTTTGGGTAAATCTTCCACTAGATAAATCGATTCTACACAAGCATACTTATGAAAAAAAGCTAGCTTCAGGCATGAAAGAAAGTGCTTTCTGGACCTAAAATAGAATAAAAGAATTCAGATATTATACACATTTGTTCGAGGAATTTTTCTATGCACTTATGCATCAATACAATAAATATAAAATGAGAGCGATGTAATGTTTAAATACACCATAAGGCCAAAATTGGTCACACCTCAATTAAATCAACATTCATTGTGTTGGAAACAATTGAATCATCAGCAGGAAATGTGTAGTGGCAATAAACAAAGTTTGTATAATAAAAGCTGAAATGCGAACGTAAATACATTCTACAAATTTAGTATTATAATCAGACTGTAGCTTTTATGTTAAGATCATTGGACATCCAATTTCTCAAAGATAAGACTTTATATCGGCCATCCACCTTAAAAGATACACCCTTTCCCTTGTACTATGGCACCATTGCAACCAAGCAGGTAATGTTTGATTAATGAATTTATATTGAAAGTAATCAAAATTAAGAGCTACTCCACTGCAATTAGGTATGTGTTAACGATAGTTCTAAAAGCAACTTCTGATACCTCTAGAATTTTCCTTAAAAAAATGGCATTAATTACTATTAAATAGTAAAACATTTCAGAATAATTCGCTTCAAGAAAGTAGGAGCAGGAACATTGGTAAGTTCGTCATCTTTGGGGAAATACCGCCAAACTTTTACCATTATTACCAGAGCGTTGATAAAACTAACTCTAAATTTATCTATAGGAGACACGGAATCAGAGGTTTTAGTGGAAGCTGATAAGGTAAAAGGTAATTAAGATTCCACGCAATGAATCCACTTTCTTCTCGCAATTTTCTGCTCTGGTAACTGATCTGTCATGTAAATTTCTGTTATTTGGCTGCCAAAGAGATGCTAGAATTCACACTAAGAACGGCATCTTAATTGATTGAATGGATGAAATATAACCTCAAAACTAGAGAAGTCATTTATTTGTTTTCTCTGTTGCTTTCACTTGTGCTCTATCCTCTGAAATTCCTCGAAAAAAGATAGTAACAGAATGCCCTTCCTCCCCACCACCAAAGATTCCTGCCCCCGGAGGGTAAGGCATTGTTCCTAAGAAAAAAAGATAAGAAAGGTAAGAACTATTATAAGATTCAAAACACAAATTTAACTTTAACTCAAAGATTCCCATGCTTAAATCCGCTAGTTCATTGAAATTCTCTATACCCTTCATACCCATTGTAGTAAGTTTACAAGGTGTTTTCGGCATCTGTGCTTCAGCATATGAGACAAACAGCACTAAGTAACACGAATAGCCACCAAGCTCTTAATGAGGACCGGGTTTATATAATATGGCTTTTTATCCTCTTGCAAACCCAGAGAAGATTTCTCTTCGACCATTACATGTAAAGTTCAGCTTGATTAAATATGTATTTTGAATAAAACACACCAAAAGACAAGTTTTCACTTCTCTAAAACATTTTTTTCTCTGTCTCAGCGATGCAGAATATATATCATTTATTTTTATGATGTTTAGTTAGAGAAATGTATGGAGGACAATGGGAGGAATCACTGGCATTTTTTCAAGTCTATTTTCCCCAACATTCTGTGCGATCACCCACGACAGGAAAATGGAACCCTGTGGCCCATGTCTATAGGCATAGCACGGATAAAACTATCGGAGAATAGAGTCAGGACAAGATTAGAGAATCCTGTGGTAGCTGTTTGGATTGAACTGCTTAGCAGCGCTACCGAGGAAGCAGAATGTGCAAGAGTCAGACCGTCGCAGAAAGGGAAGGCGAGGGGGATCAATGGAGACTGCAGGTGTGAATGTAAATTGTAGAAAAGCAGAATATGAAGTGAAGCGGGGTTTCCGGCCACATTGGGGGTGGAGGACCTTAAAGAAGGTTGCATTAGTAGTTTTTTGCCTCGAAATTCAAAGCGCCCTAGCAAAGGAGATACATCCATCTTAAAGTTTAGAGAAAGCGAAACTAAGTGGAAGACATACACCCGCTGATCCTCCACCAGCCAGTCAAGACACAACATCGGTATCCATCCAATTATGCAAATCTCGGAAATGGCCCGAGAGTAATATAAAGGTTAAGGACAAAATTGGACCCATCAGCCTTCTTAGAATATAAATTATGCAGGGGACATTTTATTCGTTATTGTAGGATTATACTCCACGTCAAGGCTTCCAACCCTGCCAACCTCCACACGTGTCCTGCTCTGAACGTAAGAGTGAATGATGAGCAGTCAGGAAAGCGTGGGAGTAACTTTATTCAAAACAGATTTAAGCTTCTTATTACATCGATGTAAAAGTAATTGTAGAAAGAAGCATCGCCTTTCCAGCCTTTTTTGAGAAGAAAGAGAGAGAGAGAACGAGAGAACGAGCGAGCGAGAGAGAGAGAGAGAGAGGGAGAGAGAGAGAGAGAGAGAGAGAGCGAAAGGCTATCTATATATATTGTTAGTTGTTAAATCGCATTTAAATATTAACATGGCTTAATTGACCAGATTCATGACCTCTCATCATCAAGGGGAAGCTTTACCTACAGATCTATCAAGATCAGAGTTTATAAATCCCTTTGCAAAGGTTTCCATTTATTAAATATATCTCTAAAATTGCAGGATTGGCGCGATGCAATAAAATTAAACGGTTGCTATTATATTTAGACAAATTGACAAAACAGTCAATGGAGAACATATGAAGATGCAGAATGAGTTAAATTCTTGGCTAAGAACTAAGAAATAAAAACTAAAAATGGCTTATAAGGTTCAGGTATCCTCGCCTCCCCCCCCCTCATATATTAGGCATTAAAATATAATTTTGGTTTGTTTATATTGAAAGGAAAATCATTTTAATATAAAAATACACTTTTTGAGCAAAGTAGTTTCCATTAATATTGCCAAATCCCTCCCTTCATCTAAATAGGCAATAAATTCATTGAAGAATTCATTCGGTTTGGATGAAATATGCAATTTTAAATCATTTTCCACCTCTTTTGTATCCATGTTAAACTGCCATTTACTTGATAAAATCAATTAATAAATGATAACCAGCTGGTGAAAGTCCCGGTGAATACAGAGTATAAGAAAGAACCTCCTAAAATCAAGCATTATTTTGTGGGAGTGAAGGTCAAATGTGTCACCTGGCTGAACATTGTTATGGGGAAGGATGACACTTTTATAGTTTATCAGGAAAGGACGTTTTATTTCAGAGCTTCATTAAAACATTGCAATTGTTTAATAAATAGAACTGATATAACATTTTGCTTATTATTAGTGCCCTCATAAAGCACCTTTACTCGAGAGTAAATTTATAGAATAGCACTTTGAATTTTGAGCCAAAGTCTAGAATTAAAAATTGGTTTTGTTTGCAATCAAGCCATTGATTCTGGGGCTTCTTAATATTATACATTTGATCTTACTTTATTTGTTTTAACATTTCTCTTCAGAACAAGTTTAAAGAGATTTCAAGACAATAGACACGCAGGAATATTCACACGTTGTGAATGTTGTCCTTCAGGTAGTTCATGTGGCTCAAAACAACAGATTTGCAGCTTATGCAGGCGTATGCATTATAAATTCTTGCAACATATTTGAGACAAGGTAAACAACGATTAGAATAATCTTTTTGTCCTTTTGAAACTATATTAATTTCTTACACTCTAAAATAATGAGGCCATTTTTTTAAAAAAATTACTTTTGAGGAAACACTAATGTGCTTAAGCGTGTTTTAAATTTCGCAGCCTACCAGTTTGAGACCCCTTTCTCACCTTAACCGTTAAAGGCCAATCTTTGGCTTAAATGGAAGTTTCTTCATAGAAAGCTGTAGAAAATGATAAAAATTGAAATGCTAAAAACTCCTTTAATAAAGTAATTTAAATTTAATTTGCAAAAGATTATCAACTAACAAAAGAGCTTTGAAAAATCATCAGGTTAAAAATCTTTGCCTTTGAAAGAAAATTCAAATTTTACTAAGCAGTTTTATTGAAAAGGTAAATTTTTCACTGTTTTTTGTTATAGTTACTTTCAAATTGGATTCAATAGTGAGAATATTTATTTAAATTGTGTTACTCGAGTATCCTATACAAAAACTGATTCTATGCCCGTACCTTTTGCTCTTATGAGATTATCGCATTGAATAGTCTGATTGGAGATATAGAAGAAACAGACTGTTTCCCTGCACCAGGAAATTTATGAGTCATTTCAATAGCTGCAAGGCTGATAGCAGTATTTGTCAGCATTCTTTTTAGTTATGGTCATTGAAAATCTCTACGATCTTTGTAACAAGATATATAATTGTAATGTTGAACTTATCTAAGCATGGACTTATATTTGTCAACTAAAATCATTTCCGTTACTGGAATAAACAAGATAAACAACCTTTTAATTATAAAGTGAATTTGTTCAGATTTGCATTTTCTTAATTTACAACTTCATTTAACTAAAAAAATGCTTACTCTTATTCGAAAACGTTTAAATTTCAAAGCCAGCCATGAATCTTAGAAACAAAGAATGTAGAATGCTATTTCAAAAGGTGTCCTTAGAAAATGCTAACTAATAAATGACAGTTAGTGCAATGGAAGATAGAAGAATTATGTAAATAGTCAAATCCAATAAACAAATTAACAAAATGAAAATAGGTAAAAACTGCCCCGATTTGTTATCTTCTTGAATTTCAAACTCAGAAAATTATGTTTTGATTTTTAAAGGAAAAAATAATGTAAATGTGGAAAATAGTCTCTAAATAACATTTCGGAGTTGCATAAATAAAGTAATCTACTATAAAATTTAATCGATTATTATTGTTTCTGCGTCTCCCCTTTATATCCTCTTTTTTCTTCTTGGCTTTATCATTGAACAACAACTCGCTCTGATGAGACCAGACTAAGAAAATTGTTTTCATCCAAACGTTGCTTGACCCAAGATAGGAAGACTTTAGGTCTTGTAGACCCGTGATTTTCCCTTATCTGATTTCATTAAATTATCAAGACCACCGATCTCACATAATTATGAGAATGAAGTCATCGTGCGAGACAGCAATTGAGATAGAAAGATAAGCTTTAACTCTTGCTCCGTTGGTGGTAGCAGATGAGACCGGGTGTGACAGATCCGACTTAATCGTTAAAGTGTGCATTGCAAAGCTCGACAGACCCACGACTATCTTGTAAGTGTTGTTTTCCTGCTTGTTTGAGGCCCAAGTTTACCATGCAGATGGGAGCATTTTTATATTTAATTTCCAAATTATATTTTTCTATCATTTTCAAAATATAAATAAATCTCTGTTCTATGAAGTGTGCTTTATTTGTAATATTCAATATATCGCTTAGGAATTTCGTCATATAAGGGAAAACAAGGGAGGAAGTACATAAAGAAGAAGAATGACTCATGACTATAGTAATAGAGATATGGAGAAGAAATTTAAAAGGAAGTAAACAAATAATGTTCTGCTTTAATGCTCCATATATGAATTCTAGGTGAAAATTATTTATTCATGATAAATTAGTAATAAGTTTATAACACATTTTGGTACAAATTCATCAACGGAATCGCGCAAAAATAAAGGAAAATAAGAACTGAAGAGGGTGTCAATAGAAAATCATAAGTGATGGATATGAAAATTGGATAAAGAACCAATTAATGACGATTAACCAAAGATGCTGGTAATTGAATAAGCGCGAAATATAATTAACATAATTAATAAACTTTTAATTTGAAATCAAAACCAAACACTATAAAGGTGAGAGAATTTAAGTCTATGAGTATAAATACAGCATGCGTATATGAGAATTAGTTATAAAACTCAAAAATTGACAGACATTTTAGAAAACTAATTCCATGAAAACAAATTTGTTATTCAGGAATACTTAAGGCAAAAAAGAAAAAAAAACGTAGAATCTTAACTAGAAAAGAAATGGTTGGACATTCATTTTGCAAAAAAGCCGGTGATTGAATAAGTTAAGAGATACTTTAATGTACATAATTTGCTTGAGAAAAGAAACTCTCGTAAAGGAAGAGTTCAAGACGGAATTTTAACACGTCGAATAAATAAATAGTGGTGACGAATGAACCAAGATAAATAAATGAACAGGTTTTTGGGAAAAGTTAAAACCAAATGAATAACGAAGAATATCTTATTTACTATATGCGTCGAAACAATACACAAAAACTTAAAGGTACATACATTAAGTAAGGAGAAGAACAATGAAAAGGGTTGAATTAGATCGGTCAACGTGGGGGGAGGGGGTCATTTGGAAGAATTGGCTGTCACAAATAGGAGGCTCACTCGATCCCTGGAATTCCCAGATGGCGGGCTTCAGCGTGAATGCTTCATGATGAGCTGAGGTGTAATTTGTGATGCCTTCCTTATAACATACAATTACACTTCTGGTTCCTCCTATTTGTTTTATAGAAAGTAAGAAACAAAAACCAAGATGGGGATATTCAGAGGAATGTTTCTTTACGAGAGAATTTTGAAGATGGTATTTAAGAAGGTGGAAGCAAAAATGAATGAATGTAGTCTATAAAGGAAAGAGTATTTAGTGCAGTCAAAATATAGAGGCTATTAACTTTATTAATCTCTACATACTTAGGAAAAGTATAAATGGAGGAATATTCCGTTGCACTGCTACGCTCCAAAGATATTGCGTATGTCCGAACACACATCGATTTTCAAGATAGGAAAACCGATCAGACTTCCTTTCACTGAACACCAATGGGGGTTGACGTCATTGCAGAATAGATTTTGCTCCAAGAGAGATGTTTTTCCTCTTGGTCTTTAGAACCTCAGGTACTTTTCACCAACATGTTTTCAATTCCAACGCCTTTTTAGTTTGGAGAGTTTCTGGTGCTTTTATTGGGTTATTACTGGGTGCTTATAATAGCTTAATCGCACCACTAATATCTTTTCCTATTTTTTATCAAGTTTATCCCTATTCGGTATCTTTTCTGTCTTTCTGATGATTTATGCTTTAGTAACTCTTCACTTATAGAGGCTTTATCTCTACAAATTCACTCATACAGCACACGTCGGATTGGAGTCAAAATCAGCCACTGTTTAAAGAGAGGATTTAATTAAGTAAATAAATAAGATCCATACAGATTTCAAAAGGCTTGACTGTGGCTTTTGCTAGGTAAACAAGGTATTTTCTTCCCTTGTAATCAATAGGTCCCTAAATTATATGAAGTAAACAAATAATTCACATTGGTTCGGAAAATAAAGTAAATGTGTAAGTTTTTAACACCATATCGCACCTGCAATATACTGGTTATCTTAATGGGTAGCCACAGCTGGACGTTGGTTAAATACTAAAGGAAGTACAAAATATGCCACCTAACTGTTTGTTGAATCAGATTAGGTTCCCAATGACGACAAACGATACTTAATATAACTTATCGGCGTTTATCTATTAGGGCGGGGTATTTCTTGACCTTGAAATCGCTGGGCTGGAAAACCAAATTTACAGTTGAAATCAAAATGTCAAATGTTGTCGTAGAGTGCGCCTGGTGGAGTGTGCCTGGTAGAGTTGGGTGTGGCGAGTTTTTAAATGCAATAAGAGCCAAGTCTTTCAACATAAAGTAGCGAGTAGGGATCCCCTTGGCATTTTTATTTGGAGATACGTTGTCTGTTAGAAATATGGGGGATAGAGGAGACAGGGTTACTTTGATTGACTATATGTGTGGAAGTAATAGTCTTTCTAAAGTATAACGTACATGTGTTAGACACACTGCCGTGCCTGATGGCTGGTAGCTCGTTCAAATAAATCCTTTACTTTTATTTGCGTCGAAATCTAGCCCCTCTACCTGAAACCGCTAATCGCCTTTCTGCTATGTGTATGAGATACGGTTAACGCTTTTTATTTTTTATATGAGCTCCAATTAACGCCTTTCTATTTCGTAAATGAGCTCCACTTAACGGCCATCTATTTCATATATGAGCTCCGTTAAGGGCCTTTCTGTTTCTCTTTAACACCTATTTTTTTGTGTTTGTTAACCTAACAGTTTTGCTGGCAGAAGAATCTAACAGCCAATATTTATGGTATGACCAGCATAGTTCAAATGTTCCGTAATTTGCTTCCAGGCAATATCCGGAGGGCTCATTAGGGGGTATATTTTGAGATTAATAACTCATTCTTTCGCCAGATTTCCTTGTTATAACTCATCCCCTCTGCTTGATCAACGATGCTCTGAGATCTTTAAACAAAGGTGTGAAGATAGGGAAATTGAAATGTGCAGAAGATACATAGCCACAGATCACTGAGTAAGCTTTTTAGCTCGGAGGGCTACGCGATGGTGGAGGACCCTTCCTTTATTCAATTTTTTTAACATCTTATGAAATAAATTGGGAAATTCTATACAAGGCAGAACAAATGGGAATACTGACTGCAAGAAAAGAATAAAGGAGGACGGAAGGGCGGAATAGGTGGGAGACGGACGCAAATGCCTATGACGTATCTTGTCATTAGATCCTCTATATATCGTCTTCATGGGAGGTGCTTCCATCGAGGCTAAGTAATGATGACGATTTCCAAAGAGACACTGAATCGACGATGTTTGAATCCAAGCGGACGTAGGAGAGGAAAGGCCACCTAGAACGTCTTTCTGATGGTCTTGCGGGAATCTGATGAAAGGCGGATAAGAATGTCCGGCAGTGTTAGCAAGTGCCGGAAGGGTATCGGGAAATCTTTCGGCCGGCAGGGAAGCAGGAAGCAAAAAGCCTGCAAGGCCAATGTTTTGAGTCGGAAATTGTTGGATAACTGAAACCTGTGTTCCGGAATGGACAAGAATACTCCTAGGATGACTTGGTAGATGCCGGAGGGGAAGGCACCGCAGTAAGCGACCACTTTTAGATACTTCTATCGGATTTACTCAGTGCCTATCAAGAGAGGAAGCGGAATAACGTCACTTCGATTGGGCCAGTCCTTCTAGGCAAGACACAGCTGGATCTAAAGAAGGGTAACCCAATCCCTGCGGCCACAAACTTCACCTGCCCAGCCAAATGAAAGAAAACTTTTCGCGACATCTGATTCCTATTCTCTAGCAGTTCTACTTTATCACATAATGCCTTCATTTTGGCCACTTGCTTTCTCCTAAGATGTTGCTGCGCTATTATGACCATTGATGATCGTTATACTTGACATATGTTGCGGCGAAGGAATGAAGGAAAATGAAAGCTAAGAAGAGAGAGAAAAGAAGGAAGAATAGAGGGAAACTTATTGACACCCTGAGGGAACCCTTATTTTGCATACATTGTAGGCCTTATTAACAACAATGCTAATTGGGTGGAACCGCCTCGAATACTTATGAGCTATTTTCCCTTTTGTTTACTTTTAATTATGTAGCAAATTTTGTCTTCTTTTTTTCTGGGTTTGAAGCCCTGACTATTTTTTGAGATAGATTGCTCCAAACTTGAGCGATGCGGTTGCTAAAGGCAAATTTAATGTTTTGAATTTCTACCACTTATTTTTTGTCCTTTCCTTGCTTCGCCTCTCAAATTAAACTATTTTCTGCAGTATTCATCCGTTATTTATATGTTTCTGTTTGTTCTCTCTTTTTCCTTATATGTTTGAGGTAAAAAAAAAGTTATTTAAGCCTATCTTGTAGCAAAGGTGTTTTTCTCCTTATCATGTTCGTATAGCGAAACAGTACTTGTTATATGATTTATGCCTCTCTCGATAATTGTGCTAGTGAGGAGAGACCAGCGCACTCTAATATTGGTCAGAATAATGACCTTTATCGTTTCAAAATCGTCTCTGAATCACGCATCAAGACGGATTGCCTGATAAATGATGTAATACTTGTGACTGTATTTATAATTGCAACGCATCGACTGAAGAAATTTAATTTATTATATCTCTTAACTCCTAGATCGACCTGTTCTTTTACTTCTATAATCTCGGTATCAAGGACACTCTTTTATTTCTATAATCTGGGTATCATGGACTTGGTATTTAAATTTCCGATTATTTTTTCCGAGATGTAAAACACCCGATTTGGCAGCATTAAGCTTTATGCCGAATTCGTTGTACCATTAATTGACATATTTAGGCAATTGCTTAAATAGTTTTAAACTTTTTTATCCTTTTGTATTGGTATAAGTTCAGCTCTGTTAAAATAACATAAATATAACATGCTTCGAATGGTATAGCAATACTATAACAATTGTTGGATAATGAATAAAAGATAGGTTTTAACTAAAATAAAATAAAATTGAAATAATAAAATAGAAAAAATGAAAAATATAATGAAATATCTAAATCAATAAAATTGAATTTACATTAAATGTTTGTATATAGGTATGTTAAAGATCTTTCAATTGAGATAGGACACAATGGTGAGATGAGCATTGCTAGTTGTAATGAATCCAGCAATCAGGATAGAAGTGAAAGAAGGAATAAGGACAATGTGTAATTGATCTATCCAAAGGGATGGAGACGAATGGTTAATTTCAATATTGCACCACAACAAATTAATTTTTTAAAATTTTATTTTGAGAATATATGTGAAAGCCAATGAAAGAGTACGTTACCTACTTAAGAAATGTGGTGATAAATGAAGGTGAAAGTAAAATGGAAAGGGACATTTCCTACATGAGCACGCAAAATGGTATCCTATGAACGTGGGCGTCGTGTAAACCTACCAATCCAACATCTCGATCTCAAGGCGGCGGCACTACGGAGAGTTCATACAAAGAAAAAAGTATGATAGAAGATATCTCGTTGTTCTTTGTTTTAGGTGAAAATACACCCTCACCGCCTTTGCTGTGCCCTTCCAACCCCTCCGTGTCATTCTTTCTTGCATGGCCTTAAAACCACCTTGGTGGGGGAATTGCACTGATTTCCAACTCATCCTTCTCCCTGAACCTTCTTCCCTCCCCCATCTCTAGCGTCATTTGAGGCTCTCATTGCTGACTCACGTGCTGTACCCGCTCTGACTATTGTGGTCTTTTACCACCCTCCCGTCTTGTCTTCGTCCTTATTTCTTAAGGAGTTGAGTAACGTACGCTCCGAGCTATCCTCTACCGGTTCTTCCCTTATTCTCGGTGAATGAAAATCTTCCTAGCCAGAATGAGACTTTTGCGCATTAATTGACATCATCGACCTTTTCTCTCTTACACAACATGTGTCATCCCTAACACATATACATGGTGTTATCCTAGACTTAGGCATCTCGAACCCCCATACACCTAATCTAACAGTAACTGACCTTTCTAATACGATTTCCGACCACTTCTTGGTCAATTTTAAATTCTATATTCCCTACCACCTACCTACTTGCTCTTCCCGAGATCCTACTCCTTTCCGGTGACTATCGTCAACGATGTTGTTTCTACCCAACCTCCTATTGAGTTATTAACCTGGGCACCGTGGGCCTTACTACCCTAGTCATCTAAACAAGCCCATGCTGTTTTCTCTGAACATACTCCATTGCCACTTAACGTCATCACTCGGGCATCCTCTGAGAAAGTAACTACCCTAATCTCACGCTCTAACGAATCTGGGTCGCCTAAGGACATCTTAACACTAAAACTCCTCCATCAAATTCTTCCTGCTGTCCTCCCATTGATTCTTTATTTCTTTAGCACCTCTCTTGCCACAGGGATGGTTCCTTCTTCCTTCAAAAATGCCTCAATTCGTCCTCTCCTTAAAACACCACATCTTAACTCCTCTGAACCAACTAGCTATCACCATATCTCACAGCTTCCATTCCTTTCTAAGATCCTAAAGAGAGTGGTTTTCTCTCGCCTTAATGACCATATTTTAACTGCAATATCGATGAAACGTACGAATCTGGGTTGAAAGCGAAGCACTCTGCTGAAACCGCTTTTCTTAATGTTTCAGATGGTTTACGCACAGCTGTCGATAGGAGTTGTATGTCCATTCTAGTCCTTCTAGACCTCTCCTCTGCTTTTGACACTATCGACCACATCGTTTTCCTTAAGCGTCTTCAAACTTTCCTTGGTCTCTCGAGGACTGCACTTGCTTGGTTCTGCTCATACTTCTCATCCCACACTCAGTCCATTGTGCTCGATAACTCTCCTCCGAGCCCGCGTCCATTCATTTTGGGGTGCCTCAGGGCTCAGGCTTTGGACCCCTCATCTTTTGCATCTACTTACTTCCTCTTGGCTCCCTTCTTCGCGATTTTGGCCTGTCTTTTCACTTCTATGCTGATGGCACTAAGATATACCTTTCCTCACCCACTGTGTTCTTCTCTCAATAAATTATCAAGCTTCTTTCAGCTTACACCTACATAAACGAATAGCTGTCTGCTAACTTTCTCAAACTTAACCACGATAAAACTTAAGTTCTCCTTGTTGGTACCGCTTTAATGGTAGAGAAATCTAAAGCTCTCTTCCCATCCCTTAAACTTAGTGGAACCAATGTCGCCTTCTCTGTTACCGTCAGTAATCTTGGTGTTATTTTCGACGAGCAAATCTCCTTTATACCACACATCCTTCGTATTGGTTTCCTCCGCAACTTTTCATGTGTTCGATCCCATTTTGATCGACCTAGCCTTGAGACTGCTATTCATGCCTTCGTCCCTTACGCTTAGACTACTGCAATTCTCCTTTAAAGACTCTCGCTTTTTCGTTACTTCGCCCCCTAAAACTACTTCAAAACTCTGCTGCCCGGCTCCTCCTGCGCCGTTTTCGGTTCTCTCCTGCGATGCCTCTGTTACACGATCTACACTGGTTACTTATTCGCTTCCGTACCGACTATAAAATTCTTCTCATCACATAGAAGGCCCTAAACCTCGAGGCTCCACCTTATCTTTCGTCTGCCCTATCCCATTGTCCAACTCCTCATCAACACTCATCGTTCTGTCCTCCGCTCGATGGGTGAACGTTCCTTCTGAGTTTGTTCTCCTAGACTCTGGAATGCTCTTCCAATCCTCTCCCTCCATTGCTACTTTTAAACGTCTCCTGAAGACTCCTCTTTTCAGAATTGCTTTCTCTCCCCTGTAGACTTTCTCTACACTCGCTACACAACCTGCGCTCTGTGAGGGCTAACAGCCCTGAAGGAAGCATTATAAATACCTAGTATTATTATTATCTACCCTATAAGCCAATGTTAATATTCTGCTGAAATTTATTCGGTGCTGAAATCACTATTTTCCGAGTTAATAACGCTTGAAAGTGTTATTCTCCTAGTAACTTTCTAGAAAATTAATGGTAGTTTAGTTAAGTTACAAATACTACATACTTCCAACACATCTCCGTTCTCTTCTATTAGTCTGATTGAAAGCGCGCTTACACAAGGATATTCAAAGAAATTATTATTATATTTCTAATCTTTAAATAAATAAAATAAAAAATACTGCACTATTAGATTTTTTATTCAAGGACAATTAAAGAATGAAAAGACTTATTTTAAGCGAATAAAGCCAATATTTACCTATCAGAACTTGTAATTGTAGGCATGCAATTACAAAAGGTTTTATCTTCTCGTCTGCACAATTGTATTAATTATTCTGAAAGCGCGATAGTATGCTTAAACATTAAAGATTAATAAAGATGTATACAACAAATGAACATACAAAGATATGATAGAGTTATCTATGAAAAAAATTCCGTACCCTCCAGGTTACATCTAATAAGATCTTCTTCTCTCTCGTGATATCGAGGTTTCATTGCTGAAAGCAACTGAAGGCGTAGACTTATGTTATCCTAGAAGAATCCAATTATGTCTCCTTCAATTCCTCTCCAGCCACGTCCTTCACTCCCAAATATCCTTGCTCTCATGGATCAAATTCCCTCTCGACCAATTTCCCTTACACAATCATCTCGTTTCTTCTCAAACGAGCCGTTCTTCACCTCAAGGCTATATAGAGACAATTTTTACTATATTTCTCAACGGTAACAAATCACACTTTTAGGATATCCCCATAAATTATCATTTCCATAAAGATTTCTGATATATGGGATAAAAAAACCCTTTTAAATCCCCCCATTTCCAAGTGGTTGTCAGGTGTTGCATAGACAATTATGTTTATGAACTCTGTCGCCTACAACGTCCGCTTGTGGATCTGCAACTATGTATCTGGATACACATTTTTTACTGCGTCTTTGCCACGTTTTTACACATTTCTCTTTATATGCTTTCTATGAAGATTTCCTCGTTGGTTTATGCCTATTTTTAATATGTAAGAAATGCTAAAAATTACACTCATCCATTCGATCTATACCATCAATATGATCGTTTTCTCTCCAACGAATATAAACCTTGCACCAGTGAACTCCTTCACACGTATTCTTTCCCTTTCATATGTGAAGAAGCTCAAATACCTGTTGGGTTGAAGGAAAATAAAAATCGGATTCCAAGTCGTTTTCGTTTTTATTTACCTAGACCTGATTCTGCAGCGAAACGGCAGGTTATTCAATGTTTGTTGCTACTTTTAAAATACAAACCTAAGTTTTTGTCCCCCTCGCGTTTTCTTATTTCCTGCCGAGATTTTTGGCTAAACCAAAGCAAACGCGTCATACTTATATAGGTCCTAAGAGCTTAACAATTTCTGTTGGGAAATAGACCATTATTTCGCCCTTACCAGACTGAGGTGTACAATTAGCCTATTGGGTATCTTAAGCCAGTTTGGCAACTTTAGGAAACTAACAATATTAATAAACACGTTCAAAAGGTTATTATCATAATAATAATATAGCTTTTATATGGTGCTCTTCAAGAGCTTAGATCCTTCACAGGTTGCCCTTCCATCGACATAGGATTTTGGTTAATTATTGGAGGATATCTGGCGACTACCCACTTGGGCACAAGTCGCCGCACTCACGACAGCCTAGCACTAGGTTACTTTAAAATAATAAAATGAAAAACAAGAACAACAACAATCGAAAGGGAAAATGGTAACAATTAGGAAGCAAGCTCCGGCGTTGGGGGAGTTCCGCCTCCCCCCTGGCGCAGGAGCGTCCGACCTACAAAGAAAGCAAACACAAAGAAAACCTAGGTAAATAAGGAGGAGAGGGCCAGTCTCCCCCCGAAAGGTCTATAAGTCCACCAGTCAATGCGCACGAACTCGTCCCAAGTATAGGGGATAGACGGTAGCGACCTCTCCCATCCAGGTACCGGGACAGGTAACGTGCGAAGAGATCGCCCAGACTGGGACATTCAACAAGAATGTGCCGAACAGTCTGGGGGACAACGCAGTCTTCACAGTAGGGCGCTGATGAGCGCTCCATCAAATGACGATGCTTCCCGCGAGTGTGCCCAATCTGGAGACGACAGAAAGAAACCTGAAGACTTCGCGGGATTGTGGGCTAGGTCCATGAGAACAGTGGCGGCCTCGACATAGGAAAGGCCTGACAAAAGAAGGGGGGACTTCAGAGCCCGTTTGAAGAAGACCGGATACACGGAAGAAAAAACTTAGGGACAACTAACAGAAGGCGCAATAATTCAAGGAGGAGAGACGAGTGCGAGGAGCGGAAAGCAGGAAGGCACTTCCTATCTAGGGACACAGCTAGTGTGGAGGATAGGTAAGGTGGAGTTGAGGTTTTAGTAGTTTATATGTGGGAAGAGTAATTTAAATGTAATTCTAAATTTAAAGGGCAGCCAGTATAGTTCAAAGATTTAGTTTTCTATCCAAAAGGAAAGGGAGAGAGGGTAAACTAGTTTCGTGTTCACATTTCTGATATAGATTAAGCAAATCATTGGAGGCTTTGTAAATTGGTTTTAACCAAAATATTTTTCACTTTCCAGCAAGTGAAATATACTCTTCATATACGGCCTAGATCAAGCAATTAATGAACAAAAATGTATTAATAACTAAAACCAATGGAAGAAAAACTTAAGGTCGAGAGGAATTTAAGGATCTAGTCCATTAGAGTTGTAAGAACATCAGGTAAAAATAGCGCAATTTCTAGAATTAAAACATTTCGTTTTTCTTTGAAAGGTTATAAAAGCGTCCGAGTTGTCCGAATGTCATAATAGAGATAAATTTGAGAGGGGATAACCGTGACGACGAAAGTTAATACCAGTTCCGAGAGGGGTGGTCAAACTTGAGAGGCCCGATTTTAGTTGATTCTCTGCATCTGCCATATGTTCAAGGAAATAAGTGAGTAGCTATTTAAATAAACTGATGGGTTGCATTAAAGTATCTATAATACCAAAAGAATCAGATACAAAACTCGAACAACTTCAGTCGATGAAGTTAAAGACAAAATTAAATGAGCACACCTAGCCCTATTTGTTAGTCAGAATAAATTTAGAATTACTTTAGAATTTAGATGGAACCAACTACAAACCAGACCAACACGACCAGCAAACAAAAGCAGCCAGCTGCCTCACAAAGTATGTTAATATAAATGAGTGTACATCAGCGGGTCTCAACCTAAGATCAGAGAAAATTGCATGTAATTCTAGATCGAATAATTGGATAATACATAAATTTGGAACTTTTCTGAATTACTTTTTTTGCTTTAGCATTCCAACTACACTTCCTTTTCTCGGATCGACCTTACGTTGATGTTAGGATACTTTTTGCTCTCCAGTTTATATTTGTGAAATCATTTCTGCTCGACTATCTTTACTTCTTCTGAAAAGACTCGAATCAAAGAATTTTGATATGAATTATTAAGCCAAAGTAATCCACAAAATGTTTTTGAGAAGGTTTGGAAATAAGATGAATAATGATAGCAACAACAAAAATTGTCGAAAACTAGATATATGTACGATAGGAGAGATTCCTTTAGAAGATTATAGGAAGGAGGTAATTCCAAATGAGGAAAGGGACTGTTAATCAGTGTAAGTTACGGTACTAATGTTGAAAGGGGAAGGAGTTTATTAGTTCACAAGTATAAAACTAGTTTGTATAACTGAAGGATGGACTGAGATTCTACAAAACTAGTCATATACTGGGGCACTGTTAGAAAATATATTAAATTAGATAAACCTGAAATTTTACCCAAAAATACGGCTGTTATCGTTAATATATGTTTGAAAACGCAGGTAAAACTGTTTGCTAATTCATGTTACCAGCCGTATCAATATATAAGACGTTAAAATAATTGTCTTATCTTACTAAATTGTTCTATAATATTAAAGAAAATTAATAAGGCAAATTACTTAAGTAAATTAACTTGAAGTAATCTACTAAATATTTTGAAAGAAAAGAACGAACCTATCGTCGATTTTCGAAATAAGTACTATACGTGACGTATGGTTGGTACCCGTCGGTTATACTTTCGTGATCTCTCACGAGACAAGTAGTAAATTTAGAACGTGGGCAGTTTAAGTCACGAATACTGATTACTAATATCTAATATAAAAGCAAGATTAAAGAAAACAGAAAATTCTGATTGGCAACAAATTCAAGAATCAACTAAAAAGCTAAGTTATCTATACAACTGAATAGGGAAAGAATTGGGGCCTTGTTGAGTACTTGAAAGTTGTAGAGGGTAGAATTAAGCTTAAAATCTGAAGAGGATAGTCTTTTAGAATATAGAGTTGAACAATATTTTTTAAGGATTGGTTTATTTTTATCAATATAATTCTTGAAGTTGAATGAACTTCATTTTAGTATTTAAGGTTGTAAATATACTCGTATATATATATATATATATATATATATATATATATATATATATATATATATATATATATATATATATATATATATATATATATATATATATACATATATATACGTATATATATATATATATATATATATATATATATATATATATATATATATATATATATATATATATATATATATATGTACTTATATAATCTAGTAAATTAATTTTACTTCATTTCTCAATGAACGCTACACTCTTTAGAACACGTGTCGCCACCCGAGTGTTTTTTTTGTTATTAATTACGAAGTGAAAGAACCTCCATATCTCAATTGCGTTGGGAAGTCCAATCGGTGCTTATTGTTTTTTTAAACAACTTAATATTGCCATGAAATAAATATTTGTCGCCCACTCGTATATACGTGATTTGAAGAGACGGCTTTTGGCATCAATAATTCAAAATTTCCTTAAACAATCAAAAGAAGGTAAGGTTTGATGTTCAGTTCCCTGCTTATCTTGGTAATGATTACGGGCATTTTGGAGAGATTCTAGAATTATTGGAGTTAATTAAGTGGGCTAATGCCGATATTGTTGCAGTAATATTACGTGGTAACTCAATAGTAGCTTCTGTAACTAATGAAAAATTGAGCGAGAATATTCGGTTATTTTACATCCGTTCGAACAGTGTATTGAAGGATTCATATATTTGGCTATCCGTGCAAGTTGAGCCGCGTTATCCTCGTTCTGAAAATAGGTGCGGGGCTCCAACCCATGTTAAATATAACTAGAGGCGGAACATTGAGCAAACCTCTCGACATTTCTTAATTATTATCCCTTTTCTTTATTTCGTCTATGACTGCTAAAGATGTAAGTTTAGAAGGATTAGAGGAAGATCCTCGAGAGATCGCCTTGGACTAAATTAAAAAAAAAGTGTGAGTTTAAAAAGAAATAGTGCTACTCATAAAAGAAAAATAACTATATATATAAATAAGATCCATAATTTCCATGAAAGCTGAGAGTTATCTTCTTCTCATATGCAGAGATCACACAATTTTTGATACATGAAAAGTGTCTTGCTATGAACTATGTACACATATATGAAGCGCAGACTTATATAATAGTAAGACGATCAAAGCAGGAATCTCGTCTGAGAATCCTGCTTCGTTCTTTATATCCTGAAGGAGACGTCAGGGTAGGGCAAGTACGACATTGATGACGTCATTACTGCTCGCGTCCACCAATTAGGACGACAAGCAAGGTCGGCAGGGTTCAATTCAGACAGAATCCAAGCTAAGATCAGACGTTTATACAAAAAGGGACGGTCCCAGTTATATGAAACAATGGGTGGTACATATAGTAACAGGGTGGGCAAAATATGCCCGTTATTCAGGAGAGCAATTGAACACTGAGAATCAGACTATATATCCGCATATGGGAACTGCAGGAAGGCCAATATGAGAGCCACGAACTTCCCCCCTTATGGCCATGCATGGGTTTCGCAGAAGATACGAGGTGGAGGTAGCCCTTGTTGAAACGAAGCCGAGAGCGAGCTCGGAGGCGTAACAGTAGGCACATCCCCAGCTACACGCGGAAGGAGACCTGGGGACCCAGGTGACGTACAGGAGATCCTTGAGGAGATTCACCCTTGTGGATCTGGCGTAGGCGAGTTGTACCCCAAAGCGGAAGAATGAGGCAGCCCCACACGCAAAATTAAGCAAGTCTCCAAGGCGAACCCAGAAGTTGGGTGAAGGTGCGATGGATATGGCCCATTCCAGGGCCATTTTAAGGCGACCATTCATACCTGGGGTGAGGCGGGTTGAGGCCGTTGACAAGGCTATTGGGACCCCCAGGTAGACCAGATTCTTAACCGGGGTGAAGGTACTCTTTCGCTCATTGATACCTAGTGATGAGGCTCAAGGCCTGATGATGAGGCTTTCCAGGTTGTTCCTGTCTCCCAGGAGAAGCACGTCGTGCAAGTAGGTATAAGCCTCGGCAGCCGTACTCCTCGCCAAGGTTGAAAAGATGGCAGCCAGGAAGGCCTGCATGATGAAGGGGGGACCAGTAACTCCCATGGGCAGGCACGGGTTAAACCTATAAATGATACCGTCACACCTTAATCCGAACCATCTCCGTTCTGCCTTGTGCAACGGAATGTGGTAAAAACCGTGCGTCAAGTGGAGCTTGTCGGCCTATGCAGTGAGTGAAACCTATGCCAATAGCCTACCTAAGGATGGAAGGGAAAAGGAAGGTGGTGGCGTACAGCCTAGACTCACCCAGAGCCCTCATATCGTACACAATTTTATCCTCGATGTCTTTTGGGGGGACCAGGAACAGGCGGTGTGCATACGTGAGGTAGCTGGATTCTTCAAGCACACCAGCATTTCGAAGAGTGTGAACACACCCTTTTAATTGCTTGTCCGTTGCCGCAAAGTGCCTGTTCTCGCCCAGGTAGACGCAAACTCCGTCTGCTGCTGTAGCTTTAGCGATAATCTAGGGAAGAGGCACGCTCTGGCAAACCGAGCTAGGTATGAACCTACAAATGTACCCCTGGCATCGTCACTCTTACCTTCTCGAGGGGGTATAACATGCTAATCTCGTTGTCGCCATCTTCACTATCCCCATCCGTGTTCTCCGCAGACTCAACCTGAGGCCTAGGAGGTGCATCCTGATCAGGAGCCCTCTCCCGGGGAGGAGGAACACGTCCCGTAGCATCGGGATAGAATGCCTCGAATTCATGGATGGCCTCCACAGGGGCCCGCAGGCCAGGTTCAGCGTTCATCAAGTCCTCAACGTCATCTTCCTCTCTAAGGGGAACAACAAGGTTAAGAGCCTCGACAGATGCAGCTAGGCCTTCATATCACGCAAGGAGACGTTCCTGCTCTGATAGCGTAAAGTCCCCTAAATCCTCCTAGTCCCATAGGTCCTCCACTGGCCGGAAAACATGATCAGGTGGGGGGCCTAAAGAGGAATGGGGGCATTGACTGTCAGAACATCAGTAGACTCAGGGAAATAGAACCAGTCACCTTGAATCGAGATCCCGATGGGGTCAGCAGCCCGACCTCCACGGCTAGGGGGAGATGGCCCGGGGGAAAAACAAATGTTAGCACGGTGGGAGGGACGAGTAGGAGAGGGGACGTCCAGGCAGAACAATAGTCCCTTATTGCCCAAACATCATCCTCCTATAAAAGTCTTCTTTCTTCCTCTGGACATGTTTCGCCTTCCGCGTCCTCGTCTGCGCATGGGTGCGGGGGCAGCGGTTGGGGCTCGTGGGGGCTGGGCGTCATATCGACGAACGAAGCACGCCTAATTATAGATCGCCGGATCTATACCAATTCCCACCTCCTGTAAATATTGCAGTCTAGCGTCCTCAAGCACGTACTGCCAATTGTGCACACCTCGACCCCTTAATTATTAAATAGATGTTTTAAAAGAAGCAACAGCAGGTTATATCTTTATTAGTCATATCATCATGAGTAAATTGCCTAAAGTAGTATTAAAGGAGTTAATTAAGAAGACCTCTAAAACCTTTTCTACACTGTAGGCATTTTTGGTAATTATAAAGAAGCTATGAAGACCTTTAGTAGCACGTTTTCATTCTCTAAAAGGGTCACAAGAGATGGAAAAAAACATTTTGGCAAAGTTAGTCTGTAATAAATGTTAAAGAGGATAAATTCCCTACTGTGCAACATTTTGAGGTAACGGCACCGAAATATACTAAAGTTTTGTACAAATGGGTTCATCTGATGAAGATTCCAGAGGGAAATATGAAAAGTATACTTCTTATGAGGCTAAATTAGCCAGAATATTGAAGGTATCACTTTGACCCAGGTGTGGTGGTTCTGGCCATGATGCTGCTGAATGTTATGGAAAAAAAGGGTAGGCTGGTCTTTCGATGTTTAATATGTTTCAGAAAGAAGAAGCATATAGCACCATTTTTCCCTAATCAAAATAAAGATCTTATTAACGCTAGAAAATTTATGTTATGCTTTAAGAAATTTACATATATGTAGGTAACCAATTTCCAACCATGACTTTGGAGATGGGAACTGAAACCAGATGTTGTAAAACAAGATGTTTGGTGGAATGTGGCAGCCAAAGGTCTTGTATTAAGTATCATGTTTCCGTTGATCTATGTTATGACAAATTGTATAGCATAGAGCACGATGTACATGCTTATAAAAGCCAAGCAACTAAAGTATTTAGGGAAATGTCTACAGGTATCAAGGTATAAGATAGACTGGTATTTGTGCCCTTGCTAGTAGATGATCAAATGAATATATTTGGGGAAATTCCAGGTATGAATTAGATTAATGATAAATTAAAGTCTAAAAATTACCATTTAGCTGATGAGAATTTGTATGAACATAGGAACCATGAGAATAGTGAAATCGAAATGTTGAAAGGCACAGATATAATTCAGTATTTATCCTTATCTATTCAGAAATGTGCTGGCAAAAACTGCCTTATTTTAAATAATAATGTAGCACCTGTAGGAAATGGATTTTATTTTCTAACTCAGATCAGAGAAAATCATTGTTTGAGTCCCATGTGAAAATCCTGCTAATGATAGTAACAGGACCAAGACCATGGTTAACCTGATTATGGATAATCTTAAGTCTTATTTTAACCTTTAGATCATACTTTGTCTGATATAGAAGCAGATAATGGGTTAGAGAATTTGTTTAGCTTTTAATATATGGGTATAAAGACTAGTAATAGAGAATTTGGTTCCTTTTATCAACAGCAGATAGATAGATTTCAGGAAGGAATCAGTTTAAATAATGGGTATTATTATTTTAACTTGCATTGGTACCCAGAAAGGATATCTAAAGGGCTTTCTAATCATTTAGTAACCCTTAAGGTGTTAGATAAGACTATGGATCATCTTAGTAGGAACGAGCTTGTTAAAAAATATGATGAAGTCTTTGACAAACAATTGGAAGATGGAAACATTGAAGAAATAATTTTAAGTCCTTTCATTTTGGTAATTTTACATGGATTCCTCATAGGCCTGTCATAAGATCAGAGGAACAGGCTCCTACTCAAATAAGACCTGTATTAAATAGTTCTTTAAAAACTAGTAAAGATTTGCTTTCTCTTAATGAAACTGAAAATACAGGCATATAATTAATGGTGTCCATTTTGAAGTTACTCTTTAATTTAATTTCACAACAAATAAATATGCCATGTTGGCTGATATAAAGAAGATCTTTCTAATTATTAAATTAACAAGTGAATATGAGAAAAAAGGTTTGCTTTTTTATAAAAGAGCAAATAAATTAGTCTGCTATAGATATAAGACTATTGTCTTTGGCTATAGCTCCTCTCCCTTTATACTTAATTATGTGAAGAAGTATCATGCAGAATCTTATCCCCAGGACAAATGCAGGTAAATATTAGATAGTAACTTTTATATTAATATTTTACTTATTACCAGAAATCAAACAGGTGAAATACATGAGTTATATAATCTTTGCTTTTGCAGAATGTAAGAAGGTGATTTCACTTTAAGGTCATGTAACTCCAATTCAATTGAATTAAGAGACACCATTAAGGCTTATGGTAGATTAATAGAACATAGTAGTATAGATGAAAAAGTACTAGGCTATAAATATAATGTAAATAGTGATACTTTGTGTTTAGCTTCTTGTAGGTTTGAAGCAGTTGCTAATACCAAAAGTAAAGTATTATCACAAATATCCAAAGTTTTTAACCCATTAAGTTTTACCTTACCAATAACATTTAGAGGAGGATTTTAATGAGGAAAGTTTCGAAACTTGAAGTAGAATGGGACCAGAAGTTACCAAAGTAATAACAAATGAAATAAAAGTATAAGTAAAGATTTTCAAATTCTGTCTGAATTGTCATTTCCAAGGCAAGCCATTAATGAACAAAGCTCATATGGATTACACATATTTTGTAAAGTATGCATGTACTGAAAATAATGAAAGCTCTTTTTTATTTACCAAATCCCAAATTGCTAAATTAAGGAAAGGTAATGTACATGGTGTACCTACATTAGAGCTAATGGTGGTTATTCTGGTTCTAAAGTGTCTACCACCCATACTGGAAGCTTACAAAAATATACAATTTCAGTTTGTGAATATTTGTTTAGACGCCCAAGTTGTCTAAGTTTACCTCCCTGTTTTTTTTATTATTTCATGCCAAGTACAACACCTTGGCACTGGTACTACTCTAAATTACCTTCGAGAGCAAGGGTTTTAGATACCAAAAGGCCTAATAACATTTAAGTCTGAAATAAATAATTGTGCTGTGTGCAAGAAATATAATTCTCTTGTTTACAAATACCCTAAAATATATAAGTGCTGCGCATTTCGAATTGTAACCCGATATGTTCACCAAAAAACTTTGTGTTGGCTTTCTATAGATATTCCAAATATACTACATTCCTAAGTTTTTTTATAGTGATAATGCAAAAATATAATAAGATATTCAAAACTTGGTTTTCTAATTTCAGTTCTGACTACTGGTTCGTGCTTAAAACTTTTATAGCTTTGAATACCTTAGTGGTTACAGTAAAAAGTTTGGTATAAGATGAGAATTTATTTACGTCAGTAACTGCAGCAATCTCTCCCACTGGAAGCACTATAGGAGTAGAATGTTCCTCAACAAAGCTATCCCAATAGTTATAAGGTGCTGGTAAGCACCCTTGTTGTCCTTTAGGCCACTCCTTTACTGGAAGGCTACTCCATGAAGGACCTTTAATCAAAGGGTTTGTTGTTGACAGATCTTAGTTAAGGAGATAGGTTTAGTTAAAACATCTGCAATGTTATGCTCTGAAGGAACATGAAAAATTTAAGCTTGTACCAGTGTCCAAGAGAGTTTTTTTTAGATAAGACAATGTCTTTAATTCTATTATTAACAAACACATTTTTCTTTACTACCTTTTCAGTCAGAGCCCATGATAAAGCTACTTATCAGTCACAAAAGCGACATTTTGAAAAATTTCGGACATTTTGTACATTTTGGACAATAAACGTCCACGAGTCTCAGCGGCTAAAATGAGGAAGACTTCGTGGGGATCGTCACCGTACAAACAAACCAACACTATTGACCGAGGGTCGCTTGAATGACAGGTTAAACGAGTCCAAGGATGAAAGTTGACACATGAGGGAGGGGGGGGTGTTCACTTAGAGAGGAGACTTGGGTGTTGCTGTTACATCGAAGATCTGGTCTGAGGGAGTAATCTTTGTCTTAGCGCAAAAATCAAATAATAGTCTCTTGACAATGGCTATTATGGGATGAACTTAGATCTTGCATTCGAGTGAAACACGAATCGAGACTGTGCACGTTGCATTTGAGGATCGGATGGCAACGTGTACGAGGTAGACTCACGTGAATTAAGAGAATACCCGGAGCTTGTGGGGTTTCGCGAGAATTGTGCAGAGTCCAATGGGACGCGAATAGCGGGTAACAACGGGGGGAGGGTAGAGGATACTGATTGGGCTCAGAGTGGGCGGTGGATCTTAACTTCCAACTCTGGTGCTAGAGGATTTATAGTCTCGCTCTCGCCCTTTTAGCATGAACGCGGGAAGGTTCCTAAGCCGGCGAGGCGAACCTTTGTCTGAATCCAGATAGAACCTTTTGGTCTCTTAAGCTTGTCGCGGCTTTCTGCGATGGCGGCCTTTCAGGACACCACGGCGTCTCACGGCATCTCATAATTTCGCACTTTCATTAACGCAGAAAAAAAGGGTCGCATAGGTGTCTGTTGTCTCTCTCTCTGATCACTGACACTCTCCTTACTATGTCGAGGTATGGCCATGTGTACGTGAATATGCGCACACAGGCTCTAAGGTAGACCAAGCCAGGCAACAACTGTTATTGTTTCTAAGAGTGAGATTTAAGTAGATAGCTGCAGCTGCATAACCAAGGAATATAACAAACACAATGACAAAAATAGATTTTAATACAACACTAAATAAATTATATGAATGGTACATAAATGAGACGTACTTTAGCTCCGAATACTAATTCGATAACCGTGGTTAGAGAATGGTTATAATGGGAGATTGAGGGTAATGAATGATTTACTTTCTTTGAAACGAGGGTAAGGTAGGGCAACTTGGGGAAGGTCTAGGTGACCTTGATTACTCACTAATGGTACCCACAGAACCCGCAGCGGGTGGGGCTACTCTTCTCGAGCTTGCGTTGGCGAGATACGGGCCTCCTGTCCTCAGGAGGCCTGAACGAACTTGGAAGGGGGGGGGGATGATTTCTTCACACTCAGCTTAAACGAGCTAATGAGCCTCTTGTCGTAAGAGGTCACCAGAAGAACTTCGAAGAAAGGCTTTTCCAATCCTTGATCCGAAGACGTATGAGAATGACTGACGTGGCCTCACGAGACTCTTCTCCCTGACCCGAAGACACGGGAGTGATTTTCAGTTCTTTTGTGGCTTGCGAACGTCACTCACACTTCTTGGGAGAGAGCTCGTTGAATTGCACTCCTTTCGGGGAAGTTACGTCTTACCAAATATGTCCTTCAACCTGGAGCTGGTGCATATATACCCGGAGTTATTCAAAACAGGGAGAGAGATTGAGACCATCTTAACCTTCGTTATCGGGCGTAATGAACCGAGGGCCTCCTTACGAGCAAGTGTCAACGGCTGGGATCAACAGCCAGACGGGCGACATCGGCGGGGGCCATAAAAGCGGTTCACGGCGAATCTACAAAGTAGTCTCTGGACCCGAGGGAGGGGGGGGAGAAGGTTAAGACGCTCAGGAAGAAGCTTCAGTGTGATTTCACAGGAACCTGGCAGCGGATCAAAGGAGGGTGAGGTCGGAAGCGGGAGGAGTAACGGCTCGCTTTCTCTCCCTAAATACTGTCTTGGGAGGTGGAGAAATAATATTATTCAAAGGGGATTCCTCCACATGCTACATTATATATATTACAAAACTTCAAGTGAGTTGTAAATTTTATTAACGTTCGTTAACTAACTGTATGTAAAAGTTCATTTTCAACAGTCTGTGTAGTAAACTTTTGTGGCCCACAATAAGATAGAGTTTATTTTAAACTAAAAATGGAATGCGAATGTCCCCTTGGATCTTCGCTGTACCAATTTTTATTCGCGGGTTCCTTTACACCTCAATATATCGGTCGTTCTGTTCCCGATTTCCTTTTTGGGGTTTTTGTAATTAAATTTTAATTATTAGGACGATTTTAAAGAAATTTGAATCTCTTATGTTGTTTTACATTCTATTTCGAATCATCACCTCCAAAACCTACAGCACTACCAGCTACATCACTACTATTACACAACCACTATCAACTACAACCTCACCGCCTGCGCCACCTACACCATCTACGCCTACACCAACACCACTTAAACCACCACCACCTGCACCAGCACTACCTGCACCACTACCACCTAGAGTTACACCACTACACCACCAAATACATCACGTATACCACCACCATCTACATCACGTCAACCACCCCTCCCTACACCACTCCAAACTACACCACCACAAACTACATCACCAATTACACAACCTACACCAACATCACGTACACCACAACCAACTAGACCCACTACCACCACCACCTATACCATCATCACCTACACGACTAACAACTACACCCACGAACCACCACCTACACCACTATCCCCTACACGACCAACAACTACCCTGAGACCACCTACTCCCCGACCACCAGCAACACGTACAAAATCCTACACCATCTATAAAACTAGCACCTAAACCAATAGATTAACAGTAACATGGCCTACTTTAACAATACATACACCATCACCACCTTCACCACATGCAACAGCAACACCCAAAACACCGCCACCTGCACCTGCACCACCTGCACCACCCCCACAAACACCACCACCTAAGCCACCCCCACCTCAACCACCAACACCTATAACACCACACTTACACCATCATTACCACTATCACGTACTCCAAATTAAATACCACAAACACCTATACCACCAACACATACACTACCACCATCTACGCCACGGCCAACATGAGTTAATCATCTACACCACATATGCCTCCTAAACAACAACCACCTCCTACCCCTACACTACCACTCAAACTACCTACACCTACACCACCACTTTAACCACATACACCTACACCCCAACTTAACCCACCTACACCCCATCACCTACAACAAAACCACCACCAACTGGATCACTATCTCCTACATCACCTACACTAACACACCTACCCCATCTCTAGCTATACCACAACCACCTTCACTGCCATCATCTCTACCTACATCACCACCTGCACGAGCTAAATTACCACCTACGCCACCCCCACTACCGCGAACAACACCAAAACTGCCACCTACACCCCCACCACCTGCTCACTCCACATTACCACATTCACCACCAACACCGTCAATAACACCCTACACCACCGCTATCTACACAACCAACACTTACATCAACAACACCTACAACACTACTCCTATCCACCAGTAACATCTACACTATCTAAACCAACAACACCTAATTCACCACCTAAACGACCTTCATTGCAACCACCTAAACCCTGACCACCTGCAAAACATTTACCAGCATTTACACGACCAACACCTTCAACAACATCCTACACCACCACCATCTACACAACCACAACCTACATCACAACCTACACTACAGACGCATACACCACCGCTATCTACACCTACACCACCACCACCTACACAACTACCACCTACACTCACACCAACTACACCTATACCACCACAATATAAGCTAAACAATAAACACTTACAACACCACTGCCTACACCAACACAACCTACACCACCATCATCCACTTTACCGCCACCTATAGCATCAACACCTACACCAGCGCCACCTACACTAGCGCCATCTTCCATACTACACTACTTTAACTTACAATACCACCGCCTACAGCAGCAAGTCCTACACCACCTATACGACCAACATCTTCAACAATAACCTACACAACGCCCAATAGACCACCACCAGCCTATACAACTAAGACCTACACCACCACAACCTATACTACTACCCAAACCTATACTACGTCCCCACCACCTACACCACCACTACCTACACCACTACTACTTACACCACCGCCACCTACACCACTGCCACCTACACAACCACCACCACCACCCAGGTTTATACCAGGAATAATTTTTTGGCAAATAACATAATATCTTTCCTGCAAATTCTAACGAAATTTGAAATTCTTATGTTGGTTTACATTTTATTTCAAATGATGTATTTGCAAAAGTCCTCCCTTGGTAGGCAGGGGAATTATTTTGCAATAACACTATAACTATTTGGCTGATTTTAACGAAATTTGAAACCTTTATGTTCTTTTATATTCGCTTTCTAATGATATAATTGACAAACTCCTCCTAAGGTTATCCTGTTAATTATTTGCCAATACCATCATAACTATTCGGCCGATACTAACCAAATTGTAAATCCTTATGTTGTTTTGCATTCTCTTTCGAAGCATAAAATTGCCCAGGTCCACCCAAGGTTAGTCCATGAATTATTAAAAGTTTTGAAAATCGTAATGTCATAAATCAATACAGGTGAGAGCACGCGACTTTGAACAATAGCGTTCGATTCAATGCGATAGGTGAGGATAATATTAAGAATACCTTAATCCCCAAAATAAATTTCCTGTAGTTACTTAACCTTCTACAGGGACGTCACCCATACGAATGGGAAACCATTTATTTTCCTTAAAATGAGGAATCTTAAACAGCCTTTCGAATAAAATAGCGTTTAATTTAACACAAAACGGTAATCAAAATTGCCCTCGGACCTTCGCCCTTCGTTGTTTCTTATAATTGATCAATAGTAAGAATTCCATCCCTTGGCTTTAATGCATAGCAAAGTTCATTCCATACAGTTATTACGAAGAAAAGGAACAACAACATCAACGAGAATACTTGCGACTAGAAGGACTTGACATGTCTTTTAGCATATTTTCAAGGCACGTCTGTAGTAAATGACAGGGAAAAGAACAATGATAGATTTTATTTTACACATTAGCTTTTGCATTATCGTTTAATTTATTCATTACTATAGATCTACTAGTTACCATTTTCTTAAGAAAAGCTAGTCATAAAATCACGATGGGGGAATATTTAATGTACAAACACTCGGAAGTAAAGAAATAAGGATAGAGTAAGGTGTAAACACTGAATAAAAATAGTTCTTTTTACTTAAGATAAAACGTCTAGGAAAACCATTACCAAATGGGAATTATAATGTACGAGTACATTGCGATAATATAGGGTTTCTATATGAATGACGTGACCAGCACATTGCTTTTGATTCGCTATATTGATCTAATCACTTCAGCATGAAGTATTATCGTTCTTGCTGCAACGACAAGATCATTTAGAGTATTTAGTTGTGTTTGGACTGATATCGTAACAAAATATTTTTAGGCCGTCGGACACTTCTTTTTTCTACAGTTTTGATATAGTGGTAACATTCAAAATATCTTAAATGTTTTGAGATAAAAGATCATTTATACCTATTCGATCTACTAATATACTTTATTTTGTGTTCTATTTGTAAATTTACTAACATATTTACTCGTGTTCGGTTGTGAGTCGGGATATTAAACCATTTACTTTAATATTTCCAATTTTTTCTTGTCTTCTAATTCTTTTAGGGCGATCATTTCTTGGGTGCTCTAAACAAATAGATCATTTTCTCCTCACTTAGTACTAGCCTTGGGAAATATTTATATCTGCTCTCCTCTATTCCATCTTTAGTAGAAAAAAATCGGATAGGAAAGATTTTAAAAAATATTATGAACAAAGAAGAAATAAAATCACTATTTAAAGAAAGACAAATCATATTTCATAGCATTTATTTCATGAGCTACTTAATTGAATATATATTTATATATATATATATATATATATATATATATATATATATATATATATATAAGTATATAATATATTAGGAATATGAAGAACCAGGAGCTTACAGTAATCAAGATCATTTATTGGTAGGACGTTTCAGACCTTCGCTAGGAGCATCTTCAGCGACTGTATCGACTAATGAGAAGGGAAAGAAATATTAACGATAACAGTTAAACAGTTAGAAACATGCATTATATGATGATTAAAAAAGGGGGGAAGGCAAGGTGAAGCAATAAAATTTTCCATTTTTGAGATGAAAGAAAAATCACAAATAGCAATATATAGAATTAATTGATACTATCCAGTGTAATATTTAAAAGTAATAGAAAGAAGTGAAGTTTTAACATAAACTGACTTGGGTATCAAAAATTAAAGGTAACTGGAATATACAATAAAATAAACTATTATATTAAATTAAAAACCAAAAAAAATAAGTAGTTTTTTGTTTATCGTTAGATGTCAATCGTCAGGTAGTTGATTTCACAACTCCTACGATAAAGGTTAGTCCCTTGATTTAATTCGTTCACATTTGTTTTCGGTTATTGGTTTTTGGTATAAAATTGAAGCTTATGCATATACAGGTGGACATCTTTAGCGTAGAAGTGGCCCAGTGCCTTATACCAACATCACGCCTCACTCCATGCTGCATCTTCTGCTAAACTTCAAACATATTTTGTGGCAATTGTTAAACAAAAATTCACTAGTACGAACCCTTCTTTGTGCCATCAAATACGAACAAATTGAACCCATATTTGCAACCAAAGTGGACCTTGTTTTTTCCACCTTAGGCCATAAAAAGCCCTCAGCTTTAATAGCAAGAGAATTATTTTAGAGCTGATATGGGGAGTGATGATGGCATCTCTTCAGTTGATGTTACACAATCTCCCTGGAAATATTGATAATCAAAACCTCACGAAATCGTGAGAGCCCTAATATTCACGCCTTAAAATGTTACTACATAACAATTTTGGCAGCGGATTGGTTTTCCACTTTTTAGATCATCGTTACCATTGGAACTCGATATTTGGGGTGCTTAACCCTATCCTCAATGGCTCGAATTTAAAAACCATCTTGCTGGCTGAACTCTTCGATCAGATCCTGCTCTAAGAGATGCGAGACGGATTATTTATAGAAAAGTCACCTGCAAGACAGTTACAAGAGAATCTCCTTTCGTACAACAAATTAAACAAGATTAAACTTTAGTATCATTTGGCATAATTCACTTTTTCTGTTAATTTGCATATCTACTCATAAGTTTTGTTTTATTCTACCACATTTGCCTAACCTTTATCTATACTTAGTTTATTGTTTTTATATGTTATCCTACAAAAAATTAGCAAGCTTCAGATTTCCTGTGACAAATTTTATGGAAGATGTATTGATGGAAATAATGGCGTTATGGAGGTTTTCGACGTTATTGTACTCACCACCATTTCTGGTTTAAGTGTAAGCAAAAGTTGTTCCTCTACTTTAAAACAGATAAACTAATAAAGATGTAAAAGGGAAAAGGAAACCATATTGGGAATTGGTTTCAAACTTAGATAAATCAAAAAATATGCAAGAAACAAGGAAGAAATCATAAATTAATAGAATAAGATTTTGTTATACTAAATTATGTACTGAAAGGCCTCACGTGGACATGATATAGTAGATTATTTAGTCCTAAAGTCTTGATCAGATTCTTAGAATGTTATTAGTTAAATATTAACGATTGCAGCCATTATTTTTGGTGTCTAACATTTAAGTATTTAAACTAATTTTACTCTCACTTAATTTTTCTTTATCGAACTGGCTCACAAGGCTTTAATTAAATTGATTAAAGAAGTAGCAATATCCACATCTTTTAAATGGCGTTCCCTTTTAAACTTCATGTGAGAATTATACTCTAATTTTGCTAATTTAACAGAGACAGGAATTCATCGGTTCGAAAATGCTTAGGCATTACTCGAAATTAAAAATCAAAGGTAATTTTAATTTCTACTCATGCCAAAAAATTTATTCATCTCTAAGAAGTATTATTTGTGACCTCTCAAAAGGAAATTAATTTCTTGTCAAAATATGAAAATTGACTAAAATCAAGGTTAAAACCCATGATTTTTCTTCACATTGTTCAATACAGATCAGTCTGAGATACTCTTAGTATAATACTTCTTATTCTCTACTAATCAAGCTGAAGTCAAATTCCTCTTGAATATTCTTACCTTATTCTCTTTATGACATAATACAGGAAAACATCATCATTCTGGAAGAGAAATTCACCTTGCTCAGAAGCTTCTGTGGGACAAGAACATTGCTGTATATCACTCCATTTCTTCGCCTTTTTCAGGAAACCTCGGCAAATATTTATTTCCATAGATTTTTAAAACCTTTTTACCATTAAGGCTGGTTGGAACTTCGACGATGGTAAATTCCTTGCTACTATCTTAACATCTACATTTTTGCCATTCGAATAGTAATTGTTTATGTTATTTTTGACATAGTTTCTCAATTATTTATCACTTTTAATTTTTTTAGTAATTATGGAATTTGTTGAATTAGGGACATTTCCGAAGGTCTCTTTTTACCTCCCAAATTAATAATCCTATTTTATGCCCATATCGTAAGTTTTTAGGTTTTAAATCTATACACTTATTTTTTCAATTTTACGGTGTTTCTAATTTTTCATTTTTAATTAATTGATACTAGTTTAATCCAAATATTCACAGAACATTTAATTCTTTTCTTTTTCATATCTTTTGAAAGATAAGTGTTTTTCACCTAAGACAGAAAAATTGTTTAAAAGTTATAAATTGCACCTGTTTCCTGGCTATGCACAGACAGCACCAAGTGGTATAATAAAGCCAAGAAAAATACCAGCATGAGAACCTCTGCTGTGCCCGAGGGCGGCAGGAGCGACGGTAAGCATTTTGTCGTTTTATTCCCACCAAACAGGTATCAGGAAGAAACCTGGCTTGCCCCTAGGGTAAGGGGGTGCTTACCTTTCAATACAATCTGGAAACAACTTCATATCTGTAGGATTCCTTGAAACAGAGGAGAATAATTTGTGGCTTTTCTTCGTGACGACGTGAAAGGAAAGACAGCGCTTTGATTATGTTTTAGATTGTGATGATCTGTATACGATCTGTTCATTTGGCCGGAACTAACTACATGACACCCACCAATTGTGAAGCCAACACCTTTACCTACGCTATCGTTGTACCCGATCTCGGCTTCAATTGAACCTGGTACCTAAATGTTAGAAATCCAAAGCCGTAGCATTTATGCTTGGAAGAGCTCTGAGTAGAATATTTTTAAACAGTCTAAATTTTATAAACTTAAGGAGCTAATAAACTATTAGTTTCATAATAAGGAATATATAAGGACGTTCCAAAATTGATTAGGAAGATAAATACCATTTAAACCTAAAAACCATGTCTCCCTAAAAGAATCCCATCGTAAATATGCTAACCTTCTTCTTCCTTTTTGCGTAAAACCTATTCATTGAGCCAGAAACACTCCTTTTGCGATAAGAGCTAATCGCATGGACTACATTCGCCAAGTTTCGCCAATCTCGTAAAAGGCGAGGAACTGCAAACAAAAAAACTAACATGCTTGAGATGACCCATGAGAAACACAAACATTAACATGGCACTTTGATTATAGAGTGTAACCTGATTGAGTTTTGGGGGATTTGGTGAAAAGAAATGCAAATTCTAACCTGACCAAAGTGAAGAAAAAGGAAATTGATGCCTAACTTAAAACATTTTAAATCTACATTATCTAGATAGTGGTTGGATAAAAAACAAATCCAAAACCTCACTCATAAACATATAATAAGAATGGCTTTGTTTCAAGCCAAAGAAAGTCCAGATAATACAACTAAAACCGAAAACGATTTCTACAATGTCATAAATTCAATTCATCAGCCACTAAGAAAACAAAAAAAAGGAACAAAGATTTCAGATTATCAAATACTAATCAAGGGCAAACATAAAACTTAGAAAAATGACTTAATAAGTAAAGATGAGTTATAAAATTAAAAAAAAGAAGGAAATACCGATCCTTGAAAAGATCCCAGAACTCATAGCGATGGAACAATCACCTCTTTGCCAGATAGGGAATATAATCTATATAACCAGAACGCTGTCTATCTGCTAGGTCATTCAGCCTTGAGAAAAGGCTGCATCAACTCTCACCGAACTCACTTTGCCTATTTTCAAATTAATTAATTTTCCAACAGTTTTCGAGAAAAAAATTGACCATCTTTTTAAATTTCTTTTCTAAAAAATCGATTTCAACTTACCAAAAAATCATATGAGTCAAAGATTTCTGATTCATTTTAGGAAACTTTTATATTATTTATTTATGAAATTATTCCATCCTAAATTTCTATAAAAAATCATTAAAATGAAATTTGAATTATATTTTATCAATTATCCATTTGAAACAATTGCTTATCTTTGGTGAGTGTAATTTCATTTAAATTTCCTCCTCTTCTGTTCATTCTATTTTCTAAGACAAGTTCGAGTATTTCAAAAGTTTGCAATTTCAGCCTGTCTCTTTTATGTCTCCTTTTATGATAATCTCCTAAAGAATCCGAAATATCTTCATAGTCTTAGTTTAATCCCGTCATTTGTGTGGGAATTACTCCCACACCCTTCGTTCCCCCCTCCCTCCGCAATTTTTGTGGGGCTAACTGAATTAGTTTACGAAAAAACTTCGAATATATATTTAATAAATCGGCTATTCACTATTCTTCGATATTTATGCATGTTAATATTAGATTTATGTACTAAAGAGTTACGTATATTCCATAAAATCACTTCAGATAGACTTTTATACGATTAGGAGATCAGTTTCAGGTTAATGGTTGTGGATGTAAAACAACATAATACTGCGAAATTTCATGGCCTTAAAAAAATGAAGATGTTAGGATAAGAAAAAACCCCATAAGTTCCTTAAATATATACATATATATATATATATATATATATATATATATATATATATATATATATATATATATATATATATATATATATATATATATATATATATATATATACAAGGTATCCCAGAAAAAAGTTAACCATAGTTTGAATTAGTATAACTCAAAACTTATTAGAGATTTTTGAGTCCTGCAAAACAAAACAAATTTAACAACTATTTATCTGTAGATTGAAGAAATTTCATTAAATTCCCTTTTACGATATTGATACTCTAATGTGTTTAGTGGAGGCTATAAAAATTATGTTTGCGCAAGGAATTAAAATAATGAAACTTTGAAGTTTAAAATCAACAAATATATTTAAATCCATTTTTAACAAAAACACCGGTAATAATCAAACATCGGTAATACAAATTCATTTTTTTAATTTTCTAAGTACCGTTTACTTTCACATGTCCTCCATTTCGCTCTTAGCACAGTTGCGCCTTTGATCGCATTGATTGAACAACTTTTTGGATTAACTTGTGCTTTTCCTTAAGTCTATTGACTTCACGTGTGATACTATCTCTTAACTGGTTGATGCTTTGTGGTGGAGTAGAATAGACTTTATTCTTCAGATATCCCCATAAGAAATAATCGCACGGTGTTAAGTCAGAGGATTTTGGGGGCCATTCAATTGCATGATTTAGCGCGACGATGCGGTTCTCAAACCTTTTTATTACGAGGGGCAGTCAATAGGCTGTGCAATTCGGATATAAGGAAACGAGATATGAGGAAAATTGTTTGATTATTTTTCAATATAACTACCCTCCACTTCAATGCACTTGCGCCACTTGTCACTGAGGCTTCGAATTCCCAACAACCAGAAATCTCTCGACTGGTGTTCAATCCACACCTGGACGGCGACCTGGACATCTTCATCGTCCCCAAACCGGCGTCCACGCAGTGCAGCCTTGAGCTGACGGAATAAAAAGTAGTCGCTAGTGGGAAGATCTGGACTATAGGGGAGTTGGTTGAGCTCCTCGAATCCGCACTCGCGCAGGGCAGCTTGTGCAACTCTGGCCTTGTGGACTTTGACGACGTTGAAGTCGATTATGGGGCGTGAGGTTTCTTGGAACCCAACGGGCAGAGAACTTAGTCCTGGCCAAATTGTCGTGGATGATGTTGATAACACATTCATGTGATATTTCAAGTTCTCGGTCAATTTTTTCTACCTTCCCTTGCCTATTTTAGAAGATCATACAGTCCATACGGTCCACATTGTCCTCGTTGGTCACGTCTGACGGGCGTCCTGGACGGGGGTCATCTGTAAGGGACTTTCGACTATTGCGGAACTTCCTATTCTAGTGAGCCATGGTTGCATAGGAAAGGGGGGTTTCGGTGTACACTGCAACCATGCGTTCATGGATCTCTTTTGCATTATTGCCTTCCTTGGACAAAAATTTATCACTAAGCGGTGCTCAACCTTCTTCATTGTTGAAAAAACTGTCCCTGACGAACAGCAATCAGCTACTGCTTCTTAAATAAACGAGGCAGGAGCGTGCTGCTGCAGGTTGTGACTTGTCCTAACTTGTCCTAACACCCCTACAAACATCAATCCCTTTCCTCTGTTTTCTCTTACCGATTCGCAAAACTTATTGACCGCCCCTCGTAGTTTTTTTCTTACAGCAAGATATCTATGAGCTGGTGCCCCTCCTGGAGCAACTAAATTCAATTGAATTGATTGCAGTAAATCTGTTAGAATTCAGGGAAGATCCTTTCGTTGATCATGTTCAGGTAGGCAGCACCATTCAAGTTATTCTTGCAAAACAATCGGCCGACAAGATAGCCATTCCCGCATATTCCGATCCACAGAGACACTTTCTGGTGACAAATACGTGTGTCAAAGTTTAATGCTGGGGGATGGGTCAGCAGCGCATATTACCGAATGTTATGGCTATTTACCTTTCCATTCATGAAAAAAGCTGCCTCGTCATCAATCACGATGTTTTACAAGAAAACAAGCAGGTTTTTGAAGAAGCCATTCGAAAAATTGTCTAGGACGAGGAAAATAAGTTTTAAGAAGCTGGTGTCTTGCATGAATCTTACAGGGATGTCATTTTAAGTCATGTTTAATAAAACAGTTAAATTATGACATTAAGAATTGTAAACCATTCTTTCTGACTGATAGATGTTGTTTTTCAAGGAGTATCAGCTCAACACTTTCGATATTTTCTGTTGTTCTTATGGTTCTCATACGACCTGAACGACCTTTATTTAAATTTAAGCATGTTCCTTCATGTTAGTATTGGCGAATACTTTTCACCATTGTGGGGTTGCTTGGTGGCTGCCTACCTGGAAAACGTTCTTGAAATAAATCTTGTACTTGTTTAATACTGCTATTCTTAATAAAGTTTGTGACTACAAATACGGGTTGATCCTTTGTGAACTGCATGATTGAAAAGGTTCTATGGAAGTAAACTTTTACACAGAATCGCTTTGATTTGCTTGTTAAGCAATAATGAGGAGATAATACCACAGCGTAGCTGGAAAACCACTGTAAAATGGCCTAGGCTTTGCTTACAGAATCGCTCAGTGTCCTAGGCTACGTAGGCTCCCTACACGTCTCTTGGAGGCACACGGTGGCCTAGCCTTCGTAGGCTTTGTTTCATTATTTTACTTCCTTGCGCAAACATATTTTTGATAGCCTCTACTAAACGCATTAGTGTATCAATGTCATGAAAGAGAATTTAATGAAATTTCCAGAATCGACAGATATATAGTTGATAAATGAATCACCTTTTGGCGCACCCAAAACCTTCAATAGATTTGGAGTTATACTAATTCAAGTTATGGTTAACTTTTTTCTGGGACACCCGGTATATATATATATATATATATATATATATATATATATATATATATATATATATATATATATATATATATATATTTATATATATATATATATATATATATATATATATATATATATATATATATATATATATATATATTATTAGAAGCCTTATAATTAAATACACAAACAAATATACAACTCACTCTGCTTTCCCTAGGTCACCACGAACCGGAAAAGGCAGGGTGACCGACAAAACAGGCTCCAACTTTCGATGGGCCTGATTTCTTACTTTTTTACAAGAATTAAAATAAAACTATGGTGATAATTACTTAATTGTGTTTAAAAACATCATTTCAACCCAAGATAGTCTTAAGACTTTTCTTTTTCATTCTAGAGCACGTGTTCTAGATGACCTCCATTTAGCTCTGTGCATTTCTTGAGGTGCAGCACAAAGTTGTCGATGACGTTCTTACAAACCGACCGACTGATGGCCCTGGGTATCCCAGCGTACACTCAGTTTTTAAGGTATCCCCAGAGAAAGAAATCTGTCATCGCTAAGTTCTGAGCTGTGAGGGGCCCGCTCAAAATCAGTCTTGAGACTGATCAGCCAATTTCCGGACAGGTTGGAGGTGTGAGAGCTTGCTCCATCTTGCTTGAACCAGAACATTTCCGTACGAGAGAGAAGCAGGGTCTGCACCTCCCTCTTGAAGGTTTAGAGGACCTCAACATACCGTTCCTTGGTGACTGTCACTATCGCGCAAGATTCCTCAAAGAAGAATGGTCCGATGATGCCTCTGGCTGAGATTGCAGTCCATACCGTGCACTCAGAGGATTGTATGGGTTTACCTCCCATTCAAGATGGAAGTCATCCTTATCTGAGGTCCAAATGGGTTTAAGAAAGGTTGGAGTCTTCTGAATCTTCTCCAGTATCTTGACTGCCAGAGCCATTCTCTGTCCTTGCTTGATGCTATAAGGGGTCGGCTTCGTCTGTATTCTGTATGGGTAGGCCTTTACATCCATTACTAGCAGTATCTTGCAAGTCTCAGGGATGTACAGAGGGACTGACTTCGTTTGCACATAGAGCATTTTAGACTCTGCTGAACTGCCTCTCTCACGCTCTCGACCAGCTCATCTGTACGCTTCCTGGGACGTCCTGAATGACTTGGGCGATTGTCATTGGCTGTATTGAACTCCTTCACTGTCCCATAGTTCTTGAAGTGGTACACCTAGTCCTGAATTATGCTCTTGGAGCGGGCCTTTTCACATTCAAACTGATGCATGAAAGTGTCCTGCACATTCTTTAACGAGCCTGTCTTGTAGTAATGTTTGACGCAGTATATTCTTTAAGAACATAAGAACATAAGAAAAGAAGGAGACTGCAAAAGACCATTCATGGCCTACACTTGGCAGCTCCCATTGAGATCTATTTGTGTTTGCAGGCGTTGTTTATGTCATGTCATGCAAAGTAAGGGTGATTGGTGAATGAATAAATGATATATTACAAAAAGTGTGTGCAGGTCCGTTTTGGTGGGTCACCCTGTAATCCGTGGCAATCTTAATCTTATGTCCATTATAGATTAACCATGGTAAGCAGTCTCAGCCCTCATTTCAATATACCTTTTTGTGCTTAGGAGTATTTTCATTCCCTATAAATATGTATATATATATATATATTAACACCTAAATAACCATGTATGTATATGAAGTTCTGCTTTAAATTCCTTAATTTACAAATATCAATCTCTGATAACGATACAGGTGTCTATCGAAACGCGTGAGGCAAACAAATATTTTGCTTTGCTATGTGATCTAGTTTCTAGTCCTCGCTGGTCACTACTTTTCTAATGAATTTTTGCAAACATATCCTCGGGTTAATTTACGCTAAATTCGCAGTCGCCATAATAAAATATATACTCATATATATATATATATATATATATATATATATATATATATATATATATAAATGTAATGTTCTACAGGAAAAGAAAAAGTGTTTTTGATTATAGAAGACAGTAAAAATAAAAGATCCCCTCTAAGAGAAGAAGTGACCAATGTGGAAGTAGAAGAGGGAGGGTAAAATCACATACGGATTTATCAGGAACAAGTAGCAAGGTCAAAGTTCGAGTCAGAAAGGGTAGAGAACAGAGCCAGAGGGGATAAAAAGATTAACTGAAAAGGAGATAGCCTAAAGAAGAACATTAGAAGACACACGAGAAGCAAGGAGCTACGATGAGGGGGAGGTGAAACAGGAGAGAGGGAGAGTAATAAAAAATGTTTTATATAAAACTAATGGAAGAATTAAATTCACTTTTCTCTGCTCACTTTTCTTCATCATTGCTCTTCCCCGACATGTGAAGACAAAGGTGCTTAATAATCTCGTTTGAATCAATAATATTGCTTGAGAACAATCAGAATAAAACCGCTCCAAATGATGAGAAAGTTAGGTAAGATTGGTTAGGTATCAGCACAAAAGGTGTTTTGCTTCCAGTCGCAGTTCTTTGGCCGACCTTATCTATCATAATTCTTTCCGAATAGAATTTCGTGGAAGACCTCAAAGCATATAAAATTAAAATGTTTAAGGAGCGTGTGATTGTGTGTATTCATGTGACCTGAAGAAGGGAGCTGTAAGTTCGGAGTGTTGTGATTGTCTATTTTTACATGTATGGATATGAGTAAGATCTACTTTCTCATGCGGTCAAGCACAACGCGTTCACCAATAAGTGATTATATCTCGAGGCAAGTCTTCGTTTTCTTTGTTTTCCTTCTTATGGGAGCTCACGGATTTATTACATATATATGTAAATCAAAGTTTTGGGGTAAAAACGTTCATTGACCAGAAAATAGGGGGACGGGGAATAATGCTGTAGGGAAATCGATATCCCACCCTCGAAGCTAAGGCCCTGCTAAGTAACCGCAAGGTCTTCGCATTTTCGGTGGTGTAACCGCATTAGTTACCTCCCCTCTCTCCCCTCGCCTCGAAGATCACCAGAAAGGCCTTCGCCCAACCAAATAGTGCACTAATCATCACCTTTCGGGTCCGGCCCGCCTAACATTGGTTAAACCAGCAATATCTCCCATAAGAGTTGATATTTAATTCATTTCATATGCGAAATTATATGAGCGGCAACCAAATGCCAGAAGGTGCCTTTAAGGCTAGGTGAAAAACGCTCTGAGAAAAACCGTTAGAGGAGGAAACTTAATTCCGCCGTCCTCGTCCCCCCTCTGCTTCCCCCTACCCCCATTGGGGTGGCCAAGTATATATGCGAATAACAGCAGAAGAACAGGGAAGATCGAGTTTGTGATCGAGAGAACGAAGTCCGGCTCAGTGCCCGGCAACCCTACGAAAGGAACGCAGAAGAAGTTCGTGCTGAGCCAGTTCCTGGTGGTCACCCTGAAAATTTAAGTTAGCTTGTATTGAAAAACAAGATTAACTCTCTCTCGTAAGAGAAACCCTGTATCCTGGTGTACAACAAAACCCAAAGATATTCCTCGCCATTGAGGAATACACCAAAGTGAACTACCTCAAGCACTCCCCTAAAGTCAAAGGATTCACTCGTTTGCTCATCGCTCGTCAGTGCGAATTATTCACATATTAACCCGAAGATTGAAAGAAGCATACTTTCGTAACCCATTGGTGAAATCATCTTACCAAAACAACGTGCTTAACGCCATCCGTCGCACGCACCGAATTAATTTGTAGCTTTAAAAATATTCCCCATCCAGACAACATCTGGAGTGGAAAGGAAGACATCCACACGCCTGCCCTAAAACAACATTCTTTAGGATAGATAAAAATTGAGGACAAGGCCAGGCTCAAATCAGATTCCCGTGTGGTTTATAAAGGTAAATAAATTCCATTATCTCTTTTTTTGGAAGGTCAATTAGCGATTCAATATGAAAAAGAGCTTTGGGTGAATCATTAGTATTTTCAATTGTGTAATTTAGTAAGTCTCACTTAAACTTGTTTAATTCAAAACTGTGTAGTTTTTTTGTGAGATTTCATTTTTTGTTCATGTTGCAATTAAAGTTCTATAGGAGATTATTGTAAAAAGAGCCATGAAAGAGATCCTGAAATTGGAAAAGATTGAAAATATCGAACTACTTTTATGAGAAGAATAGAATAAGAGAATAGGATGAAGTTTTAACTGAAATTTCACTCACAGGAAAACAGAACTCGAGTCAAATATAAATTGACATAATGTAATTTAAATTTCATCTCTAAGATTTTTATATAAATTTAGAATGGAATGATTTCTTAAGTAAATAATATAAATTGTTGAACAAAATTTCTCGGTAAAAGATTTGATTCTTTAATGATTATTCGGTAAGTAGCAAATGATTTATTAGGAAGGTAATTAAAAAATAGGAACAAATAATTTTTTAAATAGATCTTTATGAATCTTGTGCAAATTGATCAAATCCTAAATAACTGTTGGAGCAAAGAGTGCAATTGAAATATGATAGATTAATTGGAAAATAATGCAGAGTGAGTTTGATTTTTTTATTGACGACCGATCATAAGATGATTTGCTAAGAAATGTATGCATAAATTATTATATTTTTTAGGAGAAATTAATTTTTTGTTGAGATGTTCCTAATAATGCTTCTTAGAGTTGTTTAGAAAGCCTAGGTATAACTAGCACTTATAAATTCTTTAACTTTTTTTAGTTTTCATGAGGCCTATTCAATTTCGAAGCTATCAATACATAGGCCTCTTTTAAATTAGTTTTGTTCTCGGATAAACTGGTTAAAGGAGATCCTTTGCAATATTTGAAAATTGCTTCTTCTCTAATCATTTTAAATTCCTGTGGGAAAATTCTAAACATAATCGCTATGGAATATGTAAAATAGGCTAAATAATATAATATTGAACGCCAAAAATAATGGCTGCAGTAATTAATATCAAACAACAATATTCCAAGCTTCTGCTCAAGATTTTAGGGCTAAATAATCCAATATAAGAGGCCATGTAAAGCTTGCAGTACAAATTTAAGAAGAACAATGGCTCATTTTAATAATTTATGACTGATTGGTTCTTTGATACAGTTTGTTTGGTATATCTAAGTTTGAAATTATAGTGTGACTTGTAATAAATCTCTGTTCACTTTTACTATTTTTTTACTTTTCTTTTTTATATTAATTCCTCATTTATTCGTTTAAATTAGAGGAAAAATGTTTTATGAGGTATATATCAGAATTAGTGAGAAGTAAACTAAAGTAAAAAAACAGCACTGATAACTCAATTGAAGCTTGTTTCATAAGTTTGCCAGAGATAATCTTAGGCTTCTAAAATTGGTTCAGGATAACATAATAATAAACAACGCATAAGTTAAGGTTATGTTAATTAGTAAGAATAAAACGAAGGTTATCAGCAGATATGCAAATTTCAAAAAAAAGAGAAAAGTGCAAAATGATCTGAACGCTTATCGGCAGAGAGAGAGAGATGGGTTGGACGGAGAGAACCCGCGAACGGCTTCTTTTGAGGTAACTTCCGTTTGATAAGATGCTCTATAGCAAGCCTAATTATAACAAGGAGAGGTTCAGCGAGATGGCGTGCATGTCTAAATTCCCTCGCCGCGCCTCTATAAAGATAAAGTAAAATCGACTTCCGGTGTCTATGTATAAATAATAAAGCATTTGCCTGGGTGAATTAGCATTGTGCCAAGAGAAGACGTCGCATAAGCTTCTTTCTCTCGGCCTCCCCATAACACAAGAGTCCGAATATAGAAAAAAAAACAAACGAAGAGATCTCTCAAGCCTAGGGACATCACCGGCAAATACTCCCTCGAGCCTTACTTTCAAGGCTGACTGTGGTTACTGGAATACAGGTTGTATTTTCCATTATAACTTCGAACAGGCCGAGTATTAATCGTCCTTAAGTGCAAATCCAACCAGTGCTGTTGGAGAGTACCTGAGCTCAGTGCTCCTACTCCTCGTGCTCCTCTCGAGTAGCCGAATCTTTGGGTGGCAGATCCACCCGGAATTGGAATTCCATTTTATCGGTCGTGTACGTCCGAGTGTGTATACTTTGATTTGTCCTTCATCAAAAAGAGTTCAAGAAATCATGTATTGGTTCAAGAGTTCGTTTTCTACTGTTGCACCTTCAAAGCATAATCGAGAACAAATTTTTCGGCGATGATTTTAAGCAAAATATTTTTTCTCTCTTATTAAAATTCTTCCATTGCAAAATGATATTCTAAAGACTAAAAAGAGTTGAAGTATGTATAATCTGAGCGTTCTTCCCCCCACAACTCGATGAGTTAAAGGGAAATGTATCCGAATGCATCTAGGGCAGCTTAACTTCAAAAGAGTTGCGTTTCTGCGGGCCTTCCTTATACAACCAAATACTCTGTTCTTTATGCGAGATATCATTGATACCCTAGATTGGGAGCTATTGCCTCATTCACTATAATCTTCTAAATTATCTCCTTCGAATTATCACTTTTTGTCCCTTTTTAGATTTGCATGGAAAAATTCTTTAAGATTGAAGCACTCGAAGATAGAGTTCATTAACTTTTTTGTTTAAAGGCCTAAAGTTATTTTTTTAAGGGACAGATAAACTTTGCTTTGTTGGAAAAATATCGCTGATTGGATGGAAACTATTTTATATTAAGGAGGGAAAAATACTTTTTGCGCAATTTTGTATTCGTTTCTAAAAGGTACCAATGTTGTTTATCATCATCATGATCATCATCAATTCACTAACTCTATAATTTAAGAAGGGGATTTATTTGAATATTTAAATTATAGTTTTATCTTAGTTTGGTTATGACCTGTTTTTTCATCAAAGTTATTTCTAATAATTCTTTTATAATATCAAAAAACAATATGGTGAAGTTCAGAAATAAATATACGTATCGAATTTTTGTGAATTTTTAAAACCCAAAGTATTACAAATGGTGAAGTTCAGAAAATTTATTTTTTATATATCTTCTATCAGTAACCTGATATTTTGAAAGGGAGAAATTTAGTTTAGAGTTTCTTTTAAAATTACCATAATTGGTGAAGTTCAGAAAATTTCGCCAAATTTAACCATGGCTGCATTTTTTATATTTTAAAATTTTAACTTAGTAGCGAAGCGAAAGCTCTCCATGTAGGGAGAGTGGCGAAGCCATTACCTGGTTACAAGATATAAAAATAAGAAAAATTACTATCAATTTCAATGTCGTATAATCTAATTGAAAAATGGGTATATTAATGAGTAAATATTAATTAAGCGGTTTTAATTGATAGAAGATCATTCCAAAATATATCTCTGATTATAGATAGGACAAAGTGAAGTAAATTAGCTCGAATGGAAAATGTAATATGATTATGTGCTGACAAATGAACCAAACGAGGACTAATAATTTCACATCCTCTTACAATATGCACATTTACATGTAAAAAAATGGTAAGTAGAAAGAAATGTAGTGAGTTTTCTCGTTGTTCTTAATAGAATTTAACTCAAAGAGAGCAGTGAACAAGAATAATAAAATTTATCTCTGCTTTTCTCTTATTTTGAAAACGATTTTACGCATAGCAAATATCCTAAATGAAATGAACTATTTAATAGTTTCAGGAATTAAAAAGAATAGTAAAGCTTTATAAGGGCGAAAAAATGAAAGTATTTTATAATTAAAGTAATGAGAGATTTCGTTTTTGTACAAAGTTAATTTCGCATTATTAAAAAGCTGATAAACTAGAGATGAGACGAAATTTTAGATGAAAAATAACTGAAAGATAAAGAAAATTTGTTACCATGGCAACAATATAATTGAATATATGAACTCTACTTCGGATTAGGATAAATTAAATGACAGACAAATTAATTTTAATTTTCTGGTCCAAAAGAGTATGGGCATGTAATGATCAAGCTTAGAAATAAATTTAAGAGAAACAATTAAAAATATAATATTGAACTATTAATAAAGCAAAGAACAATTTTTTAAAAAACGAAACACAAACCAATGAGCAAGAAGCCATGTTATTTAGGTGGTAAGGAGTAGGCAAATTTAACCTTAAAGGAGGAAGCTAATTTAAGCGTTAGGGAGAAATATTCTATCTAAGATTTTACCTTAATGGTCGATTGCCAGGGGAAAGATGAGTTTCCTCCAGTTGCTGATAACCTCTAGTTACTCTTTTTTCCCTTATCATGCTGGTGATAAATGTTCCACACATTTTCCCTGCTAATTTTTTCACAATGTCTTCATATCCTTCTTCACACAAACTTCCTGGCTGAGATGTGCTAATTATATATATATATATATATATTATTGGGGTCTAAAGAAACCAAAGTGAATCGGATATACTCAAGCACATGTTGCCCTTGATATATCTCTGATGACAAATTTAAACGGAAAAATTTTCAATTTTCTCTCTCGTCTTTTACTGGTCGCACATTTTCTTTAGTTTGCTCAGGGTCAGAAGTTAGAATGTGCAAGGCTGCTTGTATTACTTAAAAAGACCAGAACAAACTATCAAAAAGCTATTCTGGTCACTTTTGTGTTTCCAGGTCTAACGAGATTGGGTGCACAACACGATTCAAGGACGTTGTATGGCTACTGGAAAAGTCCTTAACATCGTCATTCGCGGTGAATTGCTATTGGTCGAGAGGCGAGGTTTTCCTTATGTGTATGTTCCACCACAAGATCCAGAAAGAGGTTCTTATTGCTTCAGCAGCTTTTACCGCTGAGAATCTCTTGGAAGTGTGGTGACATGCGAACATTGCGATGTCGAATATTTCAGGGGTGAAGAAGAAAATCATCAAACTGTATGAGAAGTACGACGCCTTAAAAAAATGCAAATCAGGGAAGACAGAGTCGTAAGAAAAGACGAGATGCATCTTTAGAGACAGCCTCGAAGTCATGTACGAGCTGGCTATTTCCAAGGCAATGAAAAAGAAGATCCACGAGGAAGTCAATGAGTGCTAGAGGCTCACAGGGAGGACGAGAAGCTGAAATGAGCGACTGATTAGAAGGGACGTAAAAGACTCTTGATCTTGACATGAATGGCGAGTCTTCTACTTCATCCTCACCACCCAACAAAGACACCGATAACGACTTCAAAGCTCCGAAATCAGCTATATCTCCACGCTTTCGACCTCTTCAAGAGAGCAAACACACCAAGGAGCTTGTCCTTGATTGGGAGCTCGACAATCTTTCCATCTGTGCTGCAACATCCTCCTACGTCGCTGCTGCAATGAGCCTCGGCCACGACATCGAACAAATCACTGTGTCCCGTTCGTTGATCAGCTGGACCCGAGTCAAGGACCGCGAAGAGATTGCCATGTTTCTCCTTCAAGCCTAAGGAACATTTAGTCCTACATTAGGACGGCAGGTTGTTACCCACTCTAGGAGACGAAAGGCAATTGGAGGAGAGGGTGGCCGTCCTGGTTTTTGGGAAGGATACGCAAGAACTTCTGGGTGTTCCTGTGTCTTAGACGGAACAGGACAAGCTGTTGCAGAAACCGTCATGAAGCTGGTGCGGGAAAGCAGCTTGGAGGCCAACATCATCATTATGGCATTTGACACAACAGCAGCCAACATAGGGATGGTGGTTCAAGGAGCATTTATCGGGATTGAACGTGCACTAGAGAAGCCCCTAGTGTGGTTTGCACCAAGCCACCGCATCCTGAAGGTTGTTCTGAATGATATCTTTAAGTTTTGCAAGGGTACTTCCTCTGGTTCTGATATCTACCTTTTCAAGAGGTTACAGAATCGTTGGCTATTCGTTGGCCAGAGCTGACCACAGGACGTGACACCAAACGCTCTGTCCTCCGACGAAAAAGCTCACCACCTTAAGTTGGTCGGTCACTTGTTAGGTTTACTTAAAAATGGGAATAATTCACGCGAGGACTACAAAGAGATAATCCTTCTCAGCGTGGCTTACATCGAAGGAGGAGTCCTTATATCCTTCCGTGCTCCTTTTGCTTACCAAATAGATAGGTAGATGGTCAATGGCATATACGCTTTGAAATCATGCTCTTCCATGACCAGCTGTAGATGGGCAAGTGGGAGTTAGCGGGGATCTGTCGAGTTGAGTATTTTGTTACCATGGTCTACCAAAAATACTTCAATAAGCAATTATTTCTTCCTACGCATCCACGAATGACCTGGATTTCATCAATGACGTGAGGTGGATGTGCAAAGATGGGGTTGCATCGGTCGTTGAACGTGTAATGCAGTGCCATCTCTGGTACCTTTCCGAGGACCTAATCGAACTTGTCTTCAGCTCGGAGCAAAAAGCGGGAATAGTAGAGGATATGGAGCGTCCATTGACAACCAAGAATCCAACGCGCTCCCAGTTCAAGACAACAATCAACCTCAACAAGTCTCTGTACGCATTCTGCTCAATGCGGTCGAGTCAGTGCTTCAAAAGACTCCTAAGAGGCCGGCAACCGACATTCCTTGAGCTGAGTCATGAAACACGGAACACGGATTCGTGTTTCAAGTGCGAGAAGAAGCGGGCTGGTGTTTTGAAGGTCACAAAAAACCTCAAAGAATGATGAATAGCCCTCACTCTACTCTTTTTCGGTAACTCGACGAAGGAAGAATGGCAAACTCTGTTTCACTTGAAGCTTGCCTACCTAGACAGGAAAGCCGTCTCGAAAGGATGAACTCAAGCAAATGAGTGTTGCAGTAGGAAGAAGAGAAGAAGCTCTTTGTTTTCAGCTGGAAATAAGAATCCCATGCATCGGTTATATTATTGTAAAAGATTCACTGTGTTGTGACGTAATTCTTGATATATTGATGCAAATTTGGGTTGAATCTTAGAGGAGCTATCAAAACGTTCGTTATGCGCCACCATTAAATAGTGCCCAACTTTCATGAAAATTTGGTGAAATCACTTTCTTTTGGCAAGGAACCAGAGCAGCATGAGATGGACTTGATATAATCAATTTGATGTACTAGTAATACAAGCCTGGGACAAGGGGAAAACGGAATAGTTTTTCCTTTGGAAATAGTTATTTCCTACTTCAAAAATATCCGAGCTGGGGTTAGATTTGAACCAAGCACACTGAGGCAGCGAGCAACCACTTTGATAGCAAAGAAAGGGACCCTTTAACCACTCGGCTACCCGGAAGACTATAAATCTTTCGAATAGAGAAGCTTTTAAGTCACGTTTCGCAAGGTCAATTGAGACTGAAATCGAGAGAAATTAATTGGGAATTCAAAGGACAAAGAAAAATTGAGTTGAAAACGTGGCGAATAGAAAAGGTATATGTCTCATGAGCGCGAAGAACAATTGAATAAATCAACACACCGTATGAAAGAGAAAACGGAATAATTTTTTTTCACAAATAGTTATTTTCTACTTGGAAAAATTCCAAGCTAGGGTGGGATTCGAACCAAGCACACTGAGGCAGCAAGCAACTGCTTTGATCTCAATTGAAGGGAGCCTTTAAGCACTTGGCTACGCAGTAGACCAAATAATCCTCGGAAAGGATAAGCTTATAAGGAACTTTCGCAAGGTCGATCAGGACTGTGAAAGAGAGAGAAATTAATTTCTAATCATTGCCATGTGTTGGATTTATTTCATCGTTCTCTCGCGCTCATGATATATATATATATATATATATATATATATATATATATATATATATATATTTATTTATTTATATAATATTAAGGATAAATCCCAGACCATCACAAACGGACGCAACAACTTTTAATTTCTCATTAAGTTTCGAAAACTACAAGTTTTCATCTTCAGGCTAATAAGTTTACTAAAGTTAATACATTTGAAGAAACCATGAAAAGGCCAACAAATCATTGAATTATTTTAAAAGGTGACCAATTATAAAATATTAAAAAAATGTACTATAGGTTAAAATTTTAAATATGACTTGGCAATAGTTAAATTTGCTTTAAAACTGACTCAAAAAATTAGTTAATGAATTTAAAGTTTATTTCAGAAATTAATTAAAACCTTTAAGAGAAATTGACGTGGCATAGTCAAAGATAATAAATTTAAACTTTGTTCTTAATTTTATAAACACTGTAAGAATTAAACACATTTAATATAAAAACGGTAAATTTGGGTACTTACTCAAGTGGATCCATCCTAGAGAGTGAATGGTGGGTTTAACAAGGGGCTAGTATTTATAGGTTAGAGTGACACTTGGGAGAGAAGAAGATCAATAAACCAAACAGTAGTTACAAAAACAAATCAACTAAAAACTGTAGTTACAATTAGTTAATTAATAAAGATATTGCACTTAACTCTTAATTGAGTGTAGGTTTGTAGTGGTGGATATATAAAGATTCATGGGGTTGTAAAGTAATGTTGATAGAAATGTCAGTTCTAGGCAGGAGTGAAATCATCTAAACCTAAATCAAGTAGATGGAACAACTTATTCACGAATTTGCTGATTTTGATTCTTCTACAATCATAAGGAAAAATTAGAGAAAATCAATAATCATTCATTAATACTAATATAAAATTAAGGCTAAATATGTATTAAAGGTTGATTGAAGCAAAAACACGAATAATACAAATATTAATTTTTAAAGTAAAAGCAGGGGTTGATGAGAGAGTAAAAAAAAAATGACAGATTAAAAACCTTTCGAACTTTTGATTTGTTTATGTTAAAATCATTTATGATAATTCCTGTAAATGTTCTTAAAGCAAAAGTGCTACTAAACTGCCAAAGTCCAAAGAAGAAAAATCTTATATAAGAAATTTCACAAATAAAGAAGACTTCAAATATTAGGATCTGGTATTCAATCATCAGAGAGGCGTCGAAGTAAGCGTTCTCCATCCTAATCAAAATCAAGAGGATACCCCAAAATGTGTTAAATTAATGTATAATGACATAATATATATATATATATATATATATATATATATATATATATATATATATATATATATATATATATATATATATTATATATATATATATATATATATATATATATATATATATATATAATCGTTACTTTCCCTATTTTTCAGCAAAAGTGGGATATGATGTCGACTGATTCAGTTTTCATTTCTTGGAGGCGAATAACTTAAGTCCACCCCTATTCATTTGAGCTATTTTATGGTAATTCTTGGTTTTTATAAATTATCCTAAATTATCCCCTTCTAATTATTTCATTTCTCTCTTTTGGATCGATGAGGATGTAAGTAAAAAAAGAGGAGAAAGATTACTTTAAGGTTCGCTGACTAGGTTTGCTAAAAAGAGAGCAGTGTTAAATGATTGTCATAGCAAGAAAAGAAAATTTGTGTAATTCACCTAAAACCTTTTTAGTGGCGATAGGATAAGATATTCCAGACTCTGACCTAAAAGTACATAGGTAGAACCCGCGAAGTAGAGAATAATTGCTGGGAACGAAATGGAGCATTAAATGTAGAAAATAACGACTAAGAGAACATAATAATTCAATAAAATAGAACAGAAAGTCCTCGTGCAGCCCCAAAGTGGGCAAACTCTCATAAATTAGCTTCGAATTCACGTTAATGTTGTTAATGTGCTGCAGTTAACTAAGTAATGATGTGTAAACAATTGGTTGTTTAAGCATATAAATATAATGCAATTGAATTATCCAAAAACATATCTCATGACAGAATCCTTCAAATGCAAATAATATTATATAAGAAGAAATAATTAGGCTAAATATAGCAGAGTTAATGGCACATTTAATCCATTTAATGCATCGGAAAATATATAGAAATCATCCGCACCATTTATGTATACAGGGATTCCCAGAAGAATGTATACTCTCTACATCATCATGTTGAAGAAAAAAGAGAGACAAAAGGGAATTCTCTTTCCTCTTAGCACCCTCTCGGGTACCTCGGTCTTTCCCCTCCCCTCCCCCCCTTGACTTCTCCAGTTTGCCGTTGACCGTCTGCCCCAAGCAATTCGCGCGAGGGTGAAACGCCATTGTCGCAGACAAATTTAGTCGGCCTCACGTGCCGCTCGCAGCGCTGCATTTATCTGCCCTATATACCTCGAAAATTAGAACAATGTTATCTCTATTAAGGGAGTATCGCGACTGCCCGCTATGGTCCCTTATCGCGACCCATGGCAATTATGGAAGTCTGTTGGCGTTGAAGCTCTCTTCCCGTCTAGATAATTTCAGAGTATATATTCGATACTTCTGAGTTCACAGGCAGATCGTGTCTGAAGCCACCGTTCTGTACGTTAGCCGTTAACGTCTTTGTTAGTCGAGAGGGAATATATTACATTCTCGTCCAGAGAAAAATTCAGTGATTGTCGAGGAGCCAAGAAAGAGCTAATCGTATCTCCGTGTTTTTCGTGGAGATAGTTTTAGGCCCGCTTCTACCTTTCTCACCCAGTGTTCGGATTTTATGGATTAGAAAAGCCATCCCCGAAGCATCGTCTGTGTGACTCTTAAGTTGGAATGAGCATCTCGTAAGAAGACCACTATTTCAAGGTCGAACTTACCTCCCAGGTCCTACTCGCCGCACATCAAGGTAAAAGGGATTTAGCCTCTGCTTCGACACACTCCTCCCACCTTTACCGCGTCGAACCTCAAGGATCCCCTTTGCTCTAGAACTTGCATAATTGTAAAATCATTACTTAATTAATTATCCCTCGCTTCAAACTTAATTGATAGTGTCAATCATCTTAGCCGTGAACCGTAAATATTTACTTGCATTGCCATTTAACTTTCCCTATATGTGTATGTAATCTTTACTCCTATTAAAGTATATTTTTGTAGCCGTGTTCGAATATTCCTAAGCCTAGCAACCTTGTATTTAAAGCACTCTTAGAGCCATCCCAGTTGGAGCCTTAATTTTGGTCAGCCAGTAGGCCAGTGTGCATATAACAGCATACACCTGGTCATACCACGATACATCCTATACTTTTCGTTTAATGAAAACAAACATCTATTTTGTCATTACAATCGCCAATGGCAGGTTAATTAGGGATTTATGTAATTCGATTGATATCTCGATTTGTTTGTATATATAATTTATTTAACTAGACCGAGTGCTCAAAATGTCCTTCAGCGGCACGAATGCTGTTGTAATTGCATTGACTAACATAATGGCAGATATTTGCTAATGGGAATGCTGTCATTATCCCTCGATTTCGATAATTTTATGTTACAGGTGTTCAAATGAGGTATGTCTTGTACCATAGAACGTATCATTCAAAAAGCAAGAGGAATAAATATTAAATGGAGTCAAGTCCAGTGATCTTGGAGGTCACCCAATGTTTCCTCTTCATCCTATCAAAAGGTTAGGCTAGTTTTCCTCGAATTCCATTCTACTTCCGGACAACACAACTATAATGAGATAGAGCTTCCTGCTATTTGAAGTGAAAGTCATTCCTTTCAAACACTGTCCGAACTGGGTTTACTTTCTCTCCGCAGCATATCGAAATAAGTCAGTAACTGCCCATAAATAATTCACTTGTCAACAATGCTTTTGCTCCATGGGTATTAGCTGGTGATTTATTCTCAATCGAGTATGTTGATTCCGATTCTGCAATCAGAATTGTGCTGGCACGTATGGTTCATGAGTTACATACATACACTTTAGTTACATATATGAGCAGTGTTGCTCCGGCTACCGTATTGAGAAGATGTGTTGTGAGTGTTTGGATTCTGCATTACACTCCTGCTTTATCACGTTGTCAAATACAGCCATTATAGTGGTGGTGTTGAAATGGTATTTACGTACAGTGATTAATTGCATTTTCCTTTTACATAAATCTCTCAATTAATTTGTAAATGAAATAAGATTGTACAAAAGTATATAACAGGATATATACAAAGTAAGTTAAGAAACATGAATCGGCAAGGATTTATAAATAGCCCAGGCAACTTTTATTATATCTGTGAAAGAAATACTCTAAGCAACCAGCAGATAAATTCAGCTAAAAGAGTGAAAACTGCATACAATTATTATACTGGTTGTAAAGTTGGTGACAAAGACAAGCCCTCGGTACAACCTAAAAGTGAGTTAAAACTACATACAATTATTATGCTGGTTGTAAAGGTTGTAATCAAGACAAGCCCTGGCCACCTTACAAATCTTGTAATGTGTGTTATATGGGCTCACACAGTGGTTAAATGGCAAACTGAAAGATATACCTTTTCTGTACCAATGGTTTGGCATGATCCAACAAATTATGTTTTTGATTGCTACTTTTGTATGACAAAGAATGCGAGATTCTCAAATAAGAACAAGTCAAAAATTGTATATCCAGATTGAAAGTCAGCCATAAAACCAGTCCCACATAATATGGAGATGCCAATCCCAGTTCCTTCATCAGCTAGTGCAGTTAAAGCAGATGCTTCATCTCCTGAAGAGTAGGATAACAATGACGAGATGAAATGTATGAGGATGATTCTAAGGAAAAGAAGATCCAGTTGATAAATCAAGAAAGATGAATAATTGGGTAAGGGATTTGTCCTTGTCAAAGGAGAAAACAGAACTGATGAGCTCTAGACAACAACAATGGAATCTTCTAGAGCAATGGTTCCCAACCGATTTTGGCTTATGGCCTCCTTAGGAACCTTATTTTTACTTGTGGCCCATAATCATTATTTTCAGTAGGTAATATGCAGTTTAACTCTACTTTAAAGGATAAAAGATATTAATACAGCTATTTGTATTTAGCAAAAATTATATTTGTCACATATATAGGACTGTAAACATAACAAAAATTAAACAGTGGTTAACATAAATGTAATACTCTTTTAAAATAAATAATTAGTCTTACAAAAAATAAAATCCTTCAGTAAAATAAAATAAATATATCATCAACTCTTTATTCATTCAATGCGCTCCTTCTGCTTCATGCAGTTTCACAAGTCTTTCAATATCAGGGTCTGTAGTTGTTAGAGACAGACGAAGATCACCTCTTCTTACTATTTCTAAGCGGCTCCGAGCTTTTGAAAGGAGGTGTGACACTTTATTAAAACCTGACTCAACCAGATAAGAAGTAGGAAAAGGAATAAAATTTAATTTTACTTCGTCCCATAGCCAAGGGTATATCATAACAATTTCATTACTTGTCCATAGGTTCCTGACACCATGCTTAAATCTAGCTAGAGAAGTTTGATCACCCTGTAACTCAATGAGGCCTTCTTGTAATCTGATATCAACATCAGCTGCAATAATTCCAACTGGATTTACCACCCAACCTGGAATGTCCAGTTGTAGAAGATCTCTCAACCTAACTTCCATATCACTATGCAATTTCTCCAAATGATCAATGTATACTAAAATATCATCTTCTTTCAGCTCACTCTCACTAGTGAGGAGGGTTGGAAACTGTATCAACTCTTTTTGCCCCATATTTGTCTTGAACAGCTTAATTTTCCACATAAATGCACAAATAGACTCTTTGCAAGTTCAAATATTTGCCTTTTTACCATGTAGCTGTTGTTCAAGATATTTAGCTTTTCAAATATTTCTGTAAGGTAGAATATGTCACATTTGGCATGAATGATTCTTACTCAGAGCTGCTTACCATCCAGAAATAACACAACACTATCCCAAAGTGCGATGAAGCGAATCAGACAATTGCCCTTAGAATGCCATCGCACCTCTGTATGCAAAAGTAGGCGCTCAAACCCTTCTTCATTAGGTAGCACAGAGTTGTCGGAAAAGACGCTCTTGGAGTGGATTTGACTTGATAAGGTTGACTGTCTTGATTACACTATCAAGTGAATCTTTCAGACGTCCTCCTAGGTTTTTTGCAATCAGATGTTGACGGTGGATAACACAGTGTATGCAAAAAACTTTAGGTACAGCCTCTTTTTAATGTGCAATAAATCGCGTATTTTCACCTACCATAGCAGGGCGCTATCAGTTGCAGAAGACATAATATTCCCAAGTGGGATATCATTTTCTTTGACATAGGTCACTACTTCTTTGAAAATTGTTTTGCCATTAGTATCTATCACAATGCTGCCGGAAAAAAACATTTCTTCTCTAAGTTGCTTTTTATCCAAAAACCTAACATAGCTCATGAGAAGGGCTTCATTATCAGGTAATAACGTTCATCAATTTGTAATGCAAAGGTCTTTACTTGTAAATTTTTAACGAGTTTTTCCTCTACATCCTTTGCCATTTCTTCAATACGTCTGGATACTGTATTGTTGCTCAGTGGAATGACTTCAGTGATTTGGGGGGGATTTTGTTGCCTGACAGTTGAAATAACCACAGATACTGAAGGCAAAATCAATTCTTCGCCAATAGTAGGAGGTTTTTCTGATTGCGCTATTAACTTGTAAATCTCATAAGATGCAAATAAATCTTTGTCTAGTTTTGCCACTGTTATGCTAAATACGAGTATATCTTTAAAAGTGTCATTTGCTTGGAAATCATCCCGCAGCTTTTTAAAGTAATCTAATGTTTTGTCTCTTTTGTCCTTGTGCTTATTCCCCAAATGTATTTTAAGCTTACTTTGTCGCATACTATCATTAGAGAGTGTAGCCATACATAAAAGACGCAATGGCTGTGTTATATTGTCTAGGGAATGTATAAAACCATAAGTTAAATACTTACTGGAGTATTGTCGACATTTTTTCTTCGTCGCCGTAGCCATGGGTAATCTGTGCAGAAGTAATTTAATATATTAATGATATATATATTACATTTTAGAGCGGAAGCTCACCGCAACAGAATGAAAGACGCTTATCTCAGCGGCGAAATAGGAAGACTATTTCTGAGAAAAGACACAGAAACAACCTCCATTCCCTGTACAGAGCACCGAGTTTGTGCCCCAAACCCACTCCTATTACGGTCGGCCACGAAAATTTTAGACATGTCCAATAAATAGAAACGCTCATAAAAAAAGCTGCATTGAAAAATTTTGTTTTCCTTTTATGGTAAATATTTGACACAAAAAAAAACCACAAAACAATGCAACTATTTTTAGGAGCGTTTCTATTAATTGGACATGTCCGAAATTTTCTTTGTTGATTGAATATCCTGGTACTCTGTACCTGTACCTAAATGCAAAACAGCAGAAATGTACTCCCTCAGGGAGGTAGATCTGCATTAATTTTAGTAATATATTATATATACATATATATTACTCAAAGTAATGCAGATACAAAACGATAAGTACAATCATCAGAATCTAAGATTAAATGCTAATCTCGTAAATAAACCCTAAGTGGAACCGAAGTAAAAATTAAATGATTTAGTGTAGGCCAAGCAATAGCACACCTTACTTACAAACAAAAATGCTCAGTTATTTACTTAGAAAAGTGTTATATTATTGTGCTTGTAGCAATCTATTATAATTTTAAAAACTAGGAAAATTACTACAACTTCGCCGTATTAGGGTAAACACATAAAAGCTACTTACTTTTTTAACGCCGAACCACTTGATAAAACCACTGTAAGGATTTAAAGTTCCTCTGAAGTATTTTCATCAAGCCAACAACAGTGCCAGGCGCATAACGATCAAGCGCAAAATGGAATGCGTCGCAGAATAAGCTCGTAAGATGCAAAATATTTGTTTACAGATTAATTTGAATCCGATTATGCTAATAAAATATTTACAGATAAGGAAAAATATATGTATTAATATTTTAAAAATGTAATTCAACTGTATAAATTAAAATTAGGAACTGCCCTAACTATAAGTCAGGTTTCAAAAAGTTGAGTCCTGTGGACCCCTTCATGGATCTGTGGCCCCCCTAAACTTAAAATTTTCCTGTAGCCCGCGGTTGGCAAACCCTGTTCTAGAGGACGATGCAAAAATATCTACTTTCCGTAAACGCCATGAGGCTTGTTTCTGTACTGATATTAATGGCCTCATGAATCAGCTAGAAAACGAGTATTAACCTCAAAGCTGCGTTGCTACACAATGGTAACAAAAAACCTTCAATTACTGTCGCGCCTATTGTTGGGATGATAGAGACATGCGATTCACGAAATTTATTTTGGAAAGTGTTCATTACTCGCATCATAAGTGGAATATCTGTCGTGATCTAAAGGTAATTTCTTTACTTCTTAGACTGTAGCTAGGATATACAAAGAATATGTGTTTCTTATGCCTATGGAACAGCCATGACGACAGGAATCATTATATTGTCAAAAAGTGGCCCGAAAGAGAAGAACACATAGTTGGCCGAAGCACATGCCTTTGGTACATCCACAGTAGATCTACCTTCCACCACTTCATATCAAACTTGGCCTCATCACGAATTATAATAAAGCAATAGCCCATGATTCTGATGGATTCCAGTATCTCAAAAAGAAATTTGGTACAAAGAAAACCAATGCTAAATTGAAGCTGTCATTTTTGTAGGCCCGGAGTTCAGAGAATTGATACGTGACAGGGAGTTCAGAAATAAACTAACTCCACTTGTGTTGGCAGCATGGAATTTATTTTTCCATGTGGTGCAGAACTTCTTTGGTAATCATAGCGATGAAAACTATGAAGAACTAGTGGACAACATGCTAAAGGCCTATAAAGGAATTGGGTGTAGGATGTCTCTTAAGAGGCATTTCTTGCATTCGATTTTTTTCCATCTAATATAGGTGATATAAGTGACAAACATGGGGAAAGGTTCCACCGAAATATCGCAATGATGGAAAGCAGGTATCAAGGACGCTTCAACGAAAACATGATGGGTGACTACTGCTGGTTCCTACAACGGGAGGATCCTATATCAATGTACAAGCGCAAGACCAAGAGTCTCAAACATTTTTTAAAAATGTATAGTTAGGTGAGTACTACCTCTTTTATATGTAATACATATCTTGTCTGAGTCTGCAAAAGGACGTACATAATGCCAAACCTTAGCCCTGAAACGTAGAATTCTTTTCAAACCCGTAATAATTATATCATTAATTGATCCACGGTGACCAAGTGAGCCATATAGACTAGTTACATAACTCAGGAACCTTACGTGCTATGACAAATCTGGGTACAAATTTAGAATTAGTGTATCAAAATTAGTTAGTTACAATAACATTTACTCAAGTAGAAGAGACAAATATAAATTTTTTTGGCTAGTGTAATGTGTCATTGTGTTGAAATTGACCCAATCAAGCCTCTTGATGTTAAATCACACCATATTTTTAATCATATTTAATTAATTTGGTAACAATATAAAATTTGGGATCTTCAAATGAATATTACTGACAGTTGTAACGATTTCTCTACTTCTAAGATTGAATGTGGACTCATCGGAACAAGCGATTTCATTGAAAAGCTGTAAGTCTTCGGCTTCCTTTTAGTGAAGCCATTTATAAAGTTCGCACCTGTGAACAGATTTCTACAAGTTCTCTATTAGATTAATTTAATCAATACCAAATAAAACTACCAAATATGGCTAAGTAAATACTACATTCTATATGGCTCAATGGCACATTTAAATAAACTCACTAAGATGGTTCTTATATGTACATCATAAATCCATAAGTAAAGAATATTAATTTCAAACAAGTAAAACTACTTCTTAGATTTACTCAACTGAGTGACACAAATGCTTTAGATTTAATGCAGAATTTATTTATATATAAAAAAACATTCGCTCATTCTCTCTCCTAGCCCATAATTCCATAGATTCGCGAATCATAAAATGCAAATAGCTTTACCGTTTAGCGACATCACTTCATACTCATATGATGGTTTTCATCTCTCACTTTGTCATTTAATCATTTTCGGCCCGATTAGTATTCTGATGAATATGTTATCACTTTAAACATCGTTCATCATTTAGGTCGAATAAATGAAATAGGAATTGAAATGTCGAGTTCTAGCTATCTCACTCAATTTACATTTGTCCTTTAATTATTTCGCGACTCTCTCTTAGCGGAAGGAGAATTTTGGGGACTCAATTTGCACGCAGAGGAAACAAACTTCCCTTTTCACCTCTTTATTTCTATAAAATTACCCCAACCTGCATGTATTTTTCGGTCAGACCTCGTTCCTGTTGTTAGCGTCTTTTTACTGGCGTTAAAGCAGGAGGCGAGCCGAAACTTCAGTTCTCCTTTTCGAAATGACAAAAGCCGTTGCCTTAAATAAAGAAAAACTTTGGTTGTGGCCAAAAGCATTCGTTGCTTAACCATAAAAACTTGAAGAATTCTCCAAAAATCTGAATTCGAATCAGAATAAATATATCCAATAAGAAATAGATTTAGAGGTTTGTATTTAAGAAGTATTTTCGATCCTTTTTAGCGGGAGGCTCATGAATGTACAAACGGAAACTTGTGGCAATGTAATTTATTCTCAAGTATGGTGGATATGTCTATCAAAGGAGATGTTAATGCAAATAGTTGAGAAATATGAGAAGATGGATATCGGAATGAAAAGGCTATGTAATCTCTCATGACAAATGTAAAAAAATAGTGCTTTATTATATGCTAATTCTAATTTAAATGATGATATTTAGCTACTGCAACAAACTCTTCAAATTAAATATGATTGAGTTTCTTTGCACAAATATTTTCTGTAATGTGAAGTGTTCAATTTTTAGCTAATAAAATACAATTGTTAGGAGTAGTGAGCTAAGGTGAAGATATGGTAGAACTTATCATCCTCCTGCGTGACAATGACATAAGGAGGAGACAAGCGTGGTTATATATAACTGAGAACTTAGCAGCCATCGTTTATTAATAAAATTTGTCCTAAACAGCTCGAATGGAATACCATTTAATCTCATCAAAATATTGTAAAAATCACTCAGAACAGTAGAAAGAGATATTACTCAATATAGATTATATTATTATGAGGAAAGTGACTAATATTTTTATAGCGAAATAAGCTCAAGCGTTACCTTATTAATTAAACATGATTCAACTCTCTAAGGAGATGTCGGGCATACTTTTATTCTGGCATCCTAGTTATCAAAGAGAGCCAGGAACTTAGTATTGACTTGACTGAATTGACTAGATTAAGAACAAGCAAAGAACCTAAAAAGAAATCAAAAGACTGTTTGCAGGGGAAAGTGAAGGACCTTTGAGAGAAAGAAACATATATTAAGAATTTATTTCATAACGTATTTCAGTAAAGTTTAATCTCGAACTAATATTTAGCGCTTTGCTTCTTAAACATTAGCTTTATTAACATAATTCAAATCCCAATTATGGCAAGTATGTCTTATTTTATAAGAAAATAATTTATGTGCTTTTGCATTGTTAAATATTTTCTTTACTATCTTGATGAGAGTACGGCGACTTCTTCCCTAGTAAGCAGTCGCTGGATGGGCTCCCCCCAAAAAATTTACTAGCTTGAAACTATATTTAGAGTGGTCACTTAGTTATATAATCAGTTTCATTTGAATAATTATAGAGGTAATATATTCTCATTAATTTGGTAATTACTTCATATATATACTCTCACTCTCTCGCAATAGTTTACAGTGTTAATATTGAAAGATGGTAATCTAGGTGCCTATTTTTTTAAAAGTGGCTGCAATTGCAACCTCGGACAGGGATTAATGAGGTTCATATCAAATTGGTTTGCATTGTTTGTTTCTTACCCTATTTCATTTAAATTCAATGTTCTCTTATCTCAGTTTTCCTTAAATAATGTACAGCATAATCAATCTAAATCGATGTTTATGAGTGTAAACACTTTCTTAAGGCGTATCCTTTCGAGAGAGGTAACTTATGTCGCTACTTAGATTCCACTTATATTTCCACGGAATTTTTTCTCAATTCTTTCAATCCAATCAGCTTCGTATACTTAAGGTTTTTCCTTCGTCGTCTAAACCGGACGTTTCAAATTCCGGCAAAATTAAAATCATAATTTTTTCTTCATTTCGTATTTCTTTGTTTCCTCCTCATATCCTTTCCATCTCTTGATTAAATACACCTCCTTCCTGATTCATTATAAAAAAAGATTTTCATTTTGTGAATTATATTAATTCTGAATTCCTATTCGATTTCTTTTATTTCTTCCTCTTATTTATGACACACATCACTATATATCCATACTTTGTTTTATCAGGTTTAAACAATAAAAACAAAAAATTTTATGTCTTCATATTTACTCGATGAAGTTTCTAAGAAAATTTGCTACCAGTAACCAGTTTGTTTCTACAATATCAGAGCTAATAACTATTTCTCTTAATTTACCTACAAGGGTAAACCAGTTCGCAATTAATGATCCCATATAAATATGTACATGCTCCTGGATGCAGACTCTAATGGCAAAAATCACGGGATGGCAGCATGAGGGGGAAGGATAGGTTTCGACACTTATCGTTGAAGCAAGAAGATTTCCAGACCTTTGGCCGTTGTGATATGACATTTACTGAAGCAGTTTACACATGCAAAGTTCACATGAGGTACTTAAATTTGAACCAGTCCTTTTAGTTTGTGCCAGGCAAATGGGAAATATTACACTTCTGTAACTGTAGGAAGATTCAAAATCCCTAGAGTTTCAGTGTGAATTGTGTACCATCGATGCCTCATAAAAGGCATTACCGCCCACCGTCGATAGCGTAGTAGCGGATGACTGGTGCTTAATAATCGTAAATAGCGGCATATCGCTAAAAAAACGGCAATGTTAATAGAAGTGAAACAGGGCCTAAACTCGCATCTGCATTCAAGGTTTGGGATATTAGACGCAGTAAAGGCCAGGGAACGCTGCATTAAATGAGGGCGTGTCATTAAAGTGTGCCCAATTCAGTTTTCGCAAAATGTTTGACACCATTATATGCGCGTTCATTTACTGAAATCCTAAAATCTCCAGGACCCCAGAAGAAGATAATCTCCCAACTGTCAGGTTTACTGCCACATTTTGTTCGTTTACGGTCGCTTTGTGATTTGCTATAAATCACAATCAGGGGTCAGAAGCGTGAATGATGCAATTTTTATTGCACTAGTTGGTGTATGAACTAAAACAACCTCGTTCACGATTAGAAAAAAACCACTGGTGGATACCGCTGTACTTCAACCAGAGAGTATAGCGCGTAGTAGCCGACCTCCTCTTCTGACTTTAGATATCCGTTCACTCCTGACGTATTCAGCGTGACACGTATTATCCTCTAAAGGGTGGAAATCAATATCTCCGGGATTGCATATTCAATGGTGATACCATCCAGGGTGGCATATTAGGCAGAACCAGTGTATTTCGGAGGCACAGGCAGCGTCCAAATTGGTCAGTAATTCGATAAGAGAGACGCCTGGCCAGCTCTTACATCCCCACAATGCATTGTTTATGACGCTGATAAAGTGGCATCTCCTAGGGTTCTACAATTAAGCTCTTAATTGGGGATGTACGAAAGACACAGGCCGCCAGAAGAAGGAGACCGATGTGGTGGGTTGAGTAAATTTGTGCAATAAATGCTTGGCTGCTGATGTATAAAACTCGCTTCCATAGTCAAATTCGAACGAATAAAGAATCTGTAGAAATCAAGACCAGTGAATTGGTGTCAACTAATTAGTTCTAGGCGAACCCAATTTAGGAACACGTAGGATTTTGGGTAGAGCCGGTATGGCAGCAGAAGTACAGTAGTAACTTATTCTGGCAATTAATAACCGCACAGCAACATGTGATCTTAAAAATAGCTAAAAATGCAGTTTAAACTCTGTTGTAGTCAGCGATCCAGAGTTTGCATCTGGGAAACACAATAAGAGATCGAATGGTTGTATTTGTAGAGAAGGCATGGGCAACCCTTGGCACGCTAACGACTGGTCACAGGCACCGAAACCAAACGCTTACCTTAAGAAAACTAAATAAATTTATCTCCATCTTCTTTCATATGGCAAGCGAATACAGTACAACCTGTTATAAATTATCTGCCATTAGTAATACAGCAACAGAAGTCGCAATGATGGTAAATAAATAAAAGGTCCACAATTTTTGTTTCTCTAGTCTGGATTTGTTACGATCTACTTAAAATGGTAAAGATTCAATTTTGTTTAATAAAATATTTCTTTTTATAGTCAAAATAACTTTGCTTTCGCTGTAATTTTTATGCATTATAAGAGATTAAGAAAAATTAAAATAACATCTTCAATTTTATATCATTTTATTATGTTTTAGTCAAATATTAGCACGGGATAAAATTTTGTATCAAACATTTGGACAATTTTGGCACGCCTACTTAAAAAGGTTGCCCAACCCTGGTGTAGAGCGTAGTGAGAAAATCTTCCGGCATCATCGAGGTTACACCGTTGTCACAGTGCAAATCGGGCGACAATAATTATCTTTCCTTGCCTGATGCCCTCTTTCTTTCCTATTGGGCCGGAGAGGGCTTCCACCTACCTACTTGAACTCACCAATATCTTAGGAATTGAAAGACGTCCCCTCGCCCCATTTGAAAGAGGATCTCTATAAGCCCTCTTATTCTATCATAGGCCTTCATCAGATCGAAAAACACCGTAAAGTAGTGTTATTTACGAAAAAAGGTTGTCAGTTAGCATTATCCAATTAGGACATAGTCGAGCATAAGACGTGTAGAGGAACTTGCGGAAGCCACACTTTCCATAAGACAAGTGGCTTCCTTTACAGGTAAATAAGGCTAATTTTATACAGCTTAACTACGTATTGGTACATATATGTATCACTAGGCACATAACTGATATACATGATAATAAAATGTGCACCCTATCAGTGGTTGAAAAGTTTTTCAAAAGGTAATAATATAAACTAGATGTAATGATAATTTTGCAAATCTGCAAAGAGATATGAGGTAGAAAAGGAATGAAATAAATAAAAAAGGAGACTCCTAAGAATATTTATAAGAAAACATTATACAAAACCTGCCAATTGTATCATATAGGTAAATGAAGAAAAAACTTCGTCAATGAATATTAATTGAGTTAAAATGACCGTAGAATACAAATTTAGTGAAATAATAACACTGGCCAACAAATTTGAACTTCATTCAATCATCCGAGACCCGAGTACACCTTTCTTATGACATTTTTCTCGCTGATTTGAAATCTGACTTTAGTCTTTCTTTAGCTCATCAGGTTTACGAGATAATCGAAATGCAATATGACCACCGTCGTTGATAGAATGTAGCGTTTTACTTTGATTTATTTACCGAAACTGTTGATATATGGTTGCAAAGCGCCATTGCTAGAAAAACCTTGTCTTCTGTATATCTCCATGTGCATTGAGAAGTTAAACTGACACAAAATGATGCATTTAACATATAGAAACTCTAAAATTTATCATTCTCTTTCGGCGTAAACATATGATAAAGATAAATAGCCATGTTTTGTCTATTCCACAGGCATCATAATGTTAATGGTACTTATATTGTTTGTATAAGAATGGTAAACAATGATTGAAGGGCTAATAAGTCGAAACTTGAATTCATAAACGTTGTGCATGGGATTTGCGTTTGAATTTTTTCACAGGATTATTACGATACAACATCCAACAATGATCTACCATCATGCTCGCATTCCAAAATTCTCGATAGCGAGTTTCCATGGTCTTGATATCCTGGTGGAAACAGTCACCTTGATCGTCACTTACGGCTCCAAGATTTTCTGGGAAAAAGTCTAGGTCCGAATGCAAGAAATCAATTTTAAGTTACATACGGCATCCCATTTTTTATAAGATGGAAGAGGATTTTCCACGCCATCTCTGTATGCAGGTGACATGTTGATGCCCCAAAAGTTTGTACATAACCACTTGAAGCCTAGCCATGCATTTAGTTTAAGAGAAGTGAGGGTCTTCTAAAAGTCAGGGTCTGCTAAATCCTCCCTGATTCGTGGTTCCACAAATATGCCTTCTTTTAGTTTTTCCGCATTCAGTTGTGGAAATATTTTGCACATATATTAGTATCCCCGAAGAATTATTCTTAGAAATTGCTTTTACGATTTTTTTCACTAGACCTAGTTTCAAATGAAGAGAAGGAAGATATATATTCTGAGGCTGTACCAGGGGTACAGACTGAACACTGCTTATTCCAGGCTCATATGCAGATCGAAGTGGCCAGTCACGCTTGTCATAATGTTTTGCAGTGGCACAGCTATCCCAAAGGCAGAGGAAGCAACAGTACTTCGTGAATTCTCCTTGCATACCCATTAGCATGCCTATGACTTTTAGATCACCATAGATGTACCACTGATGTGCTTGTTAGTTTATGGCTTCAAGAAGAATCAACACGTTTCTTTTGTCTCTGAAATCGTAGACTTTTACACCTTTACTGGTTTTTAAGCATTTTATTTCTATCTTATTTAGTTTGGCATTAACGACATCTAACTTAGGTGTTTTCTATTTTATGAATAGTTCGACACAAGTAGGTTTTTTATTTCAGCAAGTATTTTGCAAAGCAACTGAGCAAAAGAAGTTATCAGCATGAATAGTTGATCTTGTTTTCAGGATATATTTTTCAATTTGACAGTAATAGATTCTGTTCCTTTGAGACCATTTATTTCATTAGTCTTGTCAGAATGTATTTGAAAATTTCATGTGTACGCTAAGGGGGTACAGACCTTATAGAAATTCGAACCATATTTGTGAGCATTTCCCCTCTAATATTTCCTTATTCCTACTGCTATCCTGAATGCCAAACATACTTTCATCGATATAGTGTTCTTATCCTGCACATCAAATTTCTTGATACCTTGCACTTATTATATTAAGGAAGAAGTAGCCTACTTTTATCTAGCTCGTCTTGCTGAGAAAGTGCCCATACAGTGTTATCGAAGTTTACAAAATTTATGTAGAATCATCTGAAAACGCGTTGAGACATCACTCTTGTGAGAAAAAGATCTACATATATTGTGCTTTGGGACCATTATAATGAAATTTCTGGTATTGAAACAAGGACTGTAGAGGTATAATAAGAGTTTAATATATATATATATATATATATATATATATATATATATATATATATATATATATATATATATATATGTATCGAGGCCAAGGAAATAATAACTAAAGACATCTGGGTTTAGCTGTGCCCATCCGATGTTCTCTGGTAATATAGGAGAAGGGGCAAATGGGTAAATGTTACGCGACAGATTCAAAAGGCAGTCCTTTCGAGGGTGTACTTATAAACAACACATTCAAAAGTTCAAACTGCCGATTCCGTATTACTTTCTCCCAGAGCTACAAGACGCCAAGCGCGGGAGACCAACCTGAGGTCTCACCATGTGAGTCGCCCCTCCACCTCCCCATTACCCCGCGGGATTAATTCGGGTATATAACAGGTTGACCCGAGGAAACAAGGCTGTATCTTCGTTCTAACGGGAGAGATAAGTAAGTCACCGGTTGAGAGATTTTTCGAGTTCAAGAAGGAAACAGAAAAATCACCGGTAGAAAGTTTTCTGCAAGTTAAGGGTATCTTGCAGTCCTTGTACAAAACACAATTTTACTAAGGAAGCTTGACACCGTTTGAGCCCCAAAATATTGAGTATCAAGCTAGGTAGTTTGAGGACTCTAAATCTTACTTTATCTGAGTTGGACAAACCCCAAACTAGATAGAAAAAAAAGACAACGATTTCATTTTGTCCAGATGAAAAGTAGAAAGACTAAGGTTTTTGATTAAGCATCCACCCACCCCAGATCCCTCGTGACGTCATCCCTCAAATCGACAGGCAGGTTGACGAACGCAATGTATTGAGCAAACAACCAACTCCGACCAAAATCTCCGAGGATAGTCTAACTGGTCGCGGGTATTTAATATCCATTACCTTATGTAAGTATAAAATAATCCTGTTGTTTATGTCCCCGTGCATAATAATTAGTTTATTGGATGTCTGGCCTAGTACAAAGATATTCTATCTCGAATCAAGCTTCGAGAGCTCGCCCAAAAATCCCTTTTTTTTTTAAGTGTATAGATCTGTATATTTTTTATGTTATTTAGTGAGAGGGTTTATGTTCATTAAAGTCTATTTTTCTCTGTAAAAGTACTGTTCTAATTATCTTCGAACGAGTTAAATTGGCAATAATTGATAAAGTCAAGAAAGAAACCCCTTTTATTCATTCACTAGAATAAAAATAAAGATTAGACTCTTAGAGAACGATCCTCAAGCGATCACCGAGGTACGAACCTAAGCCTCAAGTCAAAGTTTATTTGGTTTATTAAAAATTAATAAAACAAAAATTACATCGGGTGTAATCTCTTTCCATTATTGCGAGATGATTTACGTGACACTCTTGCATTTCCTCTACATTGAGATGCATACCTGCCGGCTTCTCTTACAATAACATCAATTACATCAGCAGTAAAAATAAATTGTATACATGAATTGACAGTGGAGTTACTTCTTCAGAATTTTCGTCGGATTGTTCACGAAACACTTCGTTGCTTGTGAAAGGAAAAAAAAGGAGCATATAGTGAAATGTTCTTCGAGTCTGTCTGTAGGTGAACTAATCCATTGTTACCCCCATCTTCATTTTATATATCTTCATTTGATGATCTTTCAATAGCGTCATCTTCAGATAATTAAGTTGATGATGAGCTTAGTTGAGATGATTGTTTAATTTTATCTTCGTAAGGAACAAATTCACTTCCAGAGGATTCATTATCTTCCACTTCTTCTAAGTTTTTGTTGCAATAAAACTTAGTTTTATTATTATTATCATGGGATGGACTGTTGAGATCCTATAATAAAAAATATTAAAACAATAAAGGGACTGCAGATAAAACACATATCTCCATACAGGTTAAATCGCTGAGAACAACTTTTGATAATATTATACTTAACTGTAGAATCAACGAACTAATTAGTTGAAATTATTCTTATACAATAACGTAGAAGAAAGAATCCATAATTAAACACAATTATTATTATTATCATTAGTAGTAACGTAATATAGGAGATAAAATACCAAATTAAATATCTGAGTGACAGTCGTGAGCCAAAATCGTACCAACACGTAGTACGCTTATACACGCAATCGTAATACAAGTATTGGTAGTAATATAGGTCACAGAGGCGTGGTACAATATTGGCACAATATGGATATCAGTAAAGGAATATGTGATGAGTGACAATATGGGCAAAATATAAACTACGGTTTGGAACAATAGAATAAAAGTCTCGAGCACTACTGAAGGTTGGGTGGGAATCCTGATACGTCGCAGGAGAAATGCAGGTCGGCTGCCATAGATAGTCAAATTGTTAACAACTTGCACAATTGGAAAGTAATAGAAATTAAGCGGAAATCGTAGGAGGAAAGTGTTTTCTCCCATGTTTAAGAAAAACAATTAAAGTAACTATTCGCAGAATTCAGTGAGGATACCTCTCTCAAGATCCTTCGTAAATTTTTTGAAAGAAACAGCCAGGAATCGCTCAACTAGGTATTGGAATTTGGCATATGAAACGTCATTCGGCCCAAGGTAGGTTTCCACATATGATGCGAAAGCGAAACACACCTCAATGAGTATAAACTTATTGTTGAATACTCCTTTGTTTCCAGGATTAAAGTCCAGCTGGTAACATTCAAAAACATCTAAAAGTTCATAGATGATGGCTAATCAGAATCTTACGGCAGGGATGTGAGGTCCAAGATTGCGGTCAGGTTCTCTTGAAGAACAGATTAGGTTTTCGCGAAAGTTTGCCCGAAATCATTTAGATTTACGCCTTGTTAACTAAATACATGTATCCAAGTCATATGAGGGAAGAGCATGCTTCCAAATAAACCGAAACCTTACACTAATGCGACGAAATTTAACAACGGTAAAATTGTTCGAGCGCTGATTCACGCGTGTAGTTATAGCTCTTTTCTCTGAGGGCATTCTCACATTCGCACACCACCGAGGGAGCAGATACCGTCCAAAACGCCCAGACGTTCTCCTGATGGTTGTGATGCCCACAGTGATGAGGTTGCCGGTGTAAAACTCAACCACCTCACCAACCAACTTAAAATCTTTGACAATGACAGCGAAATCAGTCATTTCCTCAAATGCATAGTACTGATCCCCTTTCAAGCAACAATAAGGTGGTTTCTCAGGCAGCAGTGGTCCAAAAAAAATTTGAATGGGTATGGAGGTCACTACAAGGGAGGTAGTTGAATACCTTTAACCCGAAATGAGTTGTGCATCAGGAGAGCACAGAGTAGTTTGAAAACAAAAAAAAAGGAAGCAGTTATCGAGCAGTGATATGTAAACTCATACACGTTGTGCAAATCTTTGATTTCATCGGTAAAACGTGACTGCTTGTATGATTTTATAGTCCTCCAAAGTGGTGCCTCCAATTTAAATTCTTAAAGTAGGAGAAAGGGCCTCGGTAACCGTGCATACAGAGCAGAAATATTCTACCTCAAAGTGGGCTGACGGAGGAAGTGCCGCATGAGTAAATCTAATAACTCCTATCATTGATTCGCTGCAATGCCACTGCCTGAAATGGGGTATTGGAAGTGTGTAAATGAACGTAGACGTCATGCTGAATGTAATTTGCCCAGTCTCCAGTCCTTAGTGTTTAGGTCACAAAACTCTTACATGTACTCCCAGGAAACGGGAAACGAGCTTTCTCAACTCCTTACAGTTTTCCTACATTCTGCGGCAATTCCATAGAAAAAATATACTATCCATGCCTAGCTCCGAGGAAATGTGGATGCCTCTTTTGTGGTGACAGCCTAACAGAATTGCCCATACAACCTGGACAAATTCTCCTTGTTTTGCTGGTCGTTGAAGATACTAAAGGTGCTGTCGCCTTTAAGGACTTACTATGAGAGGTTTTTTTTTCCATGTCAGATTTTATTCCCTCTGCCTTGGAACATTCAACTCAATGGACGTTTCAGATGCTTGAGTCTCATTTTAGGGGCTCTCGGCCTTAAATCATCCTCATCAACCTCGGGCGAGGGCGTGAAAGCCGAGGCTCCCGTGGTGCTGTCCTACTTTCAAAAGACAGCCTTAGAACCTCTTTCTAAGAGTCTGCCTCCGGTGAGTCTAACAGCACCGTCTATGTGGGGTTTGTTAAGCCAAGTGAGAACCATTGAAGTGCGGATTGGGGCATTGCCCCGTTTTTAGCCGAGGCCAATAAAGGAAAAATGAAAGAGAAGAATTTAAATATGAAAAGCGCTGATCCCGCATAGTAAAAGTGAATACAAAAGAACTTTTAAGGGTAATAATTTCAGTTCTTTCATTTAGAACCAAAGTTAATTAGCCCATTTTTTATCTTTCTCTCACTAAACCTCACACTCCTTCGTTATTAAATAAATATAGGTCAATTCCTTTTAATATGTTTTACTTTCTTTTCCACCCAACTGTAATGAAATAGAGACGGTGAAGATATATATATATATATATATATATATATATATATATATATATATATATATATATATATATATATATAAATATGTATATGAGGGTCAGTATGCTTTTATTTTACAAGTTATGCTTATATACCCCACAACAACCATCATCTGTTCATTGAATCACTCTCCTCTTTTTTTTTCCACAACCATGAATAATTTTCTATTTGAAATTCGAAATTTAATTTTAAATAGAGGCTAATTTTCAACATTGATCTGTTTTAAAAGATTGTTCAAGTTATTCATTATTAACATAACCCCATTAAGAATGAAGAAATGAATTTGAACTGTAATGGTTTGTTAAACTGCTTTTCGCTATTAGATGATGTCCAAGTCCAAATAACTTATATGCTTTATTTTTATTTAATACATTCTGAATAAGAAAATAATTTTATAAGATTGTAACACATACAATTTACTTTTTCACAGAGAAGAAAAGGAAATTCGTTTATTTAAAATATCATCCATTTAGTTTGGGATAGAACGGGTTGAGGCCGCGTAATTTCAACCACTATCACATGTTATTTAAAACCACGATGTTTTCCACGTGCATCTTCGCTTTGAAGCTGGGCGCCTCATCGCAGCCACCTGAGTCAATGTTTAAACAAGGAGGTTTATCATCCCCCCCCCCCCGTTCGCCCCTCCGCCGATCACGCCAGATTCAGTTAGGCTTATGGGCAGATAAAGCTTGTTCTCAGGCTCGGCTGTGCATTCCCTCGAAGCTCCCACTCCATTGACCCCACGCCAAGGGAGTGTCTGAACTATTTAGATGGAAACTTTACCACTAAGATCAGATTGGAGATCCAGATTTTCGTTGCGAAACATCACTACGACCCACTCTCACCTTGTGCGCCATGGACCTAGACCTCGAGATTCACCATCACTTGTCCAGAAGAAGGACAATATCCCTTGAGGGCCAAGGTTCGAGCCTTTCGTGACGCCAAGTCTACAAGGCTTCCCCTGTTGTTCAGAAAGAGAACAACTTCAGAACAGCTATTGTTCTTGTGAGCCCGTTGACAAGAAACGGTTCTCACCCCCCTTTGTTGTTCAGAAGAGAACAACGTAGAACAGCCATTGTTCTTTTAAGCCCGTTCGCCAAGAAACGGTTCTCACCCTTTCTCCTGTTGTTCAGAAAGAAAACAACGATTAGAACAGCCATTGTTCGTTCGAGCCCGTTGAAAAGAAACGTTCCTCATCCCCCCCTCCTGTTGTTCAGAAGAGAACAACGAAGAACACAAATTGTTCTTTTGAGCCCGATCGCCAAGAAACGGTTCTCGCCCTTCCCCCTTGTTGTTCAGAAGAGAACAACATTAATACAGCCATTGTTCTCGAGCCCGTAGACAAGAGACAGTTCTCACCCCCCTGTTGTTCAGAAGAGAACAACGTAGAACAGCCATTGTTCTTCAAGCCGTTCGTCAAGAAACGGTCCTCATTCCCAAGACGCCACGTCAAGATCATTTAATTTCCCCCTCCTTCGGCTGGAACTCGCCAGCGGACCGAAATTCCATCACGTCTCCTTCCTCTGCACAACAAGTATAAATTACGTAAGCCGAACGTTACCTTTGAGTATTTTACCCTTTTGTCATTTCTATCACGTGTTTGAATGGTTTAGCGAACTATCCCTTCTCTTCAACTTTATATTTCTTTTACCTTTTTAAATTTTTTAATCCTCGGATTAGCTCGAATCCACACGACCCTTTCCATTCTCTGTTTATGTCAATATTTTCCGTTTTGTGTGTTGTTGATAGTTATTATTAATAAAAATCTATTTTATTAATGATAGCAATACTATTATCCTTGAGCTTAGTTCCACTTCTTAAGCATATCGAAGATACATAATATCGGCCAGACAGACATCCACGCACTCTGAAGATAATTAAAGAAGTTTCCTCAACGAATAGTTATATATGGTATAACGTCGAGAGTCCATTCTACGACAAAGTTTATTTGGCTTTTTGTTCGCGTGATTTTAAGTCAAATCATATTCACATTTTGGATTTATAAACTGCTTTAATGTTTTATCTATCCATTACCGAGTCGTAAACTTCTATTACATATAAAACAATGTGATTGTTCGAAGAGTATCTTAAGTGATAGACGATTAAAAGTTAAAATCCTGGTAAAGTGGTGCACATATGTTGATTACTTTTGACTCTTTTGCAAATTATGGTCCATTAAAACTGGAATTCATGCCGTCATATGGAAATTAAAGCGATTTCCCTCTACATTGTTGACCTAAATTGCCAACAATATTAAGATGAGTTACGAGTGCATCTACACTAATTTGGGGATTTATGCCCTTTTGACGCCACCAAACGCATCCTTGTTCCCATAAAATGTTTGAGAAGTCCCAAGAGGGCACATTAGCTTTGAGTTTGTTGATATTTTGACCGTGTTATGAAGACTTCTGAGAGACAATTAAAATCCCTCTTTCCACCAACCGCTTTCAGGCTCTGTTTTATTTTTATCCGAATCATTTCTTTGTTCATTTTAACAATTATTTCATTTTTCCCCTCAAATTAGTCACTCCACCTGTCTTTAAGATTCATTTTTACAGAAAGTAACGAAGAACTAGATGCTTAACAATACCTTCATTTTCTCTCTCAAAACATGTATCAAACTTACTAATGAGTGAAAATCGTTTATTGACCCCATTGAAATGAGCTAGTTTTGAATTTTGGGATCCCTTTAAACAAAGTGGCTTTCATTTTATAAACAATATAATTGACTATTTTATTAAAAATATAATAAATATTATTCCACTAAACAAGGGTTAATGGAAAATATTAAAGTTGTCAGAATTAAATTGTAGGTGTATGAATCACAAGAAGTTAGAAGTGAAAAATAATAGCATCGATGCCTCCAAACTTTCCAGGGTGAAGGAAAATGAAAGCTCCATGCTGGCAGAAAGAAAAAAAGAAGTACTTTGCTTGGAGAGAAAAAAATGTAGAAGTTCAGGTCATAAGTCAATTGAGTGGTAAATTCGTTCAGGTTACACTGGATCTGTAATTAGGGGGTAAATTATAATTTATGGACGTTTTACTGGGGTCGATTATGACGCTATGATATATCCTTCCTTCTTCCGTAGGTAGAAACTCTCCAGAGGGAGGAGAGAACCATTAAAATAGTTATTTTATTTAGAACTGCTTCTGTGATAGTGTTTCGATGAAAAAAAGGTAATAATCTTCGATTATGGGGATCCAAACTACGTTGGATCTACATTTAAAACAAAAGAATTTGAAGTAAAAGGTTAAAAAAATTTCTCCACTATTTCTGTAATTAACCGTTAAAATGAATTTTGGATTTAGATGGATATCCTCTCGTTAGTTCTTCTTTACCTACCTCGAATTCGAGATTGCTCTGATTATTTCTTTCTTTTTAACACCATATTTCCATCTCATTGCGATTTTTTCATACAGATCGACTTTACATCCGATTTCTACTACCAAATAAATGCTCTTTCGAGGAAAGAAAAGGTCTCCTCCCCTCTCTCTTCCAACTGATTACTCGATCATGCTTCGTATATCAAAGCAATATTGTCTTTTCTTAAAAAAAATACTTTCAAACTGGCATTGCTCGGTCTTTCCTTCAATTTTTTTCAAGTCGAACGTTCACAATTGTTTATGACAATATCACAATGTTGTCTGTTTGAAAACACATGTCATTCCGTTAAATTAGTGTATTTTATAGTTTATTTTCCAGACTATCCTTTTACTCTTGTAAAACACCCTTGCATTATGCTAAAAATTTATGGGTCTGCTTGCAAAGATTTAAACGAGGAGCTTCTGAACAGAAATGCCATTGTCGTCCCCTTCCTTACCAGAATTTTCTCTGCTCACTCTATTCAGGAATCTAACATGTTTAATTTATCCCTTCAGCTTAATAAAACTCACTTCCTCTTATCAGAGTTCAAGAATTTCAAGGGGAATTTTTATGATGAAGAAAGTGCCGGTGACAAACTTTTCCTCGCATAATTGATCGTAAAATGCCAAATTATTTCAACAGGTCACAACTGGAAAGATATATTATTCTCTTTATCAAATATTCGATAATTATTCTATTAGTAATCTGACCTTAGAGATACTCGAACCTGTTAAAATTTTTCAATGTATTCTCCCTTTAAACAATCCTTTCCATCAAATAACTAGAGGTAATTATTTCAAGTTACTAAATTCCTCAAATTATAATAAATCAAAATTTCAAAATAATTCATACTATTTACATAAATGAAATTACTTCAACAAACTCAGTTTAAAATTATGTTCCTAACGTTCCCCATTCAATAGATAATTAAAACAAATATTTACGTCTATGGACGGAGCTTTTTAAATAATAGTTAAAGTTTAAACTCAAAATTCTTCATTCTGACCTTCTGGTTCTATCAAAACAACATTTTTTACTGTAAAATGTAAACTAGGATTCATATGTTGCTGTAGTGCACCATTTCTAATACTGCACCAATTAGAAAAAAAAGTTGTACCATGTTAAAAGCCATAAAAATGCAACAGTTTTCGGCATCTATCGGATGTCTATCCTTCTTAGCAACGTCCTATATTCTATTATTATAGCTTCTTCAAAGCATTAACCCATATTTCAGTAGTTTACCTTTTAACCATCAAATAAGTTAAAACTATTTGACTTGAAGAGGGCCATGTGGTAAGGTTGGTGTTAGTGACAACTTTTGAGGGGGGATTTGAATATACTTCTATCCGCAAAACCAAATTCTTACTCCTGACATTAAATGTAGAATTGGTGTGAGAGGAAGAATATGACCTAAAGGGGCTCCTTTTAACTTTGCTTTCCAGACCTCCTAAATTTCTCAATACGTGATGAAGTAAATGGTTGCAAACCTAGGCAAGCTTCCATAAAATTCTTGCAAAATCAACACACCAACCATCTTATCAAACATGCAAGTGGGGACACTGGAGGCAAGCCTCAGAATATTCGGGCTATATTTTTTGTTATATTCTAAATTTTCTTTGGAATTCTCCATACACAGAGTGGTCGAATATCTACTTTCTTTACTGAATGATAGGATACCATTAACGGACAGAGCCTTGTCTACTTTGGCAGTGAATAAGATCGGCCGGGTTTTAAACTGTTTGGTTGGAGAGATGTACCTCGTCCCTTTGGTAGAGGTCGTTTCTACCGATAAAGGTACGATAGGGGTTTACGAAGAAGACTCCTTCTGCTGTGCAGAGATCCGCCAACCTTCTGTTTCCTGCGACGTTTCTTTCGTGAGCGGTTCGGTATGGACCTCTTCTCGGAAGCATTCCAACCACCACACGTTTGCTGGTTTTAAGCCCTATCTCATCCACGGCTCCCATCACCGTTTGGATGGTCTTACCACTGAGGCCAACCTTACCCTCTCTGAGGTAGAGGTCGTTGCCGCTCATCATCAGAGCATCAACTGAATTCTCAGAAATCTGAGCTTTCTTTGCCTCTACACTAATGTTGTGGTTACCCCATCCTGACAGGCAGCTTACCTTCACGCTAGTGCGAAGGCGGGCCGCTAGCTGCGGCTGCAGATCCTGTGTTTGCGAGTCACCAATGAGGGTGACCTCCGGACACTTGGTCTCTAAAGACGGGGTCTTCTCTTGTGGAAGTGGCCTCCCCTTTTCCTCTTTACTCTCCACATTCTTATCTTTCTTTTTCTTCTTGTTTATCTGTTTTTATTCTATTTTGGGTTCTACTTTTGTTTCGACTTTATTCTTTTTCTTTTGTTTCTTCGTTTTTCCTTTCTTATTTTCCTCTTTATCTCTCGCCTTAGCTAGCTTAGCCTCAGATAATGCCGGAATCTCCGCTTGGGTACCAGGGGATTCCGACACGTAATTGGGCGGCGCCTCTTCTAGGCATCAAATCTGAGCTGCGTTAAGGGCTTCGAGTTTCTCCAACTTTCTTTCAAGGATTTTAGGTATCTCCTCTGAGCCTCTATGAAGGTCTTTTAATTTCTCTACCTCTCGCGTCAATATGCAAGTAGTGCAGATACTTTCAGGGCTGCATTTGGAGTAAAGCACTCCGGAAAGTCAACGCACCACTTTTCTAACTGGCATATTGCACAGTTGTGTTTTAGACGAACGGGTCCCTTTTTGCCTGTCATTTTGAGTGCTTTCTCTTTCTCCAGGAAACTCGTGACCAATCAATGATAAAAAGGGGGGTTGGTGAGTTCTCCCCGCGTAAGTCGCTCCTGCCTATCGATCGGAGAGGTTTCGGATCTTTCAGAAGGCACGCTCCATGTGCTGCTGTTTGTCCAACCAAGTCGTCAAACCTCGGCGTGCCATGGCTTCCAACCAAGCAGCACTGACGGTCCCTGAAGGGGCCATCGATTTGTCCCTAGGTAAACAACAACGAAGCACGCCCCTTACTAAACTACTAGTTCCCTTCACAACGGCCAGGATCTCGGAGTAGCGTTCAATGGATATCCCGCCACACCAAGGAACTCGACCCAAGGCTTTTTATTGACCTGGCAACCAACATGGGAACAAAGGGCCGTCACCTCGGACCAAGGCTACCATAAGCATCCGTCAACGGGCACTGGGAACGGTCAATAATTACGCGCCAGGGAAGGGGTTAACAGGGCACTACCCTCATCCCATTCATCGTACCTCAACGCCTAGGACCCCTCTAGTCCTAGTCTCTCGCAACCAGTGAACGTCGATTGGCGTTGTTTATAGAGGTTCAAAATCCTCTCTTCTGACTCATGAGGTAGCTGCCAGGTCCTTATATGTAGATAGAGAAAGAAAGGTAAATAGTGACATGATAGGAGTAGGCTTTTTTTTGTATAAGTGGGAGATAGGATAAAAGTAAAAAAGGAGAGGGATAGAGTAGAAAAAGAAGGGAATGACACACTTAGTCTGGAACCTCGTTTCTGACCAAATTAACATGGGAAGCCCTACCAGGGGCACCCAGAAGAGGTACCCCCGCCGACATAGCTCGAAAATTCCAAGGTCCACACAAGCTCTCTTGCCACGACAAGGGGGCGTCACCTATCCCTCTACTTTCGTCCGAAGACGGGTTTAAAGGTAGAGACGTGAGAGCGTCTGTCACATAGGCTGAATCCGGATACCATGTCGTCCTCGGTGGTAAACAAAAAGTCTAACATATTATCACCTGTCTTTGGCTCCTCGACTCTCTGCGTCAGAAAGAAATCCTGAGCGAACCCAACCAATCTTCTTCCTTCAGCATCGCCTGACCAGTTCCTCCAGTCGGTCTCACGGCAGTTGAAGTCACCAATGACCAAACTCATGATATTATTTATCAGTTCGGCGAGCTTTAGGTACAGGCTTTAGTCTGACTCTTCTGACTGTCTTTGCAGCCTGTACACCACCAATAACTAATAAGAAGAGCTGATACGATATATATGGCTAGCCCTAATATCTCGTGAGCACATCTCATCCTGCATTAGACCGCGGGAAAACATTTCCGAACGTTTCCCCGGGATTGCAATCTCACTCATGAAAGCTCGATTGTCAGTATGGATACACGTTTCTTCGATCACTACATCTTTTCTTTTATCGAAGAGCACTATTACCACAAGTTCGTCTCACCTGTTTCGTATAGAACTCGCATTAAAAAATAAAACATTTAGGGAGCTCTGGTTAGTCTGCACGCTCCCTCCGCTAACGCGTTTCCCCATGACTCGGTTGGATTTTTGTTCCCGGAGAGGAACGCATCACCATGAAAACCTTGCGAGTTGCCTGGTTCTTCTCCCCCTGGGACCGGTTCTATGTCACCGGCGGGGCTTCCATTGCTCCTCTAAGGTTGCGGCGGTGCAGCAGGACGTCATGCATTAGCATGTTCCCTATTGACCTGATTGTCCCGTATTAAGTATTTGTTGGTACCCGACGAGTTGCCGCTTGGCTCGTCCCGTGCAACCCTCAACAACCAAAAGGCAATTTCTGTTGATTAATTCCGCCAAATAAATGTATTCCTCGGTCGTTTTGCTGGACCCCGTCCTCCGCCTATCGGTCATCTCCTCCGTAGAACAAGTCCTTCGGGTCTACAAATTTAACTCCTGTCAAGGGACAGAGGTTATCTAGACGTTCATTAATGCCAGGAACTTTGCTATGTGCGTGCGTTGTAGCAAACTTCCTGCATAGTATCTCCACGAGCATCGCATTACTTGTCTCTGAGACGAAATCCTTTGCAATCTTCATAGATGTCTTAACTATATGTTCCGTTTGCCCGACTCTACACCCTATAAGGATGATCTTTTCCACTCAAATTTGTGGGAAGTACGTAGCCCCTAGGGAAATTCCGTACCTTCTTAACTTCGTCTTGAACTGTCTCGTTATCTCTCCTAGGGAGACATCGTAGTTCTCTCTACCCCGCCGATATTGAAGGCCTATCAGCCGCAAGTCTCATACAACTACACATTGCGCGACCTCGCCGACAGGACGGCAAAGAGATTTGGGGTCTTAAAGGAGCCTATGCGGCAGGGAAGGTCGTATTCTGCTGCTTCTTACCTTTCTCTTTTTTCCTTTTACTTCCTGAAACTCTCATAACATAACATAACATAACATAATTACACGGATGACAAAAGCCACAAGGGCCTATCAAAGGTCATCCGCCTCCGTTCGAGCTCTTACTCTTATACTCCAGCAAACTGTATACTGCTGGCGCCGGTGCGCTCGTATCGGCCGGTTCACTGTTGCTCACTGATGCACTTATCGCACCTCATACCTGACTTTTCTTCTTACTTCTTCGCTACTTCTTCTTTGTTTTTGTCTGATGATTTAATGTAGTAGCTTCAATAAGAACTCCTGCAGTCCCAGTGTTATCGTGGGCTTTTCAGCGCATACTAGACTTACCACATTATTGCATCCAATGTCGGCCTGAGACTCCTCCGTCCCAGTCCCTCACAACCTGTGAGCGTCAAGTGATGTTATTTATAGAGGTTCTAGAGCCTCTCTTCTGGTGCATGAGGGAGCTGCCAGGTCCATATATTTTAGATAGAAGATTAAAGGGTGGAGCTAATAGGACAGCCTTATTTGTTTATAGTCGAGTGCGATTAGTCGCATGCGACTCTATATCTAACTATGTCGGTCCGTCGCTCCCCGTTTTGCATTTCTTTGCCTTGGTAAAGAAATTTTAACAATTCGTCCAATTCTAACAAAATTTAAATCTCTTATTCTGTTTTACATTCTCTTTCGGATAATATATTATCAAGGTCCTACCAAGGTTAGCCCGGGAATTTTTTTGGGAGGCAATAACATAACTATTAGGCCGATTCTATCGAATCTAACAAAATTTGAAACCCTCATGTTGTTTTACATTCTCTTTTGAATGATCTAATTGCAGAGGTACTCCCAAAGTTAGTTCAGGAGTTATTAAAAGTTTTGAAGGTCGTAACGTCATAAATCAGAATAAGTGAGAGCACGCGACCATGGTCCGCCCACGTTTATTTGTGTTTTTTGGGAATATGGGTCACATATACAGAAAAAGCCTAGTCTATTGCAAGATAGAGAAGTAGAAGACAGACGCACTTTGTTTGGAACTTCAATCCAGACCAATACGGCAAGGGTCCCCTACCAGGGGTACTACGAAGGAGTCCCCGATGACATAGCTCGAGAGCTCTACGGTACACGCAAGCTCTCTCTCAGAGACAATGAGGCGCCCACTAAGAGAGGCGATGGCCTATACCTTTTGCATGGAAAGAGAAAAGGAGAGATAAAGTAAGAGACAGGTAGAGAGACAACGGAGGAGAAAGACAGATACATACAGTGAAAGAACAAGAAAGAGACCTAGAGAAAAAAAGAGATGGAGAGAAAGAGACAGAAAAGATAGATACAGACACAGGAAAGAAGGAGAGAAAGAATCAACCAGAGATAGAGAGGAAAAAAGAGAAAGAAATAAGAAAAAGCGTGAGATAGAAGCAGAAGAGGAAAGAGATACAGAGAGGCAAAGCCATAGTAAAAAAAAGAGAAAGGTAGAGAAAGCAGAGAGATATACTGAGATGTATGGGGGGGATAGGGTGAGATACAGGTATACTGATAGAAACAAAGAGACAGAGAGAGATGCAGATGCATAGAAACAGAGAAAGAAAGAAAGAGGAGAAAGACAGAGAGATCCGAGGAGAGAGGGATGAAGAAAGAGAGAGAAAGAAACAGAAAAACAGAGAATCAGATACAGAGATAAAGCAATAGAGATAATATTTAACAACCCACAGAGAAAATGAAACTAACTGCGAAGATTCTAGTGTAGATACTGTTTGAGCTTAGATATTTTATTTTATGTTTATATTTTAAATTTTCCGGGCTATTTATTTTTATTTATTCTTTATTTAAGTTTCACTTTTCTCTAAAGTTATTTCATCATAAGGTAAGTTTTATTATTTTATAACTTACACTTGCTTCTCTTTTCTCTATCACTTTCTCCTTGATTTTAATTACTTGTGTCTTTTAGTAAATCACTTTAATTCCATTACACTTAAATTTAGGGTTTATTTAGCTCAAATTATTTTGAAAACAGTTTTTTATGTTTCTAAATAGGTTTTTTTCGCTTTTATTTTTAAACAAATAGAATGAAAAATGTCCCAGAAATAAATGCTAATAAAATCTTTATTTTAGATGTGGAAAGATGAAGCTTTCCGAGTTATTTTTATCCTAATATAAACTGACTAAAACTAACCTATCCTAAACAACCTAATGCAGAATTAACTATGTTAATTTAGATTATCTTAGCTTAGGTCAAAGTCTAAAAAATCTTCAGAGCCTCATATCTTCAAGATCTATTATATTGACTAAAATATATTTTATATTTCTAAAGCACTAATAACTTTCCGCAAGTTCTCGTATTATCACGTCAGTAAAAACTCAGAAAATGCAGAAAAAAAAATAAACTTTTTGTCTAATTGATACTTTCAAATCTGTATGATTAAGTTTACGTTTCTCGCAAACTTTCTTGAATAGGCTTCGTAATTGAATTCTTTGTCCCACAGAAAATCTTCTTTCATATTAGGTTTATTGGCCAAGTTTTGGAAACCCAATTTAACTGCATAACACCAAAATACATATTTAAGACATTGAAAACTGCTTTCTTTCATTATTGCTAGAAGAAGGGAGCACAAATGCAGAATTTTTCAGGTTAATGAATATTACAAGAGTTTCGGTTCAGTCAGTCATACGTTACTATATATAAGAGGTGGTCAATAAGTTTTGCAATTCGGATATAAGGAAACGAGATATGAGGAATAGTGTTTTATTATTTTTCAATATAACTACCCTCGAAATCAATGCACTTGCGCCACTTGTCCATGAGGCTTGGAATTCCCGACAACCAGAAATCTCCCGACTGCTGTTCCATCCACTACTGGATGGCGAGCTGGACATCTTCATCGTCCTCAAACCAGCGTCTACGCAGTGCAGCCTTGAGCAGGCGGAATAAAGTAGCCGCTAGGGGCCAGATCTGGACTGTAATGGGGATGGTTGAGCTCCTCGAGTCCGCACTCGTGCATGGCCACTTGTGCAACTCTGGCCTTGTGTACTTTGACGATGTTGAAGTCGATCATGGAGCGTGAGGTTTATTGGGACCCAACGGGCAGACACCTTGGTCATGGTCAAATTGTCGTGGATGATGTTGATAACACTTCCATGTGATATTCCAAGTTCTCGCTTGATTTCTTCGACCTTCATCCGTCGATTTTTGAGGATCATCCTCTCCACACGGCCTACATTGTCCTCCTTGTTCACGTCTGACGGTCGTCCTGGACGAGGGTCATCTACAAGGGACTTACAACCATGGCGGAACTCCCTATTCCAGCGAGCAATGGTTGCTTAGGAATGGGCGGTGAGGGTGTACATTGCAACCATTCGTTCATGGATCTATTTTGCATTTTTGCCTTCCTTGGTCAAAAATTTGATCACTGTGCGGTGCTCAATCTTTTCCATGTTGAAAAATTTGTGACTGACGATCTGCGATTAGCTACTGCTTCTTAAATAGACAAGGCAGGAGCGTGCGGCTGCAGGTCCTGCCTTGTCATAACTTTTCCTAACACTCCCACAAACAGCCATCCACCTCCCTCTGTTTTGCCCTACCTATTGGCAAAGCTTATTGACCATCCCTCGTATATACTGCAACATTAATTCTTCTTGCGAGGATTAGAAGGAAGCCAAAATTATCATCAATTATTTGCTTAATATTGTGAGGATCGTTATAGTTGAATCAGGGCCAACAAAGAAGCAAATATATAAAATAATCCATTCCATTCTCAGTAGAGTTAGTGTTTTAAGGAAGAAATTTAAAATATTTTTACGCCAAAAGAGCATTTATAACTCTCGGACTAGTAATTGTTCATATCTTCGTAAAACTCTTGTTCCTGCAACAAGTTCGCCTTGGAGTTCGTTCACAGATGTAATAACCTTTTGTAGTTTAGAATTAGGACATAATTATTATAGAATGATTTGGCAGAATGATGGTGAATGTACCCTTCCGTAACATAAAATAGTAGCCATAAGCCACACTAAACGAAGCATAATATTAGAAGGATGTTTGCTGCTATGTTATTCTTAATCGAACCTTCCATATAACCCTGGACAATTTTGAAAAAATACTACTATGAGCTAAGAGACTTGAACCAGGAGTAGCAGTCAATCTTGTCATAAAATGATAAAAAACATACGGCATTTAGATAAAAAAATATTGTGCTGATTTAAAAATTTATATTTCCAATATAAATCTCAGAGCTGTTTCCAAGCCCATAGAAATATATTGTATATGATAAAGAAATAAGGGTTAGGGGAAATTAAACAAACATTCGAGTGAAGAGTAATGCAAAATATAAGAAGAATAAGACACGTTTTGCAACTATCAATGCCAATAGATATGAAATACTCATTATTATTTTTGTGTGTTCACTATTTAAACCTTTGTACTGTCTCAATATTTGAATATTGCTGAATATATTTCTTTTGCTTCCTACTTATATTAATTACAAAGGAATTTGTATTAGCATTGAACGTACTATGCATCAATAAATATTAATGTAGTGATAATCAGAAAGCCTTCACTGGTGGACTATTTAAACTAGTAGTCTCACATAGCGTTATGAAATTTGAGGCTTTATCTTCTTTTCATATTAAACATAAATATATCAAATATGTGTGAACGGATAAAACATATATAACAACTAAACACATAAGCATTAACCTAAAACACCTCGTATAATGTTATAGAGGACCAAAAATCACTTCTTATTCGACCAATTAAAATGTAATTTAGTAAAATTCCAATTTTAATTTTAATTAAACCTAGTTATAATTTTAGCTGATTTCTGAATGTTCTGGAAAGTTACATGATTAACTGCAATCCAGATGCTATTATACATCTGAGCGCTACGAGGATTTGTAATTGATATTTCTTCACCTTATAATGAATAAATTTCAGGCAAACACAGTTTGACATTGTATACACGATTGAGAGGAATGCCAATTCAATTTAAGGAAAAAAGGTTTCCACTGTCAATTTGTCTCGCTGCAAGTTAAATGGAAATCTTTGCACTCTATACATTTGTACTTTCTTGCATCAAAGGGAATAGATGGCAGGAAAGTCATATATCACTCTATATCAAGTGCCACACATGTAGTACTACAATATTTCAAAGTATCTCATCGCATTTGATTATACAGCACATTGTTCGTGATTTTACTGTAGTCAATTTCCTAAATATTGCAGTCTAAAAAAGTCGTCAAAACTTTATCTTTGAAATTTGCGATTCACTGAAATTCTTTTGACTTCATTTTTGAGATATATTTCCCATTATTATTTCGTTGTCAATTTATTCCTCACTGGTTTGTTCACTGCTTTGTTATCTTCTACATATTCTCCTTTTAATATAATTTCCGCCTTTGCATAATTTACTCTTTCCTTTGTAATGATCACTCAAAGAACGTTAGCAATTTAGTGACTCTTCTTCCGTTCCTAGTTTTCATTGAGGAAAACTAAAACGTTGACTTCTATTTCACAATCATCTAATGTATGAAAGTCCAGTATTAATTTTGTATTTGACAGGATACACTGAATTCAAGCACTAAATCGATTTTGTGAGGAATCGTGACATGGAATAAGTTTCATTCATATCAACAGTAAAAATATATAGAGTTCGTTAACACTGCAATTTGGTACTGAAACTCTCACAAGGGACGTTATTCTTATTCTAATGGAGAGTCAGATTTTTGGAACAATTATGATTAATATTTGAAGAGATCAAAGGATAATGAACCATATTTTGGCCTTCGATTGGGTTATAAATTCCTTCAAAGATATATATGATTTATAATCGTCTCTTAAATTCTCGGTCAAGAACTGGTCGTCATTAGTGATTAAAGTTAATTGACTAGTAAAATAAAGTAGACTTACATCGAGGCAAAATGTACTATCGTAGAATTACATTGTAACTAGGGAGTGTTAGTGCCTGATTTAATTAAAAATGAATAAAAGTTTTTCATCTTATCCTTTTTATCACGTTACCATGACAAATACATATGATTACTTTTAGGAGTAATCGATTATATATAAACGAGTCAAACAAGAACACAAGAAAATTAAGAAGCATAAAATGTTGTAATTTTTAACACCTTTATCACGCTGGAAATGTGATGTTTGAAATTATCGTCTGTATTAAATGTTCGTTTAATATAAATTGTACTCAAATTTCAAAAATCACTGATAATGGGAGTTTTAGAATTTGTAATTCTCTCGGAGAGTTAAATAATATTTTTTTACTCTTTTCCTAAATACATATGTTTATCATAGAGTGATTTGTTCATAATTTCATGTCCACAAAGTACTTGTTTTTTTTGGTCTTTCAAAGACGACTTTGCGAATGTTTTTGAAACGTTGGTTCGACTTCTTCCGAAAATTTTAGATTAAGTAGGGATTTTTTCATTTTCACCAGGAAAATTATTAACAATCAAAAAGATTCTTTAGCAAAAAATAGCTGCTAGTGGCGCCTCAACTTCACGGAACCTTCCCTTCCCATCTAAACCTCTCTCTGCCTTATGAACCCTACATCCTCCTCGCATTTGACAAATGAGAGAGATGCCTCACTACTGGTTGGTGAATTTTGTGCAGTAAGGTTTATCGCTGTACCAAAAGTGTATTTCACAAGAGGGCATGAACATTCTTCATGCTTATCGATCAAGGAAGATATCATTCACTTGACCCTCTGTCTGTTCCCTTTCTCTTTGGTATTACGTGAAATAGCTATTCTATCTTCTATTATCACCTCAATTTCTTTGCGGAAACAGAGATTCACTCTGATAAGTCACCTTCATTACCCATGAAATCTTCATGTAATTCAAATCCTTTAAATCGTAGCATGCATACTCTACCCCAAAAGAATTCACATCACAACTTTGGTGCTTAAATTATTGGAATACCGCGTGTTCTATAAGCTCGTTATCCTGCTTTGATGCCAGTCACTTCCTAAAAAATCGAAACAACTATTACTCATCATTTCAAAATTCCTTTCTTCACCAGTTACTAATACTTGTTTATAATCAAACACTCCGCTATCTTAACTCTTTTTCTTATTTTGTCCTTAAGTTATGTTTTAATTCTTGTGGTAATTCTGTACATCTCTTTCCTTTGTTTCGTTTCTTTTACCCAATCTCTCAGTAAAGCTTCATTTCATTCTCTTCAAATCCTTGAATTCAATTTACATTTAACTTTTCGTTCTACACAAATCCACTTCTTTAGTTCTGTCTACTTCCAGAACTCTAGAAGTTATCTTTAAATTCAATTACTGATCATAAAATGTTTGTAACTTGCTGCCAGTATCTCTTGAGTATATTCCAACTGATTTCATCTCGTAGTTTTCGTTCCTTAGTTCGGTGCTTTACGAATTTCGATGGAACATGTAATTTGAACAATCACAAGTTGATAAGAAGTTGTTGAATGAATAATTGCATTAGAAAGGTTAGTTTTAGTTGCAAGACAGTAAGGAGAAAGACCAAATTATATACCACTTCATCGAAAATTAGGATGGTCTGCCATCAAGAGAAAGGTGAAGAGGTATGCTAAATCTCAATATACGAGGTGGTGAAAACGGCTCTGATGGACGCGGAAAGTTCTATATCAATTTACGTTTATAATTGACTTCTTAATTTAGGAAGGCAATGCGGATCTAATGTCCTTACTCTTTAATATCGAGGCTTGTTAGCTTTTCAGGAAAACTTTCTCTTTTTGAGGAAGCAATTTTATGCAAACACATTGTTTTTTTTACCTGGCAAAGATCGATAGAATAAAGATTTTTCGAACGCCTGGTATTTACCAATTGATAGGAGAAACAGACTAAAGTTGTCGAATTTTATTAATAATAGTTCTTTTTATTGTATTACTCTAAATTTTAGCTGGTTAACAGAGGATTTAAATGAAAAAAACAAGTATAATCACAGATAATAATTTCATTCTATGAAAAGATGACAAGTGGAAAAGAGGATAGATGGAGGGAAAATAAAGAGTACTTATAAAGGATAGAGACATAAACGATGGCAAAAAATTCAATAACAACTCTTCTTGGGTTAATAGTGAATAAAATTCCATGAAAAAGTTTGTCTAATAAGCAAAGTAAGAGAATTTTAAAGTTTCTTCTATTTAAGATAAAATGTTATGAAGCGGCTTTTTGCCTCAAATGACAGCAGTACGGTTTAGGCTTGCCAGGTACTTGGCTAAATTTCGAGAGATTTCTAATCATACCTCTCATATCACGATAAATATTAAAAACTTAAATAAAACTAGGTGAAGACAATTTATACAGGCATAATTAAAAGTCTCATATTTTATATCTAGCTTTCCTCCTAAGACAACAAATGAAGGAAGGTATTTCCCATCCCAAATAGTGAATTGAGAAAAGGATCATATCGGAAACTCCGGCTCATAAGGGAACACAAAATCATGTCCGTAATCGATAACTTGAAACCTCAGCGTCTTCGAATTTCTTATCCTCCCTTTTGCCGAGCATCATTTTACTTAAGCCACGCACTGTATAAAGTCTGGTAAAATTCAGTGTACGTAACCTATACCACGTTGGGGGGCACGAGATTATTCCTAAGAGTTGTGTAAAGATATGCCGAAGCATCTAATATATTTTCTAAGAATTTGAGAAAGAGAAGGCGAAGCTGCTGATATCATTCCTAAGCATTGTGGGAAGAGAAGCCGATGCTGCTCTTATCATTGCCATGAATTGTGTGTAGAAACACAGAAGCTGCTATTATTATTTCTAAGAATGGTGGAAAAGACGCCGACGCTGCTCATATCTCTCCTACAATCTCTGGCAAGAATTGCCGAAGCTGCTTATCTCCTTTAAGAGACAATTCCCCATATTACAGTTCAGTACTTCGAGAAAGCTCTAGGTTTCATCCCTTTAGCATTTACGCAAGAAATTTCACTAATAGGCATTGGAAAACGAATATATTGGTGGGATTTTGCTATCTGCACTGGAGTTTAGGTTATGCATTTCGCTCTTTTCATAATAAATGAGAGAAATAAAGTGATTTATTTCATCAGACGACTTTGAATAAGCCGGAAAAATATAGAATTGACAGGATATTCTTTTATTCCGACTGCAACGTAACAGTTTGGTGTGATTCCTAAGGATCGGAGATAACCTAATACTACACAACCTTGTCTTGCACAATAATCTTAACATATTCTTGGTAAATATACAATAACTACTCAGATATTATTCTGGACATACCAAATATGTATTAAGATAAGATAAGATACGAGGAAAATGGGTGATATAGTCTATAATAGATGAGAAAGTGAAATGATAATTTTTCATAATGGAAATTTTCTAAAAGCATTATTTAGAAATTACATGATTAAAGAGCATTAACGCATCATAGAAAACTCATGCTTAACTTGTACTTTTATGTGTTTTGTTATACTAAAAGGACGAAAACTGTTTGTGCCGAAAAATTACTATTATTCTATTTTATAAACCTATCTGAATTGTGCGTTGCTATTTATTCCACCCGAAAAACTATATTGTCTGAGATATTTGTCCTTTAGAACAATATTATTGAAGCCATTGTGCTATTATTTGCCGCTAAAAACACTCTCGGTATGAAGCCATGTGCCTAGGTGGAAGACAGACTTCTATAGCACTGATTAAAGAAAACAACATTCCCCACGATCAGGATTAACATCACATTTAGAGAAGAAGCTAAGTTAACTACAATTTAGAAGGATAGTTGTTTTAGTTTATAGAAAGAGGATTAGTTATGGTAGTTCGACCGAGATAACGACTCTAGCTATGCTGTCCTTTTGATTGTGATAACGTTATTAATCTGTCGAGTGACCAGAAGTGGAAAAGGTGATACTTGACATTACCCAACGGAATTGTCGACCCAAATTATTGACATGGATTATACAACCTGGTCGCTGTACTGAGAGGCAGGTGGAAACCGCGTGTTCGGGTTGTTATATTAATTGAGCATGAGCATCATTCTTCTTTTATAGCATGATAACTTTAACTTCATCCCTAAAAACAAAACAAATGAACCCACAGATAACACTTAATTGAAGTATAACTAGTGAAGGGCGTGACAGCACAGAAAATAAAGACAGTTCATTTTTTATTAGTGTATTTGTTATATAACTCCCAACTTTGAGAGCGAAATCGATCAACCGGCAGAACTTCTGACACGATAACCAATGGCTTTGAAATGTCGCATTTTCAAAGTGTCAACTCAACTTTGGCTATTTTAGCTGATAATTTTGTCGCCCAAATTATCCCCCGTATTTCAAGTTAGCGGTACATGTTGGCTTTTTTACCCATAGTTACACCAAAATAAAACATTAAAAGGCTTATTGATTACCAAAATGCTTTTTATTGGATTAGTTAGATTCTTTTTAACTTCCATCAAAAGAATCTTAATTATTTACCTGCCCCTAATATAGACAATTGCCATTATTTTTAACTTAGGCTAATTTTCCTGTTCCTTAAACTCAGTGTCTAAGTGCCGAAGATCAAGCCGCTTGCCACACTTGAAGAACATATGTATAAATTTGCGGCTGGTATAGCAATGATATCTCCAACGACACTGCATTGTAAACCCTAGGTACCCAAACATTCTAATCTGAGAAAGTGACTGTATTCAATAGTGCAATAAGGCAAAATATTGCTATAGTAACCGCGTACTCTGTCTAAGGTCATTGCTATAAAATATGCAGTTATAGTGAAAGCTTTTGAGATTTCTATATTATTCCATATAAGAAATTTAATAGAACTAAGCAATTCCTTAAATTTTATTTGAATATGTTGTATTAGAAATTGGTTATATATAAAAACATTTAGAGCCAAAACACATTTTATTAATAAATAGATTTAAATGATGTGCGCAGTCAATATTTACAATGATGTCTCTTGTTATTCAGGACAGAATCAATTAGTTTTGTATAATGGAGACCAAATTTGTTATGATAAATTTACTGATATTGCTCCATGTAGGGGAATAGTCACTCTTCCCCCCCCCCCCTGTTCACTCGTGTTGGAGTCACAAAGCGGTTACCGCAAAGACATCCGGTCCTGGCCTCGGTGGGTCAAACGCGTAACTGCAGCGCTGCACCACGCGGCGCTATGAAAGACCAATGCAAGATCTCCCCCAGGAGAGAGAGATTCAATTTCACGTCAAACAAGAAATTGGAGACGTGTTTCTCCCAAGCACAAAGGCTAACGAGGAGCCGATGTAAGACTTGGTTGGAAATCCCATTTGACATAAGAGCCCTCCTGGGGCCGTCCTCAAGCCTCTCTGCCCCTTACCACTCCCCCAGTGGGGTGACAAGGTATAAATCAGGAACACTGAGGAAAATCGGGGTAGTATACGTCAGTCTCTAGGTGACGAAGTCCTTGGATTAAAACCGAGCTACCGAGACTGGAGAGGTAGACTACTTGGCTCGCCAGACCAAGAAGTACTCTACAAGAGAGGCAGGGCTACCTACCTTAAGGGGCTAACAAGCAGCTCATCCTCGAGCTAGTCCCTGGTTATCAAACCAAACGTTAAGTTAACTTTGTTAAGTTCAACCTACTCTCGTCAGAGAGACTACTCATATCCTGGTGCATCTTAAACACCAAGGGTATTCCTCGTCCTTGAGGAATTAAGAAAAGAAGGAAAAGGCTCCTCCTCGAGCCCGTTGCTCGGTGGCCACACCGAACTCCTAAGTTAACTTGGTGAGGAACCAAGTTCAACTTATTCTCGTCAGAGAAATCCCCTTCCGTTATACTCGCCCTTGAAGAAAACTGGAACTAAGAAGAAGTTCATCCTCAAGCTAGTTCCTGGTTACCAAACCGAACTTTGAGTAACTTATTCTCGTCAGAGAAACCCCCTTTATTGATCCTCGCCCTTGAAGAAGACCCTCCTTGAGTTCAGTCCTCGTCCATAAGGAATTAAGTAACGAAGGAGAAAAGCTCCCCCTCGAGCTCGTTACTCGGTGGTCACCCTGCACTCCAAGTTAACTCGTTTAAGGACCAAGTCTGACTCACTCTCGCCAGAGAGACCACGACTACCTTCATGCCGCATAAAGCACCGTAACTGTTCTCGTCTTTGAAGAAACCCCTTCCCCGGAATACCGTGTGGACCCCCCAGCTGCTACCCTCACCAAATCAAACTCTTGATCCGGCCTACCTAGATCTGGCCAAGCGGCACGCGTCATGAGACAATAACATTCCTGAGGCCTTTAAACTCCAGTAGAGTTCGTAAGCCTAAATCTTATATTATTGAGGTGTGTAGCGAAATTAACCAACTTTAGAGGGTCAAACTAATTGAATTAACTTTTGTTTATGATAATATTCAGAGTATTGCTGTGGTTAATGTTTAAATGTCATGTATTCAATTGTTAGAGTTAAAATATAAGTTTATTTTGGGAATTATTGTGCGTTTCTCTCTATCCTTACGTGTTTCTAACGGCTCTATTCTTTAAGATATTATTATAATATCAATATATTAGACACTGAGCACTCTTTGAACAAAAAAGGAGGGGGGCATTCTACGACACTCCATTTCTCGTTCAATAATCATCTGTAAATGCTCAGCAGTTTGATTACCGCCCAGCGCTTCTCTATTGGTTTCAAAGCAGCTTAATTTCCGTACCAAGGTCTAAACGTTAGATGAATTTTCAGCCAAGAACATTGTTATTGATTAAGCTTTGTTACATGGTGCACCATCATAATAAATAAACCTTTACTATCCGCAAATTGGTCTTGCTCTACTGGGAATGACGTTGAAGAAGCACGTTTTTTTACCAATTTGAGTTCATGGCAGTATTTTTTACTGCTTCAGTACCCTTCATGAGGAGCAATCCTATAAATGGATGGTTTCCAGTTAGTTCTCCCTGATTACAACACAGGACTCGTAAAATAGCTCCCGATTTCTGCTACTAACCCGAGAGCTTCCAATAGCTAAAAACTAGCCTAAAAAACTTAATTAGAGAATATAACATTTACCCAGTCTTCAATAGTCCATTCTTTATATTTCCTACAAAATCAAGGGCATGCGTAGGAATTTTTGTGAGATGAAGCTTCATCGCAGCCCTCCTCAACCTAAAATAGTTATCGCAAAGTTTCCGCCTCATTGCGAGCGCTGAAGAGTACATACTTGCTTCTTTTAACTCGAGAGCAAGCTTTTCACTGGAAGCAACCCGACTCTTGTGAGCGTACTTTTCCAGGAATCAATCTTAGGATTCCATTTAAACTCTGTGTCGTTCAGGATACCTATTCAAACAAGTATAAACAGTCTTTTAAAGTCATTATTAATCTTAGGTATGCTACTCGTTGATGCTATACTGTTACAAATCTTGGAGCAAAGCTATAGCGTCCTTGGGTAACGAATTCTATCTTGTAATTTCGTAGGCTGGATTAGGTGATCAGCGAGCTTCCTTAGGAGAAAGGAAAATATATATATATATATATATATATATATATATATATATATATATATATAGAGAGAGAGAGAGAGAGAGATATATATATATATATATATAGAGAGAGAGAGAGATATATATATATATATATATATATATATATTTAACATCTAGATTTATTCTAACTTTTATACTTTCTTACAAATTCGTTCACACACAATCTGTTTATTTTTAATTCTATATATACATTTACGTATACGTTTTATTCACTTTATATAAACATATTTTAAATAATTATATATTTTTGAGGCGCTCAAGCCTTTATATTCTGGTTGTAGCTGAATAAATACATTTTAAGTTCCTATTGAATTGTCTAAGTCCATGTCCAGACTTGGTAGTATTTCAGTTTCTACTTTGTTCCATGTCTTCTTTGCTTGTGATTTTACTAAAGTGTTGATTGGTTCTAGTCCAGCTCTTCTGTGTAGTGTTCTGTGTGATATGCATTCCCATTTTCTTGTGTAGTAAATAATCAAAAAGGCTTTATTCTGTACCCTTCGCATACATCTCAGCGTCTTAATCCCTGAAGTTTGGGTGATTATAGCTGGGTATATAAGTATTGGTCTAAGGTAGCAAAGGGAGAATTTCCTTAAGGTACTCCTGCTCAGTTTGCAAAAGCAGAAAAGTTTCCCCAATTCCACCAGTGCTAAGTTGATCCTGTGCTTTCCACAAAGTTTAAAGTTCAAAGTTAATGAAAGTGAGGAAATGTGTGGTAGGTTTTCATAGGTGTGAAAATGTTAACTAGTTTGCCCTGGTGTTGAGGGCATCACTAGCATACTTTCTTCTTCTTTGTCTAAAATTATTTTTCCTCCATCATCAATCTTCGGGGACCTTCAATGACGGTCAGGTTCTCTTATTGTTATATATATATATATATATATATATTTATTTAGTTCCATTAATAAGTTCCTCCGTCGTGTCTTTCAAGCCTTTCAATTGGTTTTTATTTTGCTAATTATCTCTTGTTTCATATGGGTATTTTTGCCTCTTTTATTTGTACTTTGTTATTTATTACTTCGTTGTTTCTTTTTATTTAAATTATACTTACATAGTTGTTATAATATTTAGCTATTTATTTATTATTTTCAATTTAAACTTTAGTTTAAGCACTTCGCCTCTTCTCGTTTATGTTAATCTATCTTCCTTTTATTATTATTATTTGGTTAATTTTGTTGATTATTTATTCTGCTTTTCTTTTTTTTATTTAAATTTTAATTTGGGCACTTCGCCTCGTTTTGTTAATTGTTATTGGCTTTTATACTTCTTCTCTTCTTTTGTGTTAGTTAAATTTTTATTTGAATTTGGGCACTTCGCCTCTTTTTTTGTATATTGTAAGATATAGATGAGTTTTATATTCTCTCTCGCACAGGTTCTTCCGCTGGGGAATAAATATGTCCTTTCTACTGTGTGTTGTCTGTGTTTCGGTATATCTAATTTGTTGTTAATTGTTAGGAGTATTTCTTGTAAAACTTTGTCCCATGTCTTACTCCCTAGCCTCTGTTTGTTGGTTGGGGACCATCTGCAATTGCAGGACATCCCCAGAGGGGGCGTGTCCGGGAATCAAATTTGGTCCATACCATTTTTGGCGATTATTTGGTTTAGCTCTATAGCGAACGTGCCAGGGCGCGTGAGATTCATGACGTGCGCGTGAAGAATGCACGTCATAATCTTTGTTGAATTTTCATTCTGCAGTTTAAGGTATGTTTTTTGTGTGTCTTCTTCTGAGAGAGCCACTTTTGCTGCTTGATCACAGGTTGTGTTTGCTCTACGTGTTTCCTCCTGTATCTTCGATTCATGTTTCCTTTTAATAACCTCTTTCTCGACGGGACAAGCCATGGCTATTAACCTGTGTCCCTGCCCACAGTTAACGCACTTTGCATAATTATTCGTGCATGTCCTCCAATTGTGTCCCTTTTCAAAGCATTTGGAACATTTTTCCAATGGCTCCTTGCGGTCCTTAGTCGCGTGTTCGCCATTTTATAGCACCTAAAACAGAAATGAACTGGAGTAAATTCTCTTTTCTCGATCTGGTTTCAACTAACTTTGGCATTGAACATGAGTAGACCATGTTCTTTTGCCTTTTGGGCCATAGTGGTTGCAGCAAAGACTACCTTAAACACGTGAGTGTAGTCGCTGTTGTCCCTCCTGTTTTTAAATTTGATCACTTCGTCTACCTTGGCCCAGGTGTGTCGAAGCTAGATTTTCTCCTTCATCTTCTCTTTCGAGTGTTGCCCGATCCATGGTTCGAGTCGCCCACATATCACGCTCATGTGGTCCAGGATCTGTGGTGGTACGGCGGGCTGCAGCCTAATTCCCCTTAGGACCTCAACTGCCTTTTCTTTGGTGATAGCCTCGATGTCCTTTTCTTTCTCACAGATTGCGACGTATCTCGAGGCTATCTCCAGCAATCTCACCATCATAATGCCCAATTTGCCATATACAACCTCGAATACTTTTTTCTCTGCTGAGCTTTGGTTGTCCACCGATTGCCCGCAGAGGTATCCTGGTTGTGTTATCTTGGTCCATCTCTTTGAGAGAATGGCTGTAATCTTCTTTTTCTCTCTATTTTTGGGTTGTGGCGACTTGATTCTAGAATAAATGTTTCGTGCTCCCTTTCTTCTTGCAATGGTGTTCTGTATTTTTTTGTCGTGAATCCTCCTACTTCGTAACTCAGCTTCCATGAACGTAAACTGCCAAATGGGGGGATAAATGATCATTGGTGAACACGGGGAGGCCCCCAGACTGGTGAAGTGTGGCGGACTTAATGATGGGTGATGATCGAATCAACTACCACCACCTGGAGGTGCCACTACTACAAAAATTCAATCAATCAGGATTGAGATACATTTAATCGTCATACTTATGTTCATTTTTGGAATAACAGCCTTAGCATTAACAAATTGACGAATCAGCTTTTAGACGTAAGCACTTAAATAATTGTCCAATCAGCGCCATGATAGATTTAAAAGGTTAATAATGCTCAAACCGTTTGAACATAAACACTGCTGAAATCCATATTCCCAATTGAATGCACGCTCCCGGACCCCTCGCACGCGAGGATATTGAACTTACTCACTCGAAATATTTAGCCTACGTTACTTTCGCACTTTTCATCGCTGGAATCTGAGAGAAGAGAAGAATCTAAAGATCAGTGAATTATAAGGGCGTTTTTGATCAACCGAGCCGCATCGAAGAAGAACTCTCCCTCTCTCAATCACCCTTACTTTCCCTACAGGAGACTTAATAAAGAGAATCTTTTCCTTGACAGTCCTTAACATATTTATGGTTGACTAAACCCATCGCTCCCCGCTTCCGCCTTCTGAGGCGTGGACGTGTGTACTACCACGATACCTACCATTTGACAAGGCATAATTCGCAGCGATTGAGAAAGGAGGTTTGAGGATTAGCCCAATGTGGAACCTTTCGTCATATGCACCCCGGACAAGATGTAATGCTGCTACTGTTGGGGAAGAGTTCTCTCTATCCCTAGCGGCCCATCCAGGACCATAGAGGGACACACAACCATCTCTATGTAAGCCAGACGCAGCATCGATAACTAAACCCCAGGAGGGACGGCCTTCCGGGTGGTGGTAGTTGATTCTAACACCACCCATCACGAAGTCCGCCATGAGTAATCCTCTTGGAGGGCCTCCTTGCTTTCATCACCCCATGCATTCATCATTTCACCCAGGCAGTTACACCGGCCACAACAAAGAGTGTGAGAGCGTAGGGGTCATTCTCATTTTTCTTATTCATACAACAATAAAGTGAAACTTTTTTTACCTAGGAAAGCACAGGTGACAAGACAAATAACAGACTGCCAGAAAGAAGGTTCCCCACGAGCCACAATGGAAGACCACGAGGGTGCGACGAGGGTAACTCTTCGTATCCTCCCCGGGAAGGAAAAACCCACGCGTGAAAGGATCCTGCAAACGATCTACGTTGAAATAGGATTCATTCTACTCAGCCTGAAAGATCAATATAATGGATATGTGGCACTTTGTAACACAGAGAAAGACCTAGACCTTCTCCCAAGGAAAGATGCATCGAAGAAACTAGAAAAAATCGGTCTCGCCCTCCCTACACCACAAACGTAACAACAAAAAGATCTGTCATTATCCGAAAGCTCGATCCGTGGGTCGGAGCACACTCAGATACGGAAATAAAGGAGGAATTAGAACAAGAACAAAATTAGGCCAGGATTAAAGATATCATAAAATTTATAAACCAGACCGGTGAAGAACATCAACAGGTCTTCAAAATCGTCTTTCGAACCACGGAAATGGCAAAAAAAGCGTCAGAAAATGGCCTGTTTGCCTTTAATACCAAAATCTCCCCGGAACAGATCGAAAGAGAAAAGTTTGTCTCGATTCAGGTTTGCTTCAAATGTTACGCCTTGGACCAGCACGTAACCAAAGATTGCCAATTCAACAAGAAAGTTTAATCGGAATGCTCAAGCAAAGACCACCAGTAAAACGAATGCATAGCAGACGAAAAAAAGAGCCTGACCTGTGGAAACGGTCACAGATCTCTTGCAATATTTTGCTCAAAAAACGCAATTAATAAAGAAAAAGAAGATCGAACTATCAGAAGAAAACCAAAGAAAAAGGAACACATTATACCCCGCCGCAACGGCAGGAGGAGCAACAAGAGTATCTACTCCACAAACCACCACCGTGAACATTCAGGGAAACATGCGGCCACACCTCATCTTCTGCATTATGCATGCTCACTTCGTGAATATTGCAAAACCCGGTTCATTTGCTACCCAACTAAAAAAATGATGCTTGAAAAGAACGGCCTAAAAAAGATGTGGTTCCCCGAGAACTCTTCCTCAGGCAAAATCTATAACATAAATATCAGACCAAATGAACAGGAACTAAAAACGGATAACCAAGAAGAAAATCAAATGGAGACCGAGCAGCAAACCGATGCAGACACTTCTGAAGAAGAGATGCCAAAAGACACAAGAAAGATTGCCCTAAACCTGGAGAAAGAAAAACAAAAATAAATACATCAACTAAATACCCAGGAACTCAACATTAAAATATATGGCAACCATGCAAACCCCTTGCCCAAAACCTGCAAACAAAAATACATCGTAGAAGGATTGGACGCAGGAAGGTATAGATGGGACTACAAAGCAGACGCGGACGAGACAGAAGTCCACAATGCTCTAAAACAAGGAATGATCTTAAGTGTCCATGGTTCATGCTAAAACATCTCCAGCGTTCAATTCAAGAAAAAACGATCTGGCCGCACCCGTTCCCCAGCAAGAACCGAGAAAATTAAAGCAAGAAAAGAGAGCAGGAATTAAGCCAATCATGTTAACGAATCAACGTAAACTAAAGATATTTACGCTAAAGGTAAATGGCTGGATAACAAAAAGAACTATTTACTCAAATATAATTAGACTAGAAGATCCAGATATAGTCATATTAACCGAACATGGTATCAACACTGAAGTAGAAACAATTAAAATACCAAATTATAGGATCATATCTGCTAACCATCCTCAAACCAGATCCGACGGTGTATCGATAGGGATAAAAATAAAGACTCCCTACACCGAAATAAGGGATTTAGAGGAATCCTACAAGGCGGTAAAAATCAAAATGATTATCGGAGATCTAGGGATAGCCGGAGCTTATAAACCCCCAAGACGCTCGTATTTACCCGTTCCTAAATTATCAAACTCTTCCGCCGAACAAGCTCTACAATTCTCATAGGAGATCTCAACGCCAGATCTAGAGTAGCAAAATACACAACCAACATGAACGGCACAGGTAGAACCCTAGAAAGACTGGTGCAAAGAAATATACTGTAGTCCAAAGAGAATGACCAGACTTCCCAACGTTCCTATCTCACAAATCCTCCAATACCCTAGATATATTTTTAACAACTTCAATTTTTATCTTAATCATCATACTGAGCCCGAGCCCGTAACCCCATCCAATCACTTTAGCGTGGTCACAACTATATCCACCTATCCCATCACGATTAAGATACCGCAAAGGAAATCACTCGGCAGAACAGACTGGGCCAAATTTAAAGAATAGTTAAGGAAAATTAATTCGAGAACCTTTAATAATCAAGAAACAAACGTAATAGAAGCCGATGCTATATATCTACCTTTAATAGAATACAGAACCCTCCCTGTACCGAGATGGGACTAGGAAATTAAAGGAAAAATAGAACAACTTAAAACATTGACAAGAGAAATAACGGAACTGGGTAATACGACGGAAAATATAATAGACTAAACACTATTAGAAGACAATTGGGGACATTAATAAGAGAAAAAGCAAACCAAATATGGAATAATATCCTTAGAAAAGTGGATATTGAGAGGGATCCCCCCAAATTTTTTAACCGAATTCGAGAACTGCGAGGACCCCAAATAAAAGAACTAATAAAGATCCACGTGCAAGGTAGGGAACTGCACAAGATGCAGAGCTGCAAGATAAATTCAGAAGGCACAGGAAACAAATCTTTTCGATTTCACCAGAAGAGAACCTCGACTTCGATAGAGGCTACGAAGAGGAAATAACCCGAACAATTGTGAATCAACAAGAAAACATCGAGCCATACGCCCAGATAGACAAAGGACTCCAGGATTAAGTGGCATAACAAAGGCGCACCTGACTAATGAACCAAACAACGTGCACGAAGCAATCTTAAGGAACCTCAATGCCTATCTGAAACCTGAATATTACCCACAGGCCTTCAAGACGGCAAAGATGATCTTCTTGCCGAAACCGGGGAAACCCAAATAACAAATCGAAATCTAGCGCCCAATCTCACTACTCGAATTTCTCGGGAAACTCGTAGAAAAGCTCCTTAACCAAAGGTTAAAAATTTTTCTTGAAACAAATAACCTATATAACCCACAACAGCACTGGTTAAGGAGAAAGAGAGGGGTGGAGACCGCATTGGCTGTAATAACTTAAAGAATTGCCATCGAAACAGCGCAGAGCAATAGAGTGGACGTCGTACTCCGCGACGTTGCCAAAGCTTTTGATAAGGTATGGATCACCGAAATACAAACTAAAATTAGTGCCCTCAACATTGACACCAACCTAACCAGAATATTATGCCAGTATTTAACTGGAAGACAAGCCATTCTGCAGCTAATTGGCAAAATGGGTAATGCATACGCTCTACGGGCAGGGTTACCACAAGGAGGGTGTCTCTCCCCAAATTTATATACTATATACACCAATGATCTACCCCAAAAACGGATGAGTGTGCGATGATATCACACAAATCCTCACAAGAGACTTTGCCTAAAGAACAGCGAGGGAATTAAGAAAAATAAACGATTTCGAAAAAAGGAATAAAATTAAAACCAATATAAACAAATTTAGAATCATCCCAATCAAAAGAAGAAAAACAGCCACAAATTGAGTCAGGCTAAGTGGAAGGGTACCACTATAATACGGAAGGGAGAGTCCTCGGACTCAACCTAACGACGAATAGGTATATCTCACACCTGGCCAAAAAGGTAAATGAAGCTAAAGCGACAATGTCATCCCTGCTACGCTTTCATAACCTGTTAAGTAACAACAAAAGAAAATTATATACAGCCTTCGTCCGTTCAAAATTACTATATCCAATAATACCACCTCACATTCTGAGTAAAAATCAGCTCTAAAAGGCCCAAAAGGTACCAAACTGGGCAACAAGGTTCATCGAAAATAAACAAACACAGGACCGAATACCATCAGAGGACATGCACCGAAGAACCAACCTCGGCCCCATCAATGCAGTACTTCACGAACGTGCCAAAAAAATTTGGGAAAAGTTAAATGTAACTTTACCGCAGGAAGAATTCAATAAGATAATCACTGCAAATAACGAAATTCGCGAGATAAAATACAGGATAAGATTCGACGGAAGCAAAAAAACACAATGTTTAATGTCAAGACAATTTATAAATAACAACACAAAGTGACCTACCGAACAAAGAATTACCGTTTTCGACAACCAACTAAGAATTCCACACTACAGAGAACACGAATAGAAAAGAACAATGAGAAAACAAAGAGAAAAATATCAAAAAGATATAAATATAGTACTATAAAACCACTGGAAAATGCACAAATAAAAAAAGTAAATATAATTCAATGAGGGCTTAAGCACGTCACTGCTCCCGTTGATCGCCCTGCGTGTGAACCTGTTCGGATGTCTGCTATTCATTGATTTTGTCTTAACTATGACGGCCACTTGGCCTGAAAAACTTAAGAACTTATGTGAAAACTGGTTTGTTGTCTAGCTCACAGCTGAAGCGTAAGTCAGTAATTATTTTGAAACTGGGGCATAACGGCGAGTTTCGGACGGAGGAGAGATCCTCATCGCCCGGGAGACCCGGCCAGAATCCTAGAGGGAAGTACACCAACCTCTATGTAGTTGGATGCAGTTATGGCGTAAGTACCCGAGAGGAGATGGCAAACTTTAGCAGGCGTTGATTCAGCCGCTACTTCAGCAAGTCCAACACAATTCACCCCTTTTGAGGTTCCCACTCGAGACCCATCCCATCTATCCATCATCCATCTTTCTGGCAGCAAAGAAACGGGAGAACAACAGAAAAATGGACGATGGTGTTTTTTCACGATTTCTTGGAATCGTACCCAAACCTACCTACACTATTCTGTACCTCAATACCACGTCCTAACCATCTTTTTTACTCCAAAACACCATAATTAGACTTTGGTTTAAGAAAAAAGAAGACATCACAGAAGGACAATGAAGAGAGTCCCCCTAAGGACCATCCCCGTAAAGAAGAAACACGACAAAAGGCACCTATGCAAAACCCTCTACATCTAGCTAAAAGTGGCACTAGTGAAACTTATTTAAGTTTCATTTGGTTCGATCGCCATATGTGCCGAGACCAAGGACGTGGACCAGCTCCTATCAGAAGATTGAGCGAGGGTCCTACGGATCACTGGCCTAGAAACCAAAATCCCTTTACAAGTGACAACAAAGAGAAGCGTGATCTGCCGCATAGTAGAGAGCTGGGTGGGGAAGCATACACCATAGGAGCTCAAGCAAGAGATGACCAAGAGCAACCCCTCGGCCCAAGTTCACGAAATATTCAAATTTCACGAACATACCCACATTTTTAAAATAACGTTCGCTACCACAGAAATGCCAAAAAAAGCAACTCAGAATGGAATACTGGTATTCAATATAAGAATACCAAGCGAAAATATACAACAGGAAAAATTTAATAGCATACAATTGTGCTTTGTATGCTACAAACTCGAAGAGCACACGACAACAACATGTCCAGACCAAAACAAACTGTGGTTCAGTGAATGCGCCACAAAAGGGCACCAATTTGACAAATGCGAGAGCACGAAGAAAAGATGCTTAAATTGAAAAGGGGAACACAGGACCATGGCCCTGAACTGCCCCAAACGACGCAAAATTATTAAAAGAAAGGAAGAAAAAGAGAGGAATGCCAAAGGAACTACATATGCGAACGCCGCCAAGAGGAATGCGGGAATAAAGCCTGCATCTGGACTTGCACAGATGAATATCACGGGAGATTTGAGTACAAATATATTAATCTGCTTTACCCAAGCAAATGTGGAAAATGCAGTAGAACCTGGCTGCTATAACCAGGGACTGAACGCTTTCCTGGAGGCGAATAATTTCCCTTCAGTAATTATGCCTGAAGACCCCGAATGCTCAAAGGCATTCAATGACTCAGTCTTAAAGAATAATATCGTCAATTCTGGACTGTAGGAGTTTAATGAAGCTCCCTCATCGGAGGAATCCGAAGAGAACGACGAAAAGAATAAGGCCTCTTCTGACAACGAAGAGGCCCCCTGCACCCGTACACGAGCTACGAAGAGCAGGTCAAAATCACTAAGTTCCCCTCCAAAAACGGAAACCCCTGAGCCAAGTAAAACTACCACACCAGCCCTCCAAAAGAAGAAGAATAAAAAGAAACATAGGTAAAAACAATTCACCATGTTACGGAACGCACTGAAGATACTGGAAATTAATAACAACGGCTGGACGACAAAAGGAATTCTTTACGGAAATGTATTCAGAGAAATTGATGTGGACATCTTCTTAATTTCAAAACACAGGATCGACACGCGTAGTGCAGAAATAAAAATCTGGAACTGCGATGTGTTGATCACAAATTATTCGCAGGAGCGGTTTGACAGAGCTGCTATTGCAATAAAAAAGGGATTAAATACAAGCAAATAAGAAATCTAGAAGAATCCTACATCGCCATTGAGGTCGAACTCGACTTAGGAAAGTTGATTATTGCTACTGAATATCAATCGCCAAGAAGAGATATGTTACCAGTTCACACACTCACTGGCCTATTTGGCAGAAAAGCCTCCACTATATTAATGGTGGATCTGAACGCCAGGTGCCGGGAATCCGGTTACAGTACCTTCAACGGTATAAGAAGAATCCGGGAAGTGTTGCTGGACAGAAATATTGCTAAGCGAATAGCGAAGTGCCACAAAACCAGATATCTGTCTTGCGAATCGTCAGTTGCAGTTCAATTACTACATGGAACCATTCCAGGTACCATGTAACGACCATATAGCGAAGTGCCACAAAACCAGATATCTGTCTTGCGAATCGTAAGCTGCAGTTCAATTACTACATGGAACCACTCCAGGTACCATGTAGTGACCATATAGGGATCCTACTCACTATCAACAGGAACCCTATACAAGTTACACCTGTAGTCAGAAAGAACTACAAAAGAGCAGACTAGACACAGTACGCGCGCCTTCTAGAGGCCAACGATCCAACCAACTTGGACGAGGCAATTCTTGAGTTGATTAACGAAGCACTTGACGACCTCAGTAACCATCTCATCAACGAAGATAGAGCTTGTATTCCTAAATCCGAGTATAGGACCATCTCTACCTACTGATGGACCGAATATATAAAGGAACTATACGGTCAGCTGAAGTGATTGTATGAAGTCAACATCGTGAATGCGTCAGTTCACTCAAAGGAGCGAAGTAAAGAAGTCAAAGAAGAACAGAACCAGTTGATCCTCAAACAAGAGTGGAAAAGATGACAGGACGCGATCGATAGCCTCGATCACAAAAATGGAAACATCGAAAAGATCTTCAGTATAATTGAAGAGGAAAACGAAGAATATGACCTAGCGTTTGAAAGCAACATCATCGACGAGCTTAAAGAACAAATACACAAGACACACCCTCACCACTAGGTGGATTATCAGCGCGAAGGAGACGCCGAGATTACCGAAGAAGAACTATTCGGTGCGCTTCGCTCATTCAAAGAAAAAAATCCAGGACAATCGGGGCTTACAAAGCTTAACTTTGAAAAAGCACCAGCCAATGACTTCGAATGGATAAGAAGAATATATAACGCCTGTTTGAACATGAGATACTTTCCAGATGCTTATAAAACGGCTAAGATGATTTTCTTGCCTAAGCACGGAAAGCACCTAACGTTGAAGGAGAGCTATCGGGCAATTTTACTTCTAGAATTTGGCGGAAGTTTCTTCGAGAAGATCCTCAACAAAAGACTGGTGTCTTACCTGGAGGAGAACTTCCTCTGCAACCCACATTAATTTGGGTTTAGGAGGAAGCGAAGTACGGAGATGGCGATTAATGTCATCACGGAAAAGCTAGGCCAAGGAAAACAGGAAAGGAGTTACGTCGACATTGTTTGTCAGAATGTAGCAAAGGCGTTCGATAAGTTGTGACAACGGGGAATGCAGTACAAGATCTTACGACTGGGGCTAAGTGAAAACTTACAAAGAACTCTCTGTGACTATGTCATGGAGAGAGCGGCGTACATCAGTTTAGGGTGCACGGACGGACCAAATTTTCCGCTCAAGGGGGGGGGGGAGCTGTCCCCCATTCTCTACTTGATTTACACTGTGGATGTCTCAGCCCCTGTAAGCCACACTTGCCTCAACATTCAATTTTTCGATGACTTAACCCAGATAATCACTGGTGCATGGAGGAATGCTCTTTGGCAAGCTCATATGACAGCAGCAAAAATTGAAAATCTTAACACCTACGAGGCCCGGTGGAAGATCGGCACCAACTAGGCAAAGTTCAAATTAGTCCCTATAGGCAGGAGACTAATTTACGACGTCCAGGTGGAGGATAGACGATATGCCTACACCACGGAGTGAAATGTACTCGGAATATAGATTTCCTTATCCGGGTACAAGTAGCATGTCTAAGAACGAATAACCAAGGCCACTGCTGCAGTCAAGACACTATCTAGGTTCAGAAATCTTCTTCAAAGCAATAAGAAAAAGATCTACAATGCATGTGTAAGATCGACAAGGCAAAACCTCGCTTCCGCCCTCTCGTGTGTCTCGAAGACACAAAAGAGGAAACTACAAATGGTGCAGAATAAATGTACGTACCAAAAATACAAAACCAAAAATACTTAAAAGCGATAGGCCTGATCACCAGGCTTTAGCTTCTCTTTGCACCCTTCTACACTTTTTTTTCTTTTCACCACTGGTCTACTTTCCGCTATCTGTCGAAACACCCTTACTCTTCCCCCTACCTACATCTACTCTTACAACACATTCCGAATTTTTTTGCACTCGATTGGAGCTCAGATCTAGCACACGATACTGAATGTGTATTCTCGGCAAAGGAGGTAAAGTTCTGAGGTGGCGAGATCGATCGCGTGAAATTTTACCTACAAGGTTGTTCAAAGAGAATAACAGAAGCTCGCAAGTAGCATCCACTCAACAATGTGGCTGGCTGTGATCCGCACGATTTGTGTTCCAAAAATGTCCATCACATTTCCCTTTACCTCACTATTCGGCACAGGTTGCAATTGTTTTGGAAGGCTCCTTCACCGACTGAGAAGACTGGGATTTTCGATCCTTTATTTACAAGATATAAGACTGAGGAGTTTAACTTTCCATTTACAAAAGAGAGAATACTAAGCAGGATGTCCATCTTTCCATTTATGAAAGGGATCAATACAAAGCGGGAAGTCAAATTTCCCATTTACGAAAGAGAATAATACAAATCGGGAAGTTGGTTTTCCGATTTATAAGGTTCAATGTGTGAACCGTTTAAATTTTTTAAACGAATATTTATTAGGTTTGACTCCCACTGCCCTATGGCTGGAGAAACCGTAGTGTTTAATACATAATTAATATCTACGCCTTACAACTATAAAGAAACCAGGTAATGGTTTCGCTACAAAGATTAAAAATTAAAATCTACAAAAACGCAGCCATTGTTAAATTTTTATAAATTTTAGGAACTTCGTCAATTGTAATAATTTAAAAATATCACGTTGCTAAAATATAGTTATAGAAGAAGATATATAAAAGTAAATTTTCTGAACTTCAACATTTGTAATTCTTTCAGTTTTAAAAAAATGCACAAAACTTCGATACTTATATTTATTTCTGAACTTCACCATTTTGTTTTTTGATAATATAAAAAAAATTATTATTTAAAATAATTTTAATAAAAAAAACAAGTCATAGCCAAATTAAGATGAAATTATTATTCAAATACTCCAAAAATCACCTTCTTAAATTATAGAGTTACTGATCATGATGTTATATATATATATATATAATATTTTAATATGCTATGGTTTAAAGGGAACCATTTATAGAATTGGTTCGATTCTATAAGTTTCCGACTTCTATATGCCATCAAAAAGGACACCAATAAGGCCTTCACGAAATACCTTTGCAACATCTAAGAAAATGATTGAAATAAGTCTGGGGTCGTCAAAGTATGGTTGTAGCCTCACATGTGTAGAAGAGTATAGGAGCATGTGTAGGAGAGTATAGGAGCATGTTACGGACGGCATAATTAATTTTAAAACGAGAAGAAATTGGGAGTATGGTTCTCGTCGTTCCTGGTTGAGGGCAGGAAGGTGGAGCCGCCGAAAAATTCTATAGCTCCGGCTCCGGACCCGTCGTTGTAATTTTCTTGGTCACGGTTCTGCCTCCGGTGCCACGGCTCCGGCTCCACATTAATTATTACTATTCCAATGTTTCATGTTCGATATTTATATATTTTATCATTTATTACATTTTTAGGTGTGGGCAACCAATTATATATATATATATATATATATATATATATATATATATATATATATATATATATATATATATATATATATATATATATATATATTATTTATTTATATTTATAAGGAAAGGATAGTAAAAGTCTTCATCTGCGTAATGGGTTGCCTTGTTTTTAAATACATTATATCACTAAACAAAATAATAAATTTGTTCTTTTTTCTAAAATAAATTTCATTATCTGTAATACTATTTTTTTTAGTAATAATATTCTCACTAAAATTAAAATAATAACAAAATTAAGACTTAAAATAAATGACTTCAAAATTAAAGTCTCCTTTTATATCATGATATGCTTACCTATGCCTCGCTGAGAAAAAAATGTTCTTAAAAACAAAATTGAATCTATCAAATCTTCTTTTAAGTTTGCTCTTAGGAGAGATTTGATTATTTTGAAAGTTATAACAACCGTCTCCAAGCTAACTTGGGTAGTTGGCATGACTAATAGAATTTGTGATACTTTTCTTATATTTTCGGGATAGTTCCCTAAAGTTTTCTCTACGGTCAGTTTTGATGAGCGATCAAACTTTTCAATTTAAGAAAATCATCTGTAAATCTGCTATTTAAATTTAGTCTTGGGACCAAGATATGATTGTTTAGTTTCTAATTCAAGGCATTGGCGTTATGCTCTTGTGCCATGCTGTTTATCGAATATTTTTTTAAAATCAAACTCATCAGATTTTTGTTCTGACTAAAGAGATTCTTCCTTTGAGCTGTTTTAGATCTCGTTTACTCTAATTTTTATACCTCAAAGAGCATCCTTGGCTTTGGTTACTTGTTCAGGTGTTAAAAGTCACCTATATTTCGGATCAATGTAAACAGACGCCAACATTGTTTAAACTTTTCCGACTGGTCTATTAAGGATTTTATCGACTTGAATTTAGGTTTTCTTGCTGCTCGAACAACCTACCTCATTTTTCATATTATAGAAGTAGCATGTTTTTCTCTTATACCATCTCTAATTGCAATTTGCAGTGTATGTGCTCCACAACGCATGTGGTAAATTCTGTTGAAGTTTATTATTTTTTTCTGTAATGTCATTTACTATATCTACTTCTTCAGAAATGCTTCAATATTTACATCTTCATCTGATTTTTCTTCATTTTTATTCAATTTTTCTACAGTTTTTATCATATTTGATGCATTACTATTATTAATGCACAGCACATACTGCTTTTCTATTTTATACTCTGAAAGAATCTCCATTTTTAAGCTTTTGAAGATAGTCACTTTTATTTTGAGCGTGCGTCTCTTTTACTGCGTATGTACGAGTTAAGATTATATCATTATGAACAAATCTGATATTGATTGCAAGGTAGTGTGTTTTTATTCTTGTGCAACCATCAATTTTTGAAAATATAAATTGGCCTTTCAGTTGCTTCTTATAACTTCTTTTCATTCTTTGCTTTTTCTATTATTTAATGATGAATATTCTTTCTATCTAAACTAAATTTTATTTTTGGAACATTTCTTCAAATAAATTTACATAACCCACGTGGTAAACACTAACAAAGGCAATGAATCTTTCAATACTAATTCAACTATGTTGTTTCTAAATTGGGCTGCAGTCATTGAGACTGTGATTGCTTGAGTAATCATATATTTCACAAGACTTTGTTGACTTACTTCAGCTCTCATATTTGAAGTAGACTTAGTAGTTAAAGTTCAGGATGCGAGCGAGTTATGTGTGGCTTTTAATTATAAGCTCTTGTAGAAGTGCCAGACTTGGTGGTTTCGCGCTTTGTAATTTTCATTTCACAATTTTAAATATTTCCAGTATATTTGTCACTACACATATACATAGATAATGATTTTTATTTGCACTTTCACTAAAATAATTAAGAAATTAAAATGTTTCTCAAAATTAAGAAATTGTATTTGATATGGAAACAGCCAGTAACAGACACTTTATGCTGGAATACCAGCCTAGCAATAATTGACACACATTGTCTCATTCAGTGAGAATTCTCCAATTTATCTCAAGCTTGTAGTGCACTAGAATAATCTGATTGGAGTATAGAGTGACTCAAATATCACTAAGCCACTTAAATACAAAAGTTACAAACTTATAGAGCAACACTTTTTTCAACTATCAAAATGAAAATAATACTAAGAAGTTAAAAGAATTATATTTATTGCTTAAATTAAATAAAGCACAAATATGAATTTTTAATACATAAAAAAGGTACTCTCTTTTGAAAAATTTAATGGTTCATTGTATCATTTCTGAACGGGGATGAAGAATCTACGACCTGAAGCTATCGCGTATGGCTTTGGAAATCTTGGTAGCCATTGCGCGGATTCGAAGTCATAACCCTATGCTTCTGGCTTGTTGCGTTAACCACTAAGTAAGCCAGTTTCCCAAACTATGTGCCGCGAAACATTGGTGCGCCACAGGTTATAATTGAGTGTGAAGCGAAAAGTAAGATTCTATTTCGAAATGTGAAAAACATAAACTGGAATGCAAAATAACGTTCATGGATACTTGTCAAAATATATTTTTATAATCATCTTCCTAAATTTACGCTTTGATTATATTTATAATATAAAAACTTATTTTGGGAAAATTTCTGAATTTTGTATAAAGTACAACATAATAGTTTTGCTTTTTCTAAAAGCAAAAGTTCGGGCTGGGATTCCTTTCGTCTCATCTGGAACCCCCTCTCAAGGATCTCCATTTTCCCTCGTGAGATTTCGCGCCGAGCCGCGTCAGGGTTTCGATTTTGGGAGGTTGCAATTCTCTGGAACAAAAGTGCCATCGTCCGACTTCAAGAAGGATCGTAAACTCGTCTTCTGGTCCACCTCCCCCTTTATCCTCGTCACCAACAGGATATTCTGCCGAGAATCACGACCATTTTCCTTCTCCATTCCCACGCACCGACTCGCTGAAGAATTTTCCTTCTTAGAGGTGACTCTCTTTAAGGTTAAACGACCTCTTGCATCTCCCGGTATTCGACATGCTTTACGACGTTAAATATTCCTTCTGTATAATTAATTTATAGTATCCTATTTAAAAGCTAATTAACAAGTAATTAACTTTACCCGATTTCCAATTTTTATAGTCTGTCAATATTATCCTTATTTACCTTTCCTATATTTCTGGTATGTATATATATCTTAATTAGTGACCTATTAAAATTATCTTTTTGGTTTTTAATCTTGAAATATATCCTTAAACTGCAAATTGGTAAACTCATTAAACGATATCGACCCCTGTATGAAAATCGCACACTTATACCTTGTAATCAACGGATTACTTTTACGAAGTGAACGTACTTGTACTTAGCGAAGGACGCGTGCGTACATCAGAGGATATATGTGTATATAACTGTATATATACATATTTTCGTGACTTTTATCTCTTTCCTCCCAACCATTAGATAAATAGATGTATATATAGTCGTATTGTCTGGGGAGGTAAGCTCTTCCTCGACAAAATTATTTATGGGGAAATAAAATGAAATTACATACAAAGTAGAAACCTTTACTGAAGTGCATTACTTAAATTGCTTGTTTTGTAAGAATTGTTGTTTTGAATAGCATTTCGTAAGTTAAAATCTGCTAAAAGAGAAAAATATTGAATATTTAATTAAAGTATAATCCATTTTTCCAAAAACCTTTTGGTAATGATCGTCTAATCATAATATTATCTTATTCCTAAAAGGGTCTTTAGGAGGTCTTAAATTCCTTAAAATACAATGTTTCCCTCTTTATTATATATTAAATTGCTTACATGGAGATGAAAGTCCTTGAAAGATGGAAATCTTTAGTCAAAATGTTAAATGAAAATGAATGATTTTGAAACCAGCTGATGGCAATAAGAAGAGGAAATGTTAGATAAAAATGAAGGATGCTTATAGCATTTTACAGATGCTTTCTCGGAATGCTCAGTGAGCACTGATACTTCATGTCTATTGTAAAATTCAGGGTGTTTAATGAAAATCAAGAATGCATTTTAGAAAGCTGTTAAGGAAAGGAAATGATTTATTTTGATGCTATAAAGATCAATTTCTTTTATCTAACCTTCATATTTCTGTGGGAGTTTATTACCTCCTTAAAAATCGTTAAAATCTTATCTCAATGAACATCAGCAGCGCATCCAATCTATCACAAATTCCAGGGCAACAAACACATACACTTTAAATTATATATTTTTTTTAGTTCTAATAATGTCTGTTATAAAAATACATTTAAAGATCATTTGAAATTTTCTGTCCATATACCTATTTAATCTTTATTTAAATCCAAAACTATTAAATCCTTTTGCCATTTCCGACACTATGGTTATGTTACCTAGAAAACTAAGAACTTTCTATGAAGATTTTCTATTAAACCAATGCTGCTTCTCCCCTCTTAATAAATCCGCATGTGTTAATGCGACCACAGAGATCACCACTATGTACTACTAACTGGTATGGAAACTCAAATCCCATATTCATTTTCTTTCTTTTATTCATTTTACAAGAATTGCGTTAACAACCCTCCTTGTTACTCTAACTAAATTTATGTCTCAAAAGAATCGAGAATAGGGTAAACTTCTTACTACTAAAGAGAGTTTTGGAAAAGGAAATATGATATACCGTCTTCTTCTGACTTAACAGCTCTCTATGGTCTTACTAACACTTAAATGTAATAAAACTTAATAACTTTATTACTTAGGCAGATCTTTAAAATTTCATAGTTCTTTTTTCAAAAAGAAATTTACATACTTTTATTGCTCCTAGGTCAGGAATTAAATTTCGGGCTGATGGTGTATGCCTGAAAATAGACTTATTTGTAGTCTTTGTCTTCTCTTAGGCTGCACATCAGTGTTCTTATTTGCCAGCTATTATTTTCTATAAAAAATAACGTCGCTTTAGCAGTCATAATAATGTCTTTGATGCTATTTTATTTATTCCAAATTTTAATAAAGTTTTTAAAGATATTTACCGAACTTAGCACAGTAACAGTCTTTCAAGGTGTTTTGCCTCGGCCTTTTCATGACAGCATTGGCTAAGTTTCGTTTTCATAATAATGCCAAAGCCATTTTATAGCTAACAAAATCGTGTTTGGATGCCACATTACTTTGGGAAGAAGAACCTTTATAACTTGTGAATAGTGCTTCATCTTGTTAGCGCTAAATGCTAGTGAGCCAGTTTAAGAAAGAAGTGTTACGGGAGATGAAAACGTGGTCATATCGCAATAAAAAGTAAATAAATGATGATTTAAATGCAAAAAAAAATAAATCCTGCCGCTAGAAGTGGTCACAAAGAGTAGATGGCAACCTTCTTCATTTTGGATGATGCAAAAGGAAAAATTTTGATTAATAAAAATGAAAAATATTTCTGCAAATATCGAGGTTGAAAATTGTAACCTTTAAATTAAGCCCTATATTCAAAAGGTCATTCACAGATTAAACGAAAGCGTCTCCTCCCATTCAAAAGAATGCAGGGCTACAGGAGGCAGTTTTTACCCCTCAAAATATATATGCATTAGGGTGAGAAGTTCGAACCGATGCTCTTTTATACATGATGTTTAGTCTTTTAAAGCGCGGGCTCATCCTGTAAGGAGTTGTGGCGAAGCCACTGATCATGTTCGTTATAGTATAAGCTTCTCGAACTTGTGCATTTGTCAGGGAAATTGAAAGAGTAAGTTCTTCTCATTTTTTAGGATATCAGCGTTGTTTCTGAAATCAGATGAGAGATTCACTCCAAGATAGTTCGTTGTGATTAAACCCAAACACGATGTAAGTAGTGTGATCTTCTTTTATATTTATGCCACCCTTCTCCAAAGACAGCAACGCTATACCTATTAAGGTAGACAGGAAATATCATTATAATATACTAGGGAAGGGCTTAAGTTTCCCAACGATTCCAAGAGCAATGCCCTCAGGAGTTTTAAACTCCTGACAGCTTCACACATGGTGATAAGGTCCTGGATGAGGTTCCAGACTAAACGCAACTATCAAAAAATCCCGAACGGTAGACCAAGCAGAGAAGAGCCATATAGATTCCCATGGCTTACTCTGGCGGAGGAGGGCAGCGCCCAGGAGTGACAAAGGCCTTCCTTGATACACCAAGAACCCGGCATCACGATGCAACATGCCTCGCCGAATCCACAGGTCTCAATATTTTGAGCCGCAGTGGACGCATTACTGGGCAAGTGCTTGCGCGTGGCCAAGGCGCAGACACAATTGCCTAAAACAAACTCGTCTCTGTTTTCTTTCTGGCCTTCTTTCTTTCCCGGAGTGGACCCTCTCCTAACAGACTGGGTCTCTTAAGTCATATCCGGCGCAAACTTTTACCGAGTAGGTCAGATAATTGAAGACAAAAACGATGGTCAGACACAAGCTGTCTTTCCCAAGGACGACACTATAATTTTAGACAACAAATATCACCTAAATCTCAAAATCTATTCTGATATGAAGCTGGATAAAATCATCTAAAATCCTATGTGTAAGCTAAACCCAATTTTTTCTCTTTAAAAGTTAGCCACTGCTAAGTGGGATGATGAAACAGCATAGTAAATAATGATGAAAACTATGTTCCTTTTGAATAAATGTATTTTGAATTATATTAAAAATGTTTTACGGTCCTTTTAAATAAACGCCATTAACTTTTTTTCAAAAACATTCTATTATAGCATTTGAAGTTTATGGTATAATTCCGAGGACTTTGGGGTGCTACATCTGCATGTGTCCTACAAAGTTTGTGTCCTTCCTTTGCATATATCTGTATTAGGGTAAAAATGAAAAAGTTTTTGATAAAATAAAGTTTAGACTATTTAAAATCTGCGTTAAAATGATTTTTCAACTGAAATGCGGTTCTTTCACTGAAATTATAAAATAATTCAATTTACTACTTAATTAGGAGAAGAAGATTACTCATTTTGACATTGCCTTTTGACAATGTTTTTTGATTGTACTTTTAAATATTAAATTAGAAAAATTGGTTAGGTTAAGTTATGCTTTGTGGGTGAGAGCCAAAGCCAAACTTAAACCTAATTAAAACCAAATCTATCTGAAACCAAAGCTCACAACCTCCTGGTAGGATACATTCTAAACTTTTCAGGGTACACACGCTAAAGCTGCACCAAATTTTGTTTAGTTGAGAATGACCATGGTGTGACTTGAATTATTCAAATTTTTAAAGAAAATGAAATCTTTTCCCCACCATATAATTATCAAGTGTTTCGGAATTGTTATAATAAATTGGATTACAAATGGTGAACTTTACAAAAAATAGACAAATAAAGCCCATGCACAGCAAGGTCGATCAAAGAGTCATTTATTCAGTTGGTCATCTACCTGATGCTTGCTCTTGGCGTTTTTTTGGGTCGAGGTCACCTTCCCCGCATAAGCCTGGTGCAGAATAGGGCAATTCCTGTTTATTTTGCTTCCATCACCATCAGATTTTGATGGGAACAAGTTCTACTCAGCAGAGGGAGGCTTCAACTTTACTTAACTGTTGAAGGAAAGAAATTCTCTCCTAATTGGGACACTGAAGATAAAATAATAAATCTTTAGGTGATAAAGACGAAATTTAAATCAGTATTTTGGGGCCAGAACGCAATTTATCCAGCAATTTTACATGCAGCGAAAACGACCGTTCATTTCCCTCGCTATTTACCAGCCTTAATCTCATATACGCGCTCAATCTCCCTAGCCTTTTCTAGTACGTAGGAAAAGAATTAAGCCCGCAGCTCTCTTAGCCTAACAACCTAAGTCTCTTGTTAGTTTTTCTTAGGTACTCTTTAACTGTTGCATTCAATGTTCTAATTTTTGGCTTAAATTGATATAATCAGGAAAGAAAAGATCTGACTCTACAGAAAATCAATCTAAAGTATGCCGGTCTAGGCCTATCTTTTTTTCGTCATGTTTATTTATGATCATGCTATTATTCGGAACCGTTAAAGATGACTTATACACTCGAAAAATTCCTATTTTTAACAAAGGAAAATATGGATGTAAAGTAAATTGCAATGTAGGCAGTAATGGTATGCAGCTAGCATCGCAATAAATAGCGACCTTAAAAGTGAAACAGAATACTCGTTGTAATAGTAAGCACATATCCTCATTTATTATATTACACTTTTCCTTCCTCTTGTAAAGTATAGGTTGCTTCCATTGGTTGAAGAAAACGAAGCCGTGTGATGCGGAGGCAAAAGTGAAGGCAAAACTATCCAATTGAAAAAGGCCTTTTTGGTTCTTTTAGTAGATTTGGTTTATTAAATAGAGTCACTTGCTTACGATGGATGGATTAACAGGTTGCCACAGGTGTGTCAGATGCAGTGTGAAGGTGGTTACTTATTGCTCTACTAACCGCAAACATGAATGTATTAAATAGCATTTATATCCAACAATTTTATGAATTCAGCAATGTTTTTCTCATGTCTTTTTAACTTTTAACATCCCTCTGCACCTTTTTAGGGTCATTACTGTCGTGGAAAAGATGATGAGAGTTTGTAAACAGGACAAAATAGGACACAAAACTCTTTATTTGGCAATAAAATCTAGATAATTATCCATTTTCTCGTGTATTTCTGATGTTTCTTTTATATCATTTTGAAAAGTCCTTGAACAACATGTTATGTTTGGGTGAGAAAACAAAAATGTCATTCAATATTTAGGGATTGCAATCAATTATGCAACCATTAGCATAAGTTATGAATGTTTTTTTCACTTTAGCCTTTATCCCTCTGTATCTCTAAGTCGTTTAATTTTTTTCTGCGGCCACAACGTTGTTCGCTCGTAACTAAAGGTCATTCACGCGGGCTCGTAAACTCCCAGGCGCGCGTTTGGAAACATTTAATCATCGTAAGTATATTATTTGATATTATATGATAGGAAGAGTGCACAAGTCTCCTGAATCTGCCTTCACCTCACAAATAATAATAATAACACTGCTCTGCGTCACAAATGTACTTTAGGCTTTCTGTAGTGTTTCTTAATAAACTTGACTTCCTAAATCCAAATCTGGCATGCATTTTTCTATATCAAGGCCAATTTCTGCGATACAGGGGGTGATAATAATTCTATAGTTTATACATGTCCTATATTACATCAAAAATTCAATAGTTTTTGTACTACTATATTGGCAGTATATTTTGTTTATATATTAAGTAATTATGTTAATAAGTTTAGATTTTTACAGCTTATAATAATAAAAATACTACTACTACTAATAGTGGTTAAGTTAAAAATAAACAGAAAATGTAAGAATAGCTCCGACAGATATGGCTATGTTAACGGCAAGATGAATTTTTCCGATCAGCAATGTACAATCTCTCCTGTAATTAAATCCTTGTATCATGCATATTTTGGAGTAAGGCTAGGATAGCAAGATAAAAGTTTTGCACTACGTATCTGCTGCAAGGAATGCTACATATGTTTAAGACGCTGGAGTCAGGGCGAACAGAAGTCTCTCTCTCTCCTTTAGGGGCCCCATGGTGTGGAGAGAGTGCAAGGACCACACTACTGACTGCTATTTTTCTATGAAAAATCTTAAAGGTTAGCATTGTATCAACTATTTTAGCTTTCTATATTATACTGACTTCTGAAAATGTCATTATTATGCATAAACTTAGCATAAAATTAAAAACTAATATAGTTCACTTCATCATGAACATATCTTTTACTAAACATTTATGTACTATCTGCAACTCCAAATCAATTCCTCTATGTACATAATATGCAATTATATTTTCCACAGGTATAAATAAGAAGAATAAACATAGTGTCGCATATCTATATGTTCCTTCTACCATCAAACCTCTGTCCCATGGTCCAGAAATTCCTATACCTTCTCCCCCCCCTGAATATATTGAGGTCCATGAAGAGATTAATATCAAAGTTGATCAAGATTATGACACATAGGAGTCTTATCACGTTTCCACACATTATATGGTCGCAAGACCATTCACTCAGGTTCAGTTAACTAACCTGACCAGAGATATGGGGCTTTCAAAGGAAGATGCACAAATTCTTGGCTCTCGACTTTGTGAAAGTAATCTTCTCGCTAAAGAAACCACATGTTTTTGATACAGAAATAGAGAACAAGAATGTAGAATCTATTTTTTACAGCATTATGCCAGCTCTTCAGTATACTGCGCTAATATTAAAGGACTTGTTGAGGCCCTTGGAATTTCCTACAACCCATTAGAATGGAGACTTTTCATAGATTCCTCTAGTAGAAGTTTAAAAGCTGTGTTACTGAATATTGGTAACAAGATAGCTTCCGTTCCTCTAGGCCATTCAATCTAATTTACTGAAAGTTATGATAATATAAAAAAAATTCTAGATGAAATAAATAACTCTACCCACAATTGTAGGATATGTGGTGACCTAAAGGTAAGATCATTTTACATTTGTCATTTCTAAGCTCTTTGATATTGAAATTTTAATTTTTAATTGTTAATACTTGTATACACCTTTTGGTCAACTTACGTTTTACAAGAATTCAAATCTGGAAATCATTAGCCATTTTTGAGTTATATTTTTTTTAAGTGTGTCCCTATAGGTTAATGCATCCTTTAGTGTTAATAGGGAACTTATCCTAATTGAGAAGGTATACAACATAACTTAATAAACTCAAAATAAGATGTACATATATCCAATTAGTTCCAATACAATAATTTAATGCATCGGCATACAGGATATTTTAGTACATATTCATATTCTTATTGTTTTAAGAATTATTACTTTGAATTTGTTTTTTGGAATATTACACTTTGAATTTAAAGACCCTGCTAAATTTCTTTTCGGTAGTGTCTCTTATACTTGAAATGCAAACAGGATACACGAAGAATCCATGTTTTCTATGGGAGAGTCGTGGCAGATAGTATGCACTATGAGAAGAAGGTTTGGCCTCCACGAGAAGCATTTAGAATTGGATCAAACAATGTGATAGCTGAACGCTTATGGTCTCCTCACAAAATACTTCTTCCTACACTGCATATAAAGCTTGGCATAATGAAATGTTATGTTTAAACCCTTAATAAAGAAGGCTAAGCTTTTAAATTTCTTCTTCAACAATTTCTGTAAATCAGTGACACTTAGCTCCATGCGTGAATTTTTTATGGACCTCAGATCAGGAACTTGATGAGAGAGCAGCAGTTTGAAGCATCAATGACTGACATAGAAAAAGATGTCTGGAAAGCTTTCAAAGCTCTAGTTAACAATTTTCTACTCCAAAAAAGAAGCCCAGAATATGTTGCCCTGGTCAATCAGCTCCTAACTAGTCCCAAACATTTGGTGGAAAGATTCCAGCAGGACATAAAAACAACGGAATCTACCCCCTAGGGTAAATGGGACGTAAACATGCTTGCTGACTACTGTTGGTGTTTGAAGCGTGATGTACCAGATGAGAGGCACAAACGAAATTCATCAAGTGCGTCTTTTCTCGCAAATTAGAATTATTTTCTTTATTGTTTTTTGTTTTATTAAAATGAAGATAGTTTACATACGTTTATTCCTGTTTCTATGATATAACAATAACCAGGTAATGATCTCGCAAGTCCCCCTACGGGGAGGAGCTTGCGCTCCGGTGCAATATAGAGTTATAGAAGATATATAAAAATTTATTCTCTGAACTTCACCATTTGTAATTCTTTGGGTTTAAAAAAAATTCACAAAAAGTCGATACAGATATTTATTTCTGAAATTCACCATTTTGTTTTTTGATATTATAAAATAATTATTAGAAAAAACTGATAAAAAACATAAGTCATAAGCAAACTAAGCCGAAATTATTATTCATACCAGGTAATGACTTCGACACTCCCCCAGTAGGAGGGAGCTTACGATTCGCTACTAAGATTAATATTATAGTACCAGTTCCCTCAATACCACTGTTTGAAAGTTCATACAAAGATGAAAGGAAGTAAACAAATGATCAAAATACAAACACTAGCTAACCCTTATCTTTCCGCTTTTAACTTAACCCAACACAACATCTCCACTCTGACCTAACACAGTTACAGGAAGTTTTGTTGAGCTACCACAATAAGATCCTGCTTGAAACCTGAGTCCATACGAACCAGATAGAACCCACAGTTTATATCCAATCCGTATTGGCTTTGCCATGATAAAGTGTGCCGTGCTGTGATGCCCATAATATGGCACAATTGATTCCTTAACACAATCATCTTTAGGCAGATGAGCAATTTTGGATGATTTATTTAAATTTCCCTAAATAGGCCTTTTACTGCTTGGAAAGATCCTCTTTTGCATCAATGGGATATTTTCAGTAGGCCTTTCACTATGAGGGCTGAAAAAGTTCTGCTTCCGATATAAGAATTTCTTAAGGTAGATTTTTTATGTTCCTTTCTGTTTCATCGTCACTATTATGGGAGTCAATATCTGAATCTGCTAAAGCCTTCTCTTCAGGGACTAGAGAAATTACCCCGACACTAAGTTGTTCTTCATCTTCAAGGATATAAAAATACATACTCTATATACATATACATACTGCATGAATATATATATATATATATATATATATATATATATATATATATATATATATATATATATATATATATATATATATATATATATATATATATTTACATATATATATATATATATATATATATATATATATATATATATATATATATATATATATATATATATATATATATATATATATATATACATATGAATGGGTAGGAGTATAAAGAAATTAATATATATAGATAAGTATTACTTCTTAAATATTAAACAAAAATATTAGGGAGACTCATTTGTCATTTTTACGCTCGGAGGAATTATTTATATATCGTTTATGCCGACTGGCAACTTTGGTTGCCAGAAAAAGTAAAAAAAAATTCAGGTTATAATAAATCATGTTACGGAATTATCACTAACTCTATAATATAATTTAAGAAGGAGATTTTTTTGAGTATTTGAATAATAATTTCATTTTAGTCTGGTTATGAATAATGGGTTTTTTTATCAAAGTTATTTCGATTAATTCTTTGACAAAAAAAAAAATAGTGAAGTCTAGTAATAAATATAAGTATCGAAATTTTGTCACATTTTTAAAACCCAAAGAATTACAAATGGTAAAGTTCAGAAAATTTATTTCTATACATCTCTTCTATACCTATATTTTAGCAACGTAATATTTTGAAAGGGGAAAATTTAGTTTAAATTTTAATCTTAGTAGCGAAGCCATTGCCTGGCCTTTCTTCTTAACTCTATATTTTAATTTGGTGAAGTTTTGAAATTCTTTAAAATGTTTTCTTTGCTTAGTGGACAAGTAACCTTTCATGTTTTTGAGTTTAGGTTTATTTGGAACTTTTATTCGCAGGGCTGTTTTTTGTATGTTTCGAGCTTTTATCAAAGTTCTTTCTAAGAGTTCAGAAAAAATAAATATAATTATCGAATGATTCGGAATGAAAAAACATACAAATCATGAAATTCAAAAAATGTATTAAAATTAGAGCTTTGGCGCTTTTTTACTATCATTTCGTATATAAAAGAAATTTAGATGAAAAAAGAGATCTGACAAGGTTTTTCTATATATCAAACCGGGTGGAATAACATAAAAAAAAGGTTTCAGGGTGTCTAGGTTGAAAAAAGGGTTTGGAAAATTCTCAACTATATATAAATCTTCAAGGGATAAAGACAATATAATAAAAGGTGAAATAACTTTAAAAAACTTTTTCAGAATATTTATGTTGAAAAAGGTGTTCAGGGTGTTAAAATAAAGAGTCTATAAAGGGGATTAAAAAAAGCGGTTTAGAATAGCAAATAGGACGTAGGCCACACGCCAAAGGAGTGCCTGTGGAACCAAATTCTTTCTGTAAGAAAGAATACGAAGTATGGCTTGTATATATATAAAATATTATCATTCGTGGATTAAATCCTTACATTTTAATGAAACCTACACAAAAGTATAAATAAAGTACTTACGTTTTGGAGAGAGGTGTCGAAGCCAAGTTTAGGCTCGCTTATAACTCGGTTTATTAAATAAAATATACATCTAATTTTTGTGAGCACAACACTGCCAAACGTAATGTTTTACATAATTGTAGGCTTGTACGACAACGTGAAATAAAATTTCATGGACAGTGAATTAATCTGTCTGACATATAACGAAAATAGAATAGTGGCAACTCTAGTTGCAAAGCGGCATTAATGGGTTAAGATTAGCTGGGGATTCTTGAATACAGCACAAGTCCTTACTCTCTTACTACTTTCCAACGATACAAAGTCTTCACCACCAGACACTGCCGAATGTGGGCTTGGCTAACATATGCGTAATATTCCGTCGTCCTTTTGAACCTGTAATTTCTTTACCTTCTCCCTTTATATGACACTTTAAGAGTTCAGTGTTGCTGATTAGGAGGTATTTTCTCGCATTAATTCAAATTCCACTCTCAATCAGATTGATAAGGAATCAGTTATACATATCAAAGGCAGAAGGCTGAGGCGTTTTTCCTTCCTCTGACAGCCGAACGGTAGATAACCAATAGCGAGAACTACAAGCTAAAAGACTCAGGGCCTAATACTAGTCGAAGTGACCGAGATTCTTAAAGATATTGTCCATTGTTCTGCATCTCCGCATTATGAAACCTTAATTCTCTTGTATATATTTGTTGAGGTTAATTTTAGATGTCTAAGAGGAATTTTCATTGGAGGGTGTCTATGGTCTCTATGGAAGTGATCATATTCTTATTCCGATATTATTTTGTCTGTCAACACCACTTGTGGAGTGGTTGCTGTTTTCTAGCATGGTGGTAATAATTCACTATCTGGGTCAATGATTTTAGGTGAGATGGTCATTAGGCCATTAAGTTGGTCTCAGGAAACCTCACTGTCGCTGGCCGTTCTTATAATCCATTACCCTTTGCCTGTTTTGTATTTCGGCGGCTCTCATAATATTCGTCCAAGACTGAAATAGCCATTGGGGAGGAACGATACACCTAGAAGTGCCACCCCTGTGATTTGATTCTCTGAGACTCTCCTTGTGAGAGGGTGAGCTAAGGATTATGTGGAAGCAGATTTGTCGCTCTTTAGGGCTTGAATACCCATCTTAACCCTGTTTAAGTGGACCACTCTTTCAAATGTTTAGAAACCTATCAAAAGGATTCGTGGTAAATTTCGTGAGTATAATTATATTGTTCTCCAGGAAGATGAGATCACAATCATGGACACTGTGCCTGTGGCAGATTCATTCGAAATTGCTTTATCTCTAGTAGGAATGGAGCTCTACCACCGTTCTCTGCACGTTTCACATAAGCTGATGTTTCAAAAATGACTTTATCTTACCAGGTGAAGAACCCCTCAACATAAGGTCTTCGCTAAATGAATTTCAGTGCGCCCATGCTCTTTGCATTCTAGCTTTGATTAGCGGGATCGCCTGATCCCGTCGATTGGATACCGTGTTTTTCGGAAGAGATGCTTTAACCGCAGCTTTTTCTAGCAAATTGCTTTAGAAGCTAAGTGTAGGAGAATGAAAGTGTCCATAAATTTTAAGATAACTAATTTCTTGGAAAGTGAAATTTACCAATTATAGTATATTTCGCAATCGTCAAGTTCCAGTCCACACTTCATGCATTTATGCCTGCTCAAAATTGCTATGTACGAGGCCTACCTGGGCCAGCCCATGAATCAGGTGGTGATATAGTATAATGTTTGGCTTTATTTCTATTAGTGTTGGTAATATATTTCACTCTCAAGGAATGTATGTAAATCGGAAGGGGACCCGAACGGAAGTGAGCCTAGTTTCATTCTGCGGGAATATATTCAATCCAGTCTATCTGTAGATATTTTGATCTCTTTTATTGTGTTATGGATGTTTACATTGAACTGCCGATCCTAATGTTCTCTGAGCGCTTCTTTTCTTATGGCAAAAGTCACTCCTTTCGTTTTCTGTGGCTTAAACCTTGATCATGCACTTTTGATGGGTTTTGACGGCTTCATTCTACCCTAGATTTGTTTATAGATGCATCTCAATGAGTCGGTGGACTCGTAACGATTCCATAGTTTTGTATTTGGCCAAAACCACACTTGAGATCGCACGTTCTATATTTAGTTTATTATGTCCCCACACAATGGAAATTCTCCCCTCTTTGGCATAGATCGAGCGTTGACAGAGATATTCTATCACTAAAACTTAAATATATTTATTATATAGTCATGTCCATCAGGAACTTTATTGCGGATGTTGGATTTCACTCACCACACTGGTCTTAGGATGGTGACTGGTGCCTTCTTCTCATCCACTATAGAAAAGCACATGGACTTATTAAAGCGTGTTAGATGTATGGTAGCCTGGTTTGTCTTCATGCAACCTGCAACCTCCACACGTAAGGTTCGAATCTGATGGATTTAGTTACAAAACCTACATATATACCCTGTTGTTTATAAGTGATAACCTTCACAATTCCTGATTACATTCGCTTCCCGCACCGCCTTTTTTTTTCCTTTATTCCTTTAAAAATTTTCTTCCCATTTTTTCTGGTTATCTACTCAAGGAGAGTAATATCACAAATAGTTGTCCATGTAAAGTCATTCAATCCATTTTAACACTTAAAAAATATAATTTCAAAAGTATTTTTCAGCTCAGAAAAGATTTCTCACATAATGGGCTACATTAATGTTATAATCACCTTCTCTATTCAAGCAATGTGTCTGTCTACCTCGTAACACTACGATCCTTAATTGGGGAAAGAAAGAATATTCACGAGAGGCAACCTCTATCTCGTTCAGTGACCCCCCTATTTAGCCTTAACATTTGCATATTTCAGTTATGTCCCTTTTTTCAATAATCGATTGGATATACTCATGATGTAATAGGTTCATCTAATAAGTATTATTGTAAAACCAACAAGATAAAAGATCTAATTTGATATTTTAAATTGTTATTTCTAGTATTTCACCCGCATTAAAATTACATTTAACAATGCAAACAAGTTAGCATAAACGGTTTAAGTCTGGTCTTGTGGCCTCGTTGCTCCTAAAAGTTCTAAACCGTTTAAATCTAACAGCACAATTATTAGAATGGAATGGAATATTTGTTATTAATTCTGGAAATCTGATTATCTCTAAATATTTCCCTCATTATGTGGTATTATGGAGTTGAAAGTGTCCTGACTCTTATTGTTGTGCCACCTTAGCGTAATTCGAAACAAAATTTGATTTCTTACTTCGGATATTTCTGTTTTTATATGTTTCCTACCTGATCATATTTCAAATCTTGCAAGCATGCACCAACGACTTCAACCTGATAATGGGAAAACTTGACAGCCCTGCACAAAGTAAATTTGGTTTTCGGACGAGATAAGAGAGAAGGTTCGAATTGTTAGAACTAGCTCTAGTATTACAAGTGTTTACTCCTATTTGTGAGAAGGTAAACAAGCACTAACACGATGTATGTCTATAATTCCACATTAGAGTTGTTTCTTGTGAAATGCCGTGTCGAGCTACGTGAGTGAATACGGTTTCCATTGATAAAAGGATACTTACCCAATTTGGCGGACAAGTTATTTTAATTACTCTAAAATTACGAGGGAAGGATATGCCAAGATGGAAATCTAGAAGAAAGGGTTGCAAGGCCATCCTCTTAGTTAGAAGTGACAGTAATTTCTTTTCGGTGAACGATCTAAATAAAATATTGCATTGCATAATGAGCCTTTATGGAATCGGTGAATTTTTTTTGTGTGATCTATCGGGTTGCCATTATCACAGGTTTCACAATTGAATGATTTAACATCTGTTACTATTGTTGAAGGTTCAATTACGACTCAAGTGTTCGAGTCTAGTGCCTGTTGATTGCAGAGTCAAAAGCGCTATAACAGAAGAGAGGCTAGTTCAAATGGATGAAGTAAGGTTGGGTGGTCGTTTCAAATACAATAGATGATTTGGCAGGGCACAAAGCAACAGATAAAGTAGACCCAGTAAACGTTATCAACAATCGGAGTAATGGGCATCGAATTGATATGTACTGGGTGTTTGGTTTATGCAAAGGCGATAATGTGCGCTATTTCTAAATTCAAAAGAGGGTTACGGTTACTTTTTTACCCATCATTGAACGGGAAATAACCAAGGAGTCGGAAAAATGGGTTTATAAAATCAAGATTTTGAAGATCAAACAAGGAGTACCTAGATATCACCTGAAGCGTCACTCCGAGAAGTTTGTTGGAGACGTTCAAAGGAGAAAGAGGCAGACTAATTTTTATTTATTTTTCTAATTTTTCAAATGTTTCTAAACAGATACATTTTTATGTTTAGAAGTGGATAAATAAGAGTAACATCGTCTTTTTCTCCACTTTATTGAGGTAAGAATCAATGATATAAGTATAAAAAGATAGGAATCACGATAAAGCGGAGTAATTTTTACTGACAACCGAGGTGGGCAAAACAGAGGATTCGAGGCATAATAATAACCTATCAATAAAAATATGATTAATACTAAAGGCATAGGTGTTTAATAACAGATAAAAATAATATTTAACGAATAAAAAATATAAAATTAGAAAAAATGGGTATTTAGGGAAAAGGAATGGTTAAAATCTGAATAAAATCTACATTTATCAGAACTCCTATCAATTAGTTTACGTGACTGAAATTTGTCCTTTTTCTCTCCTCTAGTCAAGTCCTAAAATAACATTGCCAATAGGTTTTATAGAATAAAAAAGATATTCTTTTTATTTATTATTAATTGATTCACTTAAATCTCGTGTTTGATATTTTTTACTTAGCATTATATAATAATTTTTGGTATGAAATAATCGAGCTAGATTGTTAAGCCACATGAGGTAAAAGCTTTGGTGAATTATTTCCAAATGTTAAATTCTTATCAAGCATTTCCTGAATTTTTTATATACTAATATTTTGTCCCATAGAAGACTTCCCTTTTATCATTTTATACTGTAATTTACTTATCCTTGACACATGATGATCTTTCATCACTTTCGAAGCTCATCTCTTACAATTTTAAGACATTTCTCAATGAAAATCATTTATATTCTTGAGCTAAAGTTTAATTAGGCTTCATTAGTTAAGAATTTTCAGTCATTGCCCTAGTCGTGACTAATATTAGTTATATAGTAAATTTTTAATAAACTTTTAAAGCTAACATAAAGCTCTGATATATAATTTTACTCCAGGTAATAATTTATTTTATCAAACATTTCTAAATTTAATATTCTTATATTGAGTAATGAAAAATAGGAAGTACATAATAAGGTTTTTTGAATCTCTATCCAATTTGTTTTCGTCAAATTTTTGTCATACTTTTATATTTAATTATAGATCAAGACCAGAAAAGACATTTGGTGTTGAAAAAGGGTATAACAATATTGTTTTTATTCCATTTATTTTAATAAGTAAATAATGTTCATCCAATTAATTTTTAATCATGGTTTGTATAAATTGTATTTAATTTCTGTGCTCAGTACTTCCAAAATTTGTCTTCGACTCCATCCTATCGACTGCTTTTATAGTATAGTTTTTTTCTGCTTATTTACTTTGGGGTTTAAGTTCGAGTTTTATGATGATCATTTCGAAACTAAAATTTGAAATCTATAAACAATATGTTCATTACAGAGGCCATAAATTTTGAAAGCAAACGTGCTTTCTCAACATCATTTTTCTTGCTGATGCTGAAGTTTAGTTTAAATGTTAACAGTAACAATACTTATGATTTTGTGTTGTTTAGAAGAAGCGTTTTTCACATGTTTTCCTTAGAGCATTACAGCTCTTATGGTAAAATACTTAGATTAGCCTTTAGGCACTCCAACCAACTTGTTTACACCTTTAAACATTTAACTATTAGTGTTGGAAGGGGTAACATTAATGTCCCTTATAATGTAAGGTTTTAGCACATGAAATGTGGCTTTCCTTAGATAGTGTTCAAAAAATAAATAAACGGTGTGATAATGCAATTGCAAATTTATTTTGCAGATTTTTAGTAAAGAAAGTGTAAACTAAATATTTAGGCATAAATTCTCTCATTACAAGTATATATTACACTGAAATTAAAGTAATATATATGAAGTCATTTGAATTCCGACATACTTTTCTTCAAGATGCTAAGTTCCATACGCTAAGAGCGGAAAAATGGAAACCAATATTCAGGCTTGAAAGAGTGAACAAACTATTTTCAATGATAATTATGGTCCGCTACACTAGTCAATAACGAATCAACAACAATTAAAACAATTGAAAAAAACAAAGGACAAAAAACAGATACCAGATCACAACATCTTTAGATGATAGAAGAGATGAATTATATCCTGAATTAGGTTTCCTTTTAAATGAAAGAAACTCAGAAAATGTGACTCTAGGAAACCTGTGTTGACTACAAGTGTAAGTTCAAGTCATTGCTCCTATGGAGGCAAATATTTACTTGATAGTTTGAGCAATGGCGTGTTTACTTACTTGGGTAATATTACATCGGAACGAAAGAACCAGTTGACCTTTCCAATTCCTTCATTCTGTTTATGAGTTTAAGAAACCACCTCCAAGTAATGAAAGTAAGCTCTACCTACATGACATTTTTGAAAGTATTGGATGGGATAGGCTCAATAATACATATATGTATTAGGATTCTATCCAATTTGAAAGATATCTACAAAATCTTTATTTATTATATTTTATAGTTAATATCACGAGTTTGCCAGGCTTCATTTCCACACCATCTTAATAATCTCTCATCTATCACCAAGTCGTATTTACTATTTCGTATTATAGCCGATTATAACATTTTTCTGTAGTAAATCAACTTGTGCTCTTAAATTCTTACGGTTATGATGGAAAAGTTTCTAGAGATATTGAAATTCTTCTTCCACTTCTGGAAGTTTCGGGTAAAAATACTTTACTGTACCATTATAGCCATCTCATAAATCTTATATTACCTTCTCTCTACCATTTCGAATTTACATGTTTTTTTAATCTTCCTAAACAAATGTTGGTGGTTGTATATATTTATATCCGTAAGAACTTAAGGTACTGTTAAATTATTTTTTTTTTAATATAATTGATTATTTTGTGTACGCCCATTTCTTTGTAGTTTTATGTATTTACAAAGTAAGAATAACTGTCCTCGCGATATGATTTGGGAATGTCTACGTTATCTTCATGTTTTCTTTTTGGGTTTAAACTTCCCAAGTGGAAACTATGTCTTGTGATTTTAGATTTATTTTTATATATACCTATGTCGGTTATTAAGTATCCTTTTCCTTGGTAGTATGTATAGTATTCTGTGTAGTCACATGAAAATGTTTGAATAAGCTGATCAATTTTCTGTTGTAGTGTTTAGCTTGGTAACAGCGTATGTATATTGTGTATAATTCCTTTATGTTTAGGTAGAAAATTATGTAAGTGAGTCGTCCCTCTCCCTCCTTAAAAGAGTATCGCGTTGTCCCTTTTCTCCCTTATTCCTTTTTTTCTTTTTGAATGAGAAAAGGTCCAACTTTCGAAAAGGGAGGCTTGTGAGGGAACAAGCACGCGAGGGGAGAAATAACGTCGATTTTAAGCATTGCCTCCACGTGATGGGCCTCGTGTAGCTTACAAATGATTTTCGAAGCTCAAAAGCGTGAGAAAGTATAGGGGCGGGTTCATGGAATGTAGCCCTTATCAATGCGAGTATTTGAACAAGACGAAAAGTCTCCTCCCCCCCTTTCAGCCACGCTGGGGCAGTTGAGACAATCGCCACCCGGGCCGTATTCGCTAGGACTCAAACCATGTGCGATAGTCCCCCTCTCTTCTATGGAGTAAGCTCCCTCACTTCTGGTGACCATATCTACCCGCGCACTCTAAAATCAAATATAATAGATGTATGTATGATATAGAGAGCTATACCACGAGACATATTATCAGTAACCTATTATATATTGTATTTTTTGTATGATAAGGCCCTTTTTTGAGGCTTACGGTGTAAAATAATTTCCGCTGTTTTATTTTTTTAAATAAACCTATATACTAATCATTTCTTCATATGTTGCAGCTCGGGAGTTGTTTTATTTGTAGACATATTTATTAAGCGAGTGTGCACAGACTACGGGTAATGTTATGAGATGAGTTTTAATTAGGATAATTTTAGTAATAGAGACATAGGGAAAAATGGTGTAAATTTAATTTATCTTATTTGCCTTACACTATTTAGGTAACGGGATGGATTAATGAAGAGTTATAACTTGTAGTGAGCATGAGCTGCTTAGGTAAATAGAAACTTTATGTTTATGACACGGAGTTTGATTGCCAGCAGTGAAACTGCGTCTAGGGGTTAGCTAGTCTAGCAATGTCATACTTTCGTTTCGTCTGGTATAGATAGAAAAGAGGTTGGATGAATTAAAGGGTGAAAGGTCGTTGTTATGGTCTGAGGGTAAATTAGCAAAAAACCCAAAAGATTTTCTGATTTGGTTCGTAACAGCAGAGGGTAAAAATATATGTAGCAGTGAGGATGAGAAATGAGCCTGCAAACATGGTTTGGAATCAACTCAGATTTACCGTACGAAAATCAATTGGGGACCTATATTAGACATAAATTCTTGCATAACGGATGAATTAAGTGCTAAGAAATATCTAAAAGGGAAGTAATGTTAGTTAGGAAGGATCTTAATTTGAAATAAAATGTAATTTTGTCTGATCATTCCTTTGGAGGATTATTGGATAAGTTAGATTAAGTTTGTATCCTTCACTTTCCTGCTTCCCCAGATTTATTGGCATCAACGTTTGGTAAACAACTCAACGGAATCATTTCTAAGATATCCATATAATGGCTTTGTTGGGAAGAGTGAAGATTATGAGACAATGAAGAGTATACTAACAGGATGGGTAACATCATTTAAGAAGTATAATGGTTACCCTTATTGACCAGTTACTAGATGTGCTAGAACTGTGAGTAGCATATGACCTAATGCAGCGAATCAGACACATTTCTGATTCTTTCAAATGGTAGCTCATGATGTAGATTGAAGTTCTGAATCACTTGTTTGCCAGGGCGGTTGGCAGGGTTTCTCAGGGGTCAAGTGGGTGATTTATTGAAGGTGATTGGTCAGCAAGGTCGGATTGACGAGTCGTTCAACATTTCACAAGATGCCTAGAAAGACTAACTCACCGTGTATCGAAGTTTAAATCAGCTCTCAAGCAGTCTGTTAAAGCTTTGGATGCTAGAATGATTACAAGACTTGGTCGGTGAAGTTTGCGACTTCATCCAATTGACCACGATAATCTGCTTGATTATTTTACGAAGAGGTAAAAGAAATTGCTAGGTGTGATTGCACGAGTCCGTGATCGTGCGTATGTAGAGATGTTATGCAATCTCACATCTTGTCGAGCATGAAAGGGTGCCCTTTATTATTGTGATGTGGGCGAGGGGGAGCAGGAACTATGAGGATTCAGCATTTCTTGCTGAGGTAGTGTAGGAGAACCGACGAAAAAAACACCTTCTTTTTTATTCGCATGGATCAAATTCATCATTTTTCATTTGTTACCGCCGTTGTTAAGAATCCAATGAATTTTTACTGTACTAAATTGGCTAGTCAAATGAGATGAAGAGAAGGAGGTAATTATTAGATTTACAGAGAAGGAGTAGGAGGAGGAGAAAAGGAGGAGAGGAGAAGAAAGGAGGAGAAAAGGAGGAGAGGGGGAGGAAAGGAGGAGAAGGAGAGGAGGTGGTGGGCGGGGCAGTGGTGGTGGTGTTGGTTGGGGTTGGTGGTGGTGGTGGGTAAGGTTAATGTTGGTGGGTGAGTAGGGGTCTTGATGGTGGGTAGATGCAATCTTTGCTGATGGAGGTAAGGGTTGGTGTTGGTTGTGGGTAGAGGCTGTGGTGGTTGATTTTATGTGCAGGGGCCATAGTGGTGGTGGTAAGCCGGGGCATTGGTAGTGGTGGTGGGCAAAAGATTAGTTTATATCATTATATCTTGCACTAAATTCCCTTTAAAATCATTTATGACAACTTTCACATTTTTCAAATTCCCCCTCCTCCTCAAATTGGCATAAATTTGATAGTTGTAGGTTTAATTAAAAAGCTGTCGATTTACACAGATGAAAGAGAAAATAGCGGGGAACTTTCATCCTAACCGGTTCTATTCTTCAGATCAATTCGGTGGGTGGAAGTTTTATTTCTTTGGCAGCGTTCTGAAATGCGGCCATAAACAGGAATTAATCTTCATAGTGGATCTTAGATTACGAATTTCGTTCATCTATCTTTCATTTATCAATTTTCATCATTTGTACAATTAGCAATGGCCAAACTAAAATTTGTTTTAAAACGAAGAGACGTGTTCGTATCTCCTGTTGTTAGTGATATAGGAGTGAAGGTGCTGAGATTAACACTAATTTTTAAAGAATTTTTACTTAGGGTGAAAAAATGAAATATTTGATATACTTTTACTTTTGGTGAAAATAAAAAATTTCAAAAAGTCTTCACGGCTAAACTATTTAAGCTAAATCCTTGTGCTTGGCCTCATTTGCTGGCAAATTATTTTTACTTTTCTGCGAATAGTCCTGCAGATGCGATCATTAGACTCCAATGATTTTATCAAGATTTCCCAAACTCCTCAAGCATAAAAGAAAAACCTGATTTCTCCATTGGGCTAAAAATCCACATAAGAAAAATTAAAATTTTCGCGGATTTTTCCGATAGCACATATTAGAGAAGTTTATGCAACGCGCAACCAGTGTAGTTAGGGTTTGTAAAAATATAGTCGTTAGGTACTCAGATTGATTTAGACCAGTTTAGGAGGGCAAATATGTTACTAGGTTAATATGAATTTACCTCATTATATTTTTTGCCTTTATATCGGAGAATTTTACACTCCTATGTCTCGGTTTCTGAAGACCATCAGCGTTTCGTTAACCCTACCATTTATCTAGATGACGAGCCCCTCATCTATAAATTTTTACTTATGTTTCTATTGGCTTGAGTTTGGAGTGCCTATGTAAAACTTCTGGTGGGAATATATAGAGGTTGTCCTTGCTGGAGCCGGATGGTCGTTTTTCGTCTTCGTGGCTAGCACTTTGCTTCTTTTTCGGCTCTGCTCATCTCCTTCCTTGTTGAATCTTCTGGGCAACCTTGCGGTTTACCTGGGATGAGCTGCAAGACACGAAGCAGGGTCGTTCCTCCCACCACCTCGGAGCACGCACAAAAACCCCTCAAGAATCAGAAGGATTTATCACTTAGGAATCAATTACGCGCTACCTCGTGCCCCGGTCGCTGTCCCTGAATAGGGCTCTATCGGACGCATCCGACGTGGACGTCGGCACTAGCATCCACAGAACTACTCCAAGGACCCACGCTGCTGATATACCGCCACCCTACAAAGAAGGCCCTCCGTCGCCATCTGCCTTTCAGGTATCGCCCGCGCGGGCTGCCCCGGAAACCACTAGGTCTCCACAGAGACCGGCCACTATCAACCTTGCGTTAAATCACCTGCGGCCTTTCGACCTATTATATATTTTAACTTCATCTTATCAATATCATTTTGATAGTTTTGTTATATTTGTTCATAGGCATATCGTGAGGAGTTAATATATATTATATGGCTTATTAGCTGAATTTTTAAGCTATAATAATTTTTGGAAAAACTTGACCTTTTGTTCATTAATTTTCTCTACTTTAGAGTAATAAATGAAAAATGAATATTGATCCTATAAAACTATAAGTAAATAATTTCTCGACCGTAGTTTAAATTTTGCTAAATAATGTATAATCTTTATAATTATTATTTAATACGTTGGAGAATTGATATAATGAATATAACAAATCGTTTTAATGAATAATTAATCATTGTTGTAGAGGTAAAATTAGTTTACATGAGTAAATAAATATTATTTCTATATTTATTTCTAGTTATTTATTTGACCTACCAAAAATATGCCGTACCTGCGTTTTTTTACTAGTTCATTGCCGCTTGTTGGCCTGAGTTACAGAATTTAAAAAGTGTGCGAGTGAAAAAAGTTTTTATTTCACTTATTTAAAATTGGTGTGGAAAAAACATAACATTTTACATTTAAAAAAAAAATGCATAGACGGATACACACACAAGCTAAGATAAGAATAATAAGATACTGCAATATACTTCGTAGGTTTTTTATTTCTAGTTTTTCTTAATCTCATTCTGAGATAAATGAACTTCCCATTGTCTTGGCAAGTATTTTTCATTTTTAAATGCGACCATTATTAAACCATTAGAGCCTACAGGGTATTTAAAATATCCATTAGAAAATGTACGTGTAATTTCAATATTCATTTTTATAAGACTTTAAGATTCCCGATAATTATTCCTTTTAATGTGTTTTTATCAATTTACTTAGATATATTTTAAATCTATACAGTTGGTAGCTCTGATTCATAAAGTATTGTTTGACATTAAGGCGAACCGTCGACATATGAAGAAACCGTAATTTTCTCGTGTATATTACACTTATTTATAACTACTTTGTTGGAGAATATATATATTTTTTATAACGTTAATATCTAAATTTATGATTAAAAAACTAAATAAAATACAAATAAGTATAAGACTTTCATTTACGCGGTGTACTATAATATCTTTCGACTTTAAGGCCAGATTACCGCTAAAAATCAAGTTTCTATTATATTTCACGTTTTTACGACAAACACGACTACTGCTATTAGTCATATGCTCAGTTTATTTGTATGTAAGCCACATCTAACTTTATTTAGATGTGGCTTATACTATTTATATATATATATATTTATATATATATATGTGTATATATATATATATATATATATATATATATATATATATATATATATATATATATATATATATATATATATATATATATATACATTGTAGGAGAATGGCCCTTTTGATCAATCCACACCTGACACTACTTTTGTCGTGGTATACTTTGTGGTCGTGATATACTTCTTTGATGAACTATGCTTTGTTCTAAGAGTGCTAATTTTGTTGTTTTAAAGAAGAACCGCTTGAAACACGTAAGGATATAGAGAAACGCACAATAATTTCACAAAATAACTTATATTTTAAATTTAACAAGTTTCTACACAAAAACAAAACATGAACCACAAAAATACTCCGAATATTATAATACACAATAATTACTTAAATTAACTTGACCCTCTAAAATTAGCTAAATTTGATACGCACTTCAATATACAAGATTTAGGCTAATTATCTCTACTGGAGTTTAAATACCTTGTATGCTCTGGCGGCGAGTTTGAGTCTGACCTTGAACTCAATGAGCCCCAGACACCATAGGAATGTCGTAGGTCCTTCAACGCGTGCTTTGACCAGATTGTTGGAGATGGCCGAGATCAGGGGGTACTTTGACGAGTGTAGTGGATGGGTGCCACACGGTATTCAAGGGGGGTCTTCAAGGACGAGAACAATCACGGTGCTTGAGGCTGCTCCAAGGTAGGCTGGGCCTCTCTGGCGAGAGTAAGTCAAACTTGGTTCTTAAACCAAGTTAACTTAGAGTTCGGTGCGACCAACGGGTAACGGGCTTGAGGGGGAGCTTTTCTCCTTCGTTTCATAATTTCTCATGGGCGAGGACTGTACACGGGGAGGGTCTTCTTCAGGGCGAGGATCGAGGAGGGGGGGTTTCTCTGATGAGAATAAGTTGAACTTGAATAAGTTAACTTAAGGTCGGTTTGGTACCCAGGAACTAGCTCTAGGATGAGCTTCTCCTTAATTCCAGTCTTCCTCATAGGCGAGAATAACGGAGGAGGGTTTCTCTGACGAGAATAAGTTTAACTTGGTTTCTCCACCAAGTTAAGTTATGAGGTGGTGTGGCCACCTGGTCACGGGCTCGAGGGGGAGCCTTTTCCCTCTTCCTTTCGTAATTCCTCAAGGGCGAGGAATTTGCCTGGCTTTTACAATGCTCCAGAATATAAGGAGTCTCTCTGACGAGAGTAAGTAGAACTTAAACATTTAACTTAACGTTCGGTTGGATAACCAGGGACTAGCTCGAGGATGAGCTGCTTCTTAGCCCCCTAGGTAACCCTGCCTCTCTTGCAGGGGACCTCGTAGTCTGGCAACTCAAGTATTCTACCTGTCCAGTCTCGGTAGCCCGGCTTCTATCCAGGGACTTCGTATCCTAGAGACTGACGTATTCTGCCACGTTTTTCCTAAGTGTTTCTTATTTATACCTCGTCACCCCCACTGAAGTAGGGGTATGACAAGCCCAGGAGGGTTCTTATTTCAACGGTTTTTCTCACCAAGTCTTACCTTGGCTCCCGTTGGACTTCGAGCTTTAGAGAAACGCGTTTCTAATCTCTTATTTGAGGTGAAATTGAATATGCTCTCGTAGAGAGATCTCGCAGCTTACAATCTTTCCGTTTTTTATAGCGACGAGTGACGAGGCTCTGTGGTTACAAGTTTTACCCTCGTTGCCTGGCCCGCATGTACTTCCGGTTACCTTCCCGTGTCTCCACTGGAAGAGAACGGGGGAGTGACGATTCTCCTACATACATATTTCAGATAAGGAGATCACTAAATATGATGAAGAAGAAGAAGGGAAATTGCAGCACTTAGGAAGAGGCCTATTTAATGCAGAGAGTTTCATTTCAAATCAAGATGGAGAAGAGCCATTGACAAGGAAATTAAGCCGTTATAATAGGTCTTTGTGGAGTAACTACACTTTGAGGTAAACCGTCAGTAGTTACGCAACGTTTTTGAACACTGTACTGAATCACGTGATCTTTTTTGAGTTGTGTTTCTGAAGACAAATAGCTAATCTAATTGAGAAAGAATATGCCGTCACCCCTAGCAAATAAAATAGAGTTCTAAATTTAGAGATAGAAGGTGGCCTTGTTTGGCTTGCACCTCCCATCAACTAAACAAAAAGCGATATTTGACCGGTGGCGATCATGTCCCAAAATTTCGTTCCAAGAATATTAGGAGAGACAGACTTTTAGCCAATTTGCACAATATCTATTTCAGCGATAATTCTAAAATAGAAGAAAGGTATTCAAAAGAAAAACTACAACCACTGTTTGACCACCTTCAGGAGAAATTCCCTCTCTGCCGAAAACTTAAAGAACATATGTCATTCAATGAAAACATGATCATTACTTTGGTCAAAATCATAGCAAACAGTTCATTCCAGAAAAACCAATTCGATTTGGGTTTAAAATGTGAGCGCTATGCTCGAATTCTTTACAGGAAAATCGACCTACAGAGCAGATATATTAGTTGACCTTGGGCTTGGAGTAAATTTTGTAGTAGAACTGATAAACAGAGCCTCAGTGTCCAACGATCATGGTTTCCTAATATATTTTGATATTCTTTTTACTGGTGTTCCTCTGATAGAATATCTAATGGAGAAATTTATCTTTTGTGGGTAACCTGCCGAGAAAATCTGACCTAACAATGCCCCTTGATTACAAAGAATGACATGTAGAAGAAGACCTGTGGAACGACTGATTTTGCAACCATTTACGTCATGCTGATCCAAAAGTGAAAGGGCAACGAATTTGGTCCATATGACATGGGTTCACCAAAACGCTACAAAAGCGATATAAAAGGTACGTAGAACTTCCACAACCTACAAATTACAAAAGATTTAACAAAAAATGGGCTATGTCTAGGTCATGGATGAAAAGATTGTGACATATAGAATAAAAATGCGCCAAAGAAAGTGGTCGTGGCTGATACTTTCCTACATGCTGTCTGCTACGATCATCAACGAACACAGTCTCATGGAAGTCCAAGGCAAGAATATTTCTTTCCTAAACCTTATTGATAATCTCTTTCAAATATACCTAAAAACATGTTACAGACTTTGGGAGATATGATGAGAAAATCCACTGGATTATTTATTTGGAAAACGGCAAGAAATGCAGACTTTATGATGTTAAAAGCAAATTTTTATGCGAAAAATGTAATGTTGCTTTACTTCCTAAAGGCTTCGAACAGTACCTTATACCTCCAAGCAGTTAAACCTAGAAATTGCTTTTTGTCTGTAACTCATTTAAAATGATTTTTTGGTCGCTAAGGCAAAAGGGGTATTGATATACACATGTCATTTCTCATAACTATTGTATGAATTTTTGTAAAAAATAATCAAATACATATATGTTTTTTTCCAACTTTATGTGAAAATATTTAAATGTTTTGGACAAAAATTAGACTTCCGTCACTATAGGTCAAGAAAGGCAGTCTAGTTGACGGGGCTCTCCAGGGGAGCGATTGGTTATACAAACACAATCACAATTAATATTTATTTAACAATTCAGGTAGAAATTCTCCTTTACTGCCTCAAGTCAGTGACTCACGGCTTGGGTGGATGGAGATCTTCTTGGAGGCTGATTAAAAGTTGGAACTTGGGGTGGAGCGAGGGTGGCAGCAATGGAGTTGCGCATATGACAATTGATTATTGCTCTATACCTTACCAATGTTTGCCAAGGGAATGGTTCTCGAACGTCCTGAGGTTGCCAAGGGTACTACCATACATACTCAGACAAGGATTCCTATCCGGGTTCAGTTTCCTTTAACTAGAGCTGCCAAAATTTATATTAAGAGTGTTCCTGCTCTAATGTTGTAGAAAAACAGCAGAAGATGAAATAAATCTCAATTTTAATTTATTTATTATAATTTTAACAACGATATTTATTACTATTATTTGAAAGAACACTTTGCACGAAATTCCTTACTCTAAATTGGAGACATATAATCTCAAGTTAGGTTATCTTAAAACATGTCCTGTGCTAGAGGTACAATTAAAAGTAGTGGCCTTGATTTTATAACCGAGAAAAAGTCTTGAATAATAAACATATAATAGGAATGTAATCACTACCTATATATGTGCCATATTTTCTTATGCATAAAAATTGCTTGATTTTCAGCCCAAGAATGATGGCAACAAAGAAAATTATCTTCTAACTTAAACCTTTCACTGATTTCTTTGTTCAAATTTCTAAAAGTTTTAAATAACTACGAAAATCAATAGAAAGGCACATTATATAACCATTTGTTTGACAGTGAAATCATTGCTACAGGAAGGTAGAGAAATATTGTCATGTAGAAGACGTTTTAATATATTATTTTTAGCCTTGAATATATTTGTTTTGTTTTTTCCATAGAAGATAAAATCAACTTGGTGAGGCCAAAGTATAATTTAACGTATTTTTAATAGAAATGTGTAAGTAACGTCACTCTTTTTAAAAATTGCAATATCCTGTTAAAGAGATGTTGATGTAGCCAGTGAATATGGTATTCATCAAAAGAGAACGATATTTAAAATAACTCACCCATATATCTATAATCATGCAGCAATAGAAAGAACTAGATCGCCATGCTTTGGTGAGATTTAACTGTTTGCATGAGAACACCATCCAATTTATTCATGGCTGACCTTTGAGAAAAATCGAATGGAGTAGAGAGAGGACCAACGTATTGAATTTAAACACAGTCCGTCTAAAAGCGCTAATAGCAATTGTCATACAATAGCACGATTTCACCGGTCGAGAACAAAGTGTAATTTTTGTTTCGATTTAAAAATTGTTCCCTCGACTGGTAAACATTTATCGATAAATTCTGATCGCGCAATCTTCTGAGGTCTTAATCCCAACGATTCTTATACCTTGTAATCTTTTGATCTCTCTTCGCTTATTTCGTCGCCATTTCGTCATAATGATTCTCCATTCTTCTCGATATCCCCGTCTTACCATGGTAATCAATGCATCTTTTCTCTCTACATTGTTGTAGTAAGTGAGGTTTTCTATCGAGTTCTAGTTTTACTCGCAATGAAATTCCATGTACTGATTCCAATATTATCGACGATAACGTTGCGTGCCATCTATTTGTAATAACTCTATTGATCAGTTAATACCTCACAAAACGAGTATTTTCTGCGCTATTTTATAAACTTCTCTTGCTATTTTCTAGCATTGACTCATGATATTTTGTTTCTTTTTTCAGTAATCATAGAAAAAGCAGTGTATTTTTTTAGAACTGAGAGAGTAATTACAGCTTTCCCAGTTTGAGTGTTCTTTTACATTCTCATTTGATGTCAAATATAATGGCAATTAACAAAAAAATGACCTAATAGAAGCCACCCAAGATGTCGCAGAGAATGTTTCTTCTGATTTTGAGATCATCAGTAGACAGCAGATTTTTTAAATTATTCAGAAAGGTTCCAATGTTCAGGAGCTCTTGGACAGTTATTTTCCTCAGCGAGAATAACCCCACCCGACCTGTAGGTTACCCTTGATTTGGATAGGTCTACGGGAGCACAAGCCCTACTGAAAAAAACTGTGAGTAGGGTCCCACATTTGGTGTCTTTCGACAAACAGGATGTTTGGCAGACCTCTTCAGCCTCTCATAGTCGATACTCTTCCTGATTAACTCTTGCCACTATCAATTCTGTGTAAGGCTAAGCTGTGGGGATAGGCCCAGCGCAAGCCCTTCTCCACATTAATCCACTCATTGCGCAAGCACAGCTTCACTCATCTTTCCTCTTTTTCTTTTTCTTATCTCTCATCTCTCTCTTTCACTCATTTCTCTCACTCTCCCTTTATTCAATCATAGACCTTCACACACTCAGCCCTTCATTAACTATTTATCATATAAAGGGTTAATGAAGCTTAAGTCGTCTTCGTATTCGTAGGACAGCTATAACAACATTTAAATGATGCCAGAAAAGTGTTTAATCATAAGAAATCTATGTTTTAGTAATTAATATATGAGAAATACATGAAACGTAAGTAATTACTTATTGTTTGACAAGTGTTTCATATTATAAAATAATACATGGACAGTAATATAAGGGAGAAAAATTAAAAAGTTATTTAATCACAAAGAAGCCTCCGAAAATCCTGTAACAATTTAGTGTTTATTCAGTTGTTGCAAAAATGCTTGGAAGTTTCCGATTCAGCAACAAGTTGCTCACCGCAATTTGGAGTCGAACACAACCTGAAAACCATAAAACAAATATTAAAAGGCAATCAAACTCTACATTGTCGAACCCTCGAAGTATTTTGAAAATTTCGATGAGCTGACCACGCAGTCTACGGGTTTCCAACGAGAACAGATCTAATTCCCTTAGTCTATCCTCATAACTTTTATGTCGGATAGAGGGAATCAGTTTGTTTGCCCTAGCTTGTACGCGTTCCAACCTTGCGATGTACTTTCGAAACGAAGGACTCCAAAATTGTACGGCATACTCCAGGTGCGGCCGAACCAGGGAGTTGTACAGACAAAGTACTATCTCCCTGTTACGGTATCCAAACTGGCGCTTTATGTAGCCCTAACATCCTTTGGGCTTTCTTCTCTGCCTCGATGCACTGTTTCGAGAACTTGATGTCGCTAGTGATAGCAACACCCAAGTCCTTCTCAGTGTCACTCGATTCAAGAGCAGTGCCCTTAAGGATATAATGAGATTTGGGATTTCTGTGGCCGATATGCATTACTTTGCATTTGTTCACGTTGAAAGGCATTTGCCACGTGTCCGACCACTCCCCAATCTTCCAAAGATCTTCCTGCAGGCGGGCAGTATTTTCATCCTTTGCAACGTTCATACCAAGCTTGGTATCGTCGGCAAATTTGGAAATCTTGGCAACCATGTCACCGTCCATGTCGTTGACGTAGATGATGAATAGTAGTGGTCCCAGGACAGAACCTTGAGGCACTCCGCTAGTAACGGGCACCCACTCAGAAGCCTGTCCATTCACCACCACCCGTTGCCGTCTGCCACTTAGCCAGTTCTCGATCCAGCCGGCTACTTTTCCGTCTATGCCCAGCGCTCGCACTTTCCGGAGAAGGCGGCGGTTTGGTACCTTATCAAAGGCTTTCTGAAAGTCTAAGTAAACCACATCCACCGCCTTGTCCCGATCGTGCTCACTGAACACAAAGTGGAAGAATTCCACAAGGTTCGTCAGGCATGACCGTTGCCTTCGGAAGCCGTGCTGGGAACTCCCCAGTAGCAGGTTTGACTCTAAATACGACGTTATTTTCTCCACCATCATGCTTTCCATGAGTTTACCGACTATCGCAGTCAGACTGATAGGTCGGTAGTTTGACGGATGGCTGGGGGCTCCTTTCTTGAAGATCGGAGTCACCTCCGCCTCACGCCAGTCTCTAGGAACGCATGCGGTCCGGATTGACATGTTAAAGATAGCGCACAGATGTCGTGATACTTCATCGCACACTTCCTTTAACACCTTGGGTAGAAACCCGTTCGGTCCAGGGGACTTATTCGTCTTTAGGTCAGCGATCTTTTTCTTTATTTCTCCTTCGGTGAAGTCCATTGCCTCCAGCTTTTCCCACGAGTAGGAATCCGTGGGCTGGGGGATGGGACCACACTCTTTAGTAAACACTGAGGAGAAGTAGTCATTGAGAAGGTTAGCATTTTCTGCATCTGACTGAGTTAATGCACCCTCCTCGTCCACTAAGGGCCCAATCCTACGATGGATTGGTTTACGGCTATTTACATAGCCGAAGAACTCCTTGGGATTCTCCTTGCAGAGTCTCGCCACTCGGAGTTCCTCAGTACGCTTAGCCGCCATTATGCTTTTCAACTACTCATTTAGCTCTACTTGTTCTTAAGTGTCAGTCGCTACATTTTTCCTCCCGATAAAGATTAAAATTGAAAATCTAATTTAAAAATAATTTCCAGAAAAATTTTGAATATACAAAAAAATAGAATAAAAAAGCAGCCATGGTTAAATTGTTATAATTTTTTATTAAATTTCTGAACTTCACTAATAATAATAATAATATAAAGAATAATAATATGAAAAATAATAATAATATAAGGAATAATAATAAGAATAATAACATTGTGGACAACAACAACTTAAATTCGGATGGAAAACCAAGAAGATCCACGGCAAATACCCTCAACGATTCAACAACCGGATGTAGACCAGAAAGAGACACATAACTGGCTAGGAGCTAAAGCACTGAAGGCTTTATCCTAGCAGCCCAGGCCTAAAGTCTCCCTACACGATGGTACCAACAAAACATTGTGAAAAAGAGGGATGCTGAGTCCAAATACAGATTCTGTGGAAGGTTTGATGAGACCATAGACCACCTCTTATCAGGTTGCCCTGAATTGGCTAAAACAGAGTATATCCACCGCCGCAACAAAGCAGCCACTTACATCCACTGGAACAACTGAAAAAAACATAACATAGAGGTCTCTGGCAAGTGGTATGAGCATGTGCCCAAGGCATTTATTGAAAACGATAATGTCACCATCATCTGGGACATACTTATTCACACAGACAGGACTATAGCAGCCAATAGACCTGATATATTACTAAAATAATAGAAGGATAAGACCTGCCTTCACATAGACATGTCCTTACTCCTTGACATCAACACCTCAGTTAAGACTAGCGAAAACTTCAACAAGTATAAAAAATTGAAGTTGAGCGGATGTGCAGGCTCAAAATCACAACAATCCCTGTCATTGTAGGAGTCCTTGGAACCATCAAAAAGGGCTTAAATAAATACCTAGACCAAATATCTGGCAACATCAAAATCAAGGAACTCCATAAAACCAACCTAGTCTCCACCTAGAGAATGCAGACTTGTAAACTAAAGGAATAATAATAATATCTTGATTTTATAATACTGCAAAAACCTGCCAGATCATTGATTAACTAAGTAAAAAAATAGTTTACAATTTTTTCCCTTCTTTCAAAAAAATACTCTTCTAAAAATATAGTTATAAATTAATAGCTCATTTTTAAATTAGATGTTAAAAGAATAGGTTCTGACTTTATGACAATTTATTCTGAACCAAATATAATGTCTCACCCAAGATCGGATTTACTTGAAGAATTTAGTCGAATTTTGTAGAAAAACCTGCTCTCTTGGTCCCCTTCTTTTACCTCTCAAATTCATTCACGAACTTCTTTTTATAAGACTTTATAAGGGAGATTCGGTCGTTTAGTTTTGCTAAGCAAATTTAATCAATAAAAAATCCCTTATGTTGTTTTTTGCCCAAGCATTACTTAAAAACCGTTTTTCCTTGGAGAATTTAATAGCTCTGCCCTCCCTCAACGAGCATCCTATCGCTTTCCCCTCCTTTGTATATCTTACTCTTGAAGTATTTATTTTAGGGAACAATAAATATTTTATAATACCAAACTCTATTTTCATTGTAAAAGATTTACTCCCTTAGGAAATATATTCGACAAGGAAAAATTATATTTTTACGCAGGTTATTCTCGTCAGAGGAAACTTTAAAAAAAACCTTTGAAGTCTTATGTAGGCTCATTATTTTTGCGAGAATTGTTTTCGACTTTTCTTTGGTGTTTTTTATTTTCCCTTGTATTGCTTTACTTCATATTAAAAACTTTCCTAAACAGAGAGAGAGGAAAACAAATTCGAAAGAAATGAGAGATGTTAATTGAAAGTACAATGGAAATTTATCAATCAAAGTGATTTTTTATTCAGTGGCAAGTAAGAAGAAGTTTGAGTAAATAGAATTGCTAAGTAATTTTAGTGCGCTAATTATGAGTAATTGGGGGGCATTAAATTTGATGAATAGGATTAGGTGAGTTAGAATTTATGAATAATACTTCTTAAAATTATGAATAGGGAGAGAATGTTGTAAAGGCACAGATACCATACTATTTATTTCAGTTATTACGTAAAATCTCAATATCATAAGTCCCCATTCATACTGATCATGTTCAGGCAATTAATTGGAATGACGCATTCTTACATCGGTCGTATTTCAATATTTGGAAAATCATATTAAACATTTTTTGACTTATCAAAATGAGTTATCTCAACTGAAAAATCGCTTGTTAACTTCGAAATTGAACGAGATAAAAAAAAAATTAAAACTAAGTACCTAATGACTCAGTTGATTTGAATGCATTGTTTTTAATAATGCAAAACGAACCGTCAATCAAGAAATAGGAAAATTGCATTCCTTATTCATTTTACCCTTTTCGGCAAAAAATATATTTCCGGGTTACATTATCTGGCAGTGACCGAACCATTTAGAATCTAAAAATAGGGTGTTGCAATAAGACCTCGATATCAATTATATTGCCCGTCCAAATGTGGGAGGTCTTATTAACGTACCCAATGCATCTACACAAGGGATTGCGCTTGTTCCTACGGTTCCTCATGTTAAATCAGGTATAAAGTTCGTCTTTATTGCCCTGCCTTCAGGATGCTACCAAATATTTCCTAAGATCGAAGATATGAATCGTGAATCACTTGTTGATCAAACCTTTACCAAAGCCTCAAGTGGTGGAAGGGCTTGAATGTTCCAATGACTCGAAAATCGATGCCATTGGGAGTTTCAAATTTCTGGAAGGGTCACCCAAGGAGGTAAAGACGTAGATGAGGTTTCAGACTAAAATCCATCAACAGCATAACCACAATGGCGGGTCAATCAGATATGAGCCATATAAGATTCCTATGTTTGGCTCAGGCGGAAGAGGGCAGCTTCCAGCGTGTAGGCGCAACAAAGACGGGCTTTGATAGACGAAGAACCAGGCAGGCCGATGCCGCCAGCCTTCCTGAAACCGCATGTCTCGTTGGTTTGAGCCACAGTGTACACACTAATGGCCAAGCGCGTGCGCATGCCCGTTACTAAGCCACGATTCCCCAAACCAAATTCCTCAACGAATGGCATTTGTCTCTGTTTCCTTTTCGGCCTTTCTTCTTCCCTCGAGGAGACCGGATCACTGAGGACAAAACCAATGCTCCGAGACTAGCTGGAACCGACGACGACGAAAAAGACGATTTTAACTGAGGAATAAGAAGGTGTTACATGAACTGAACAGCTTCTTTCTTCCTTCCCCAAGAGGATTATTAAAAATGACGCTATGTCCATTCGAAACATTCCTGGAAATCTTTGTGATTCTGGAAGGTAAAGGGATTCTCGAATCAAGTCAGAAAATGTATCTCAGCATAGTTTTTTCGTAGCAATTTGATATTTTACTACTTCGTTCTACAAATTCAAATGTCCATTAACTTCGATAAAAGCTCTTCGCTCATTTAAGTCACCAAATATAACAAAAAGTCTTTAAGTTACATTAAACTAGATCTAAAAGAATGAAATATCAATTAATTTGCAAATGATTCGTTATAAAGACACACTTGAGAAGAAATCTACAGCAAACTATAATCATTTTTACAATCAATGAATCTATGTACTTCAATTTCAGGTTAAATATTGATTGAAACCAAAACTTTATCATAATTATAATCTCATAATCCTCCTAACCTCTTTTATTTAAAATAGGTAAAAGGCGAAAGAAACCCACTGTAAACTGCTTTGTAAATTTGAATAAACGCTCTACGTGAATACTTCCTGGTATTACATTTTTAAGGTTGACCTTACTTTTTTAAGGTTGGCCTTACGACATCTGACTGTCTCTGTTACACATTTAACAGTCTACGGAAGAGGAACTTGACCATGATTGGAGAGAAAATAAAACGCTTCTGAATGTTCTCTGCAGCAGGACGAGCGACGTCTTCAAAAAACATGCAACATCAATTTTGACTCAGTGGATTTAAATAAAAGGAGGAGCTCAGATAATCGGCGCAATCGATTTCTGTCCTAAAATAGAGGAAATAATGAAAAGAAAATATGTGATTTGCGATTGAATAAATGAAGAAAGTATTACCTTACCCCTGTGCCATATCCACCAGGACGTCGGCAGCCAAGGACTTCCATCTGTTCCGCCTAGTCTTGAAAATATCCCTGCTACCCTAGTCTTAATTACTACTCCATCTAGCCTAGACCTAGTAAATAGCCTTGCAAACCTCGTCCTACTTAATACCATTGCTTACTCAGTAAATATCCCTGCTAACCTATTAGTAGTTACTAGGCCTGCTTCTCTAACCTTAGTTAATTTCCAGGCCAACTTGTCCCAATTTAATAACCCTGCCTGCCTAGTTTTACTTAATAGACTTGGTATATTAGACCAAGTTAGTAACCATGCTAGTCTAGTCTTAGTTAATAGCTCGCTTCTCCTAGTCTTATCGAAAAGCCCTGCTAACCCTACTTTATGAAAATTTAATAGCCCTGCTAGTTCAGCATAGTTGATAGCCCGTCTACCCTTGTCCTACTCAATAGTTTTGCTACCCTAATCCTAGTATTTGACCTAGGTAGCCAAGTCCAGTTAATACTAAGCATTCCTTGCCCTAATTGCCAGATTATTTAGCCTACTCTTAATTAATCCGTCTCTCTACATAAGTCCTACGGCCTATTTTGCTCTAGCAACAAGATTTATGTCTATAAAAATATTTCCATTGATTATTCTTTATTAAATTACTCTTGAACTATATTTTTCATATACCGATCTTTTAGGTCTAAGCTACAGAAAACCTTATAGCTGAATCTTTTTCTTACACTCTAAAAACAACTTTTTTTTATAAAAATTTTCTTTTTTATAGAAGTAAATACCAGACAAAAAAACTGTCATGATTTAATTCTCACTCATTTTATGATTTATCATTTTTTTTTTTTATTCTTAGATAATGAGTAAGTATAAGTTGCGGAAAAATGATAAATCTTAGAAATTGCCCTTAAAGAAGTTTCAAATATAAGAAAAAAGCAGCCCTAACGTATCATTTTCTAACTATAAATCAATTCTTATTAATAAGTTTGGTCTAGACTTTCACTCTAACGCTTATTAAAAAGTCACCCAATTCTTCAGTGAACGCGTTCGTGACTTACTAACCCGATGCGAGAGCTGCATGTTCGATCGCGAACCGGGCGTCTGATGTTCTGAATACACTTTGGAAGTCAAGAATGATTCCCTGTACTTGTGGAATCGTTCTGTGTGAGAACTCGAAGCACTCTCAGAGAACCCACGACCTTCTTTAGAACAGCGGTATGAATTTCTCCAAACACCAGCCCTGTACTTTATCCTCTCGATGTACGAGTATAAATAAGCCCTGAGAAATAACTGTGATCAATACGTCTTTGTTTGAGTCTCTCGACACATGATTATGAGTGCTTGAAGGCTAAAAAACATCAGAATTCTTTTGAAATAGTGAAAAATATTTATTTAATATTTTCGTTTTCTTTTACTTTTTTCAGGTGGTCCCTATTTTCTCCTGATCAAGATTAAAAAAAAAACATCTATTTTAAGAGTTTGCTAAAAGATTTGAATATAAAAAAAAAGAATACACGACAACTCATTTTTCTTGGCAATCAAGTTCGAGGTTCCACATATCGAAAAGTTGTTTAGCCGAAGGTCCGCCTCCAATCGAAGAGAGGATACATATCTCTTATTCTGGTATTTCCTGAGATGCCAAAGGTAACCATCTATCTAATTTGGTATGGTTAAGATTGCACATAAGTAGAAAAAGCGATTATACATATTTACAATCTTAAGCATACATTAACTGGAAAGTGCCAAACCAGTCATAAAAGGCAGTAATTATATTTCGGGAAATATATTAGAATGTATCTCCATTAGCGCCTTCCCAAATTTCAACCTTAGCCCTGGTTTGTTCATGATAGACCCCATTATCACTACATGCATAAAATCTCAAATAAAGTTGTTTCATGAATTTGTACCCCCTAATTAAGGTTCAGAAGTGGATAGTATAATCCCCTTTTGAACTATTTAAGGCAATGTACGAGGGGCGGTCAATAAGTTTTGCAATTCGGATATAAGGAAACGAGATATGAGGAAAAGTGTTTTATTATTTCTCAATATAACTACCCTTGACTTCAATGCACTTGCGCCACTTGTCCCTGAGGCTTCGAATTCCCCACAACCAGAAATCTCCTAACTGCTGTTTAATCCACTCCTGGACGGCGGGCTGGATATCTTCACCGTTTCCAAACCAGCGTCCACACAGTGCAGCCTTGAGCTAGCAAAATAAAAAGTAGTCAGTAGGGCCAGATCTGGACTGTAAGGGGAATGATTGAACTCCTGGAATCCGCACTCGCGCAGGGCAGCTTGTGCAACTCTGGCATTGTACTTTGACGACGTTGAAGTCGATCATGGGGCGTGAGGTTTCGTGAAGTTTCTAGGGACCCAACGGGCAGAGACCTCGGTGATGTCTAAATTGTCGTGGATGATGTTGATAACACTTCCATGCCATATTCCAAGTTCTCGCTCGATTTCTTCGACCTTGACCCGTCGATTTTCGAGGATCATCCTTTCAACTCGGGCCACATTTCCTCGTTGGTCACGTCTGACGGGAGTCCTGGATGGATGTTATCTTCAAGGGACTCACGACCATGACGGAACTCCCTATTCAAGCAAGCAATACCTGCATAGAAAGGGGCGGTGTCGGTGTATATTGCAACCATGCGTTCATGGATCTCTTTTGCATTCCTGCCTTCTTTGGTCAAAGGTTTGATCACTGCGTGGTGCTCAACCTTTTCCATTGTTGAAAAATTTGTGACTGACGATCTGCGATCAGCTACTGCTTCTTAAATAGACGAGGCAGGAGCGTGCGGCTGCAGGTCCTGACTTGTCATAACTTGTCCTAACACCCCCACAAACAGCCTTTCCACTTTCTCTGTTTTTGCCCGACCGATTCGCAAACCTTATTGACCGCCCCTCGTATGTCCAGCCTCCTGGTCATTCCTTGAAAAGGTCTTTAGGTATTTATGGGTAAAAGTCACGAGAGGTAACACGTGGATAAGTATAAACATTTGTTTGTACCAGGTACAGAAAAAGTATCTTAGGGCACTCAGAATATGTAGTCCTAACTATATAGACCAAAAATAGATAGCCTTCAATCTATGTTACCCAAAATATTTTGGGGAAAATTCTATGTATAAAGCTAAAAAAACATTCTATAACCGCAAGTTACGGAAAAGAGAACCTTTACACAACATATTACATTAACCCTACCATCATAATTTCTTGTATGTAGTACCAATGTTAAAACAACTTGATATAAATGTAATTTTTAAATACAATTATACATCAAAAAAAGGTTAGTAAAACACAGCCCAAAGACTGATAATAATGTATTATACATATTATACCTTGTTTGGTGTTTAATTTAGTTAGTAATTTAGATTGTAATGTAATTTTTAAATACAATTATACATTAAAATATATGTTAATAAAGCACAGGCCAAAACTGATAATAATGTAACATACATATTATACTTTGTTTGGATTGTAATTTAGTCTATGTAGGTCAAATTTCTAAAAATATCTCTGTAAGAATTAAGCGACATCAAAATGCTGTATCAAAGGGATATACAAATAATGCTTTGGACGTCGACAGGCTTAATATGGGTCACCAGATTAACTGGTCAAAAGCAGATACCATAATGCATATAAATGATTTTATTAGCAGAAATATCTTTGAATCATTTCTGATCTCCATCACAAACGAGAGAAATGTTAATATTAGCCTCGGTTTGTTTTATTTAGACCCAGTTCTATCTTTTTTCTCAAATTAAACTTAGCAAATTAAACCCCCTACTTTATGGGAAAACATTGCGTTGTATAAATACGGTGTCTCTCTATTTCCTAAACCATTGTGAGTTTGAAAATGTTAAGATAACACAAGTGTATATATATATATATATATATATATATATATATATATATATATATATATATATATATATATATATATATATATATATATATATATATATATATATATATATATATATATATATATATATATATATATATATATATATATATATATATATATATATATATATATATATATATATATATATATATATATATATATATATATATATATATATATATATATATATATATATATATATATATATATATATATATATATATATATATATATATATATATATATATATATATATATATATATATATATATATATATATATATATATATATATATATATATATATATATATATATATATATATATATATATATATATATATATATATATATATATATATATATATATATATATATATATATATATATATATATATATATATATATATATATATATATATATATATATATATATATATATATATATATATATATATATATATATATATATATATATATATATATATATATATATATATATATATACATGTATCTGAATGTAATGTCCCGTAGGAAAACTGATAAGGTATTTACGAGTACTTTCGTACTTTATTTAAAGGAAAAGGAGATAGTCTAAAGAGGAAGATTAGGAGAGAAACCAGAAGGAAGCAGATACTTTGGGGGAAGGGGGCAAGGAAAGAAATAAAATAATGTTAATACAAAACCAATGAGATAATTCAATCGACAAACCGGGTACCCATTACAATGAATATAGTAAACAAAACTAAGAACATAAGTCAAAACTAATTTATTTAAGAATAAGTTTTTTGATGACAGCATCAATTTTATAAAGGACTTTGGAAATGTTAAAGTTATCGAATTAACTTATACATGAACATTGAACAATGTTTCTTTTCATAGCGTCATTTGAGGGAATTTTTTTATGAATTTCAATCAATTAAGTGGTCATTTTCGGCCATATGAACAAAATTCGCAGTGTTGTTTTCAGCTCTCCTCACATTGTATTTATGCTGATTAATACGAACAGATATTTGCTTTCATGTCTGTCTAAAATATTTACTTGAAGACACAGAACGTTCTACTGGATATATTTTTTAATAGTTGACTCGTATGTGAAAGCAACTAAAATGTGAAACGTTTTTAAAGGAGGAGAAAAGTCAATGGAACAATCAGAGAAGGGTAGAACCAGAATGCTTTTGGCATTAAAATGGATAGTAGGAACTGTATTATAGAACCTCTTTTTGGCAGAGGAAAGACAATTTTTTAAAAAATAGATACAGGTAACATAGTTTCTGGCCAATTTCGCAGATATTGGAGAATTCCAAATCCATATACTCAAGGCTAACATCACGTAAATCATGTAGAAATATGAGGAAAGAAACGGAACGTTTGACTTCAGGACTATGCGTAGAGTAAAAATGATTATAAGAGTTGGAATTAGTATGTTTGCGATTGATGAAGTATTCAAAAGTAATCTGAGTTGTATGAATTAAAAATCGAGAAAGGGATGGGTTCTATTATTTTCAAACTCATGGATGAATTTAATGGAAGGGACAAGTGAATTAAGTTTGAAAAGAAAGCTATTAACAACATTAGAATTAGGCCACAGGCCAATGGCATCATCAATATACCTGCAACATAAAATAGGGAAGTCAAAGATAGGGAGGAGTCTTGCCTTAAAGAAATCCATATATTAATAAGAAATAACAGTTGAATGGCCGTTAGTTACCCTTGGCTAATCCAAAGTTCTGAATAAAATTTTACCTTTGAACGAAAACTTACAATTTTTGTTACAAGTTGGAATGAGGATAATGAAAATAATAGCAGGGACAGGAAGATCAATATTTGGTAACTCATCATTAAGGAAATTGAACCCATCTTCAACCGGAACCTTGGTAAATAATGAGCAGACATCGAAACGAACTAAAGTTGAGTTATGGAACGGTCAATATTCTTAATAAGTTTCCAAAGTTTGCGAGTGAAATTATATTGTTTTTGCGGCCATAATCAATATTCTTCTTCGACCAATCTTTTAATAAATTTAGGAGAGCCAGATTTTATTTCTTAAGTTGATATTAGCAACATCTTTGAGAGGAATGCATATTTGGGGGCACTTAGATTTCGTTAAAGCTCTAGTTCTGGCTTATATCTTATTCTTAATACCCTAGTAAGCTATATAAATTCCAAGTGTGAGTAATAATTGATCTCATATAGTTAATTAACCATCAGGAGTATTTTAAAAATTAGGTCCACTGTCCAATTTCTATACACACTACCGCTCATCTAAGTACGTAAAAGCTATGGCCATGTGCAGCTATGAGCAAAATATATATTCTTGGGCAAAAATCTCAAAATCATTAAGAGAAGAAACGTTTCCTCCTTCGCACATCTGAAAACGATGCAGTCAGTAAAGCTTTACGATACCACATTAAGATTAATGACCGTTCCCCTCCTCCACGTTTGCTTAACCTGCTACGATTTTTGATAATAATAACACTGCAATAAATAATAAGGCATATACAGTTTTTTTTTTCTAAGTACGCTAAATAGTATTTGCGTTGGGGACCAAAAATAAGTTTTAAACATTTGAGACCCAATCATCTCGGAGATCTTAGGACGAAAATATCAAGGAGAGAGCTGTAAAGTGTAGTATATGGAAGAAAGACGACGCGTTGAATATATATATATATATATATATATATATATATATATATATATATATATATATATATATATATATATATATATATATACATATAGCCACACATCTTCGTGTGTCAAATGATGCTAAGAGGGGCTGGGATTTAAAATTAATTATATACAAAAATGTTGGCCAAGCTACGCCTGAGAGCCCCTTGCGGAAGGATGTTAGAGAAGGAGACGAATCGAACTTAATCATTCTTCGAAGGAAAAAAGGGAAACGATTTAACAAAAAATCTACAAAGAAACTGATTTGGGCCGAAAGAGGTCGCTAAAACCGATGACTGTAACAAGGAAAAGGAATAGATAAAACAATTTCTCGAAGTTGTTTCTGATAAATCTACACATCATTCCTGACATATAGGTGGATCTTCTTGTGACCAGTATGTGCAATTATGAAAATTAATTATAACATGGAACTTAAATATACTCTCTACAGATTAAGCCATTTTGTCCGCTCATTGACAACTTCTATTTTTTCTACTCCAAACTCTTGGCAAAATGTATTCTGCGGTCCGTATCTTCATAATTCAAGGCCAGTTAATAATCTCAGGATTATTCAAGGCAACTTATTAATCTGAGGATGTGAGATTTCCATTTTCTCCTCTTCACAATTCTTACGACACGTAATTTTCTTTCTAACTTTGCCCTGTTTGAGCATCATTGTGTCATGAGTATACTTGGAATCGGTCGAATACCTGTACTGCCTCATAATCACTGTTAACATAAGTTGTTGTCTTTGGATAGCAAGACTATTTTACGTACAGTACCGTATACTTATAATTTCTCACCCATTGATGATAATGTAACGCTATACCACTTAATCATCCTGCACTTTACGCTATGTCTCGTTCAGAGTGACAATTTAATAAATTATTATGTGATGAAAGAGAGAATTTTGAGGGTATCTATAGTGTAGTTATAATGTGGGGTGAAACCGCTCTTTACAGAAGCTTTCAGCTCTGGATGTGTTCAAAGAGTTTATTCATTTGTCATGTCATCTCAAGAATGTTGTTTACAGGCCGACGCGTGGATCAGCGGTTACAGCTGCGTTCTCAATGGGGAAATGCTTTAAAGCCACAAATAACCTCAGCGCTTGTGGCAGATGGAGAGACGCAGGCCTTCTGGAGAAAATGATCTAACCACGGGACAGGGAAAGAATGTTTCTTCTACTCTTCAGGTGACTCTGGGAATAATTCGCATTGACGAGGGATGAGTCATTGCGTGAATCCTTTGACTCAGGGAAGTGCTTGAGGTAGTTCACTTTGGGGGTATTCCTCAAGGGCGAGGACTATCTCTATGTTTGGGGATACACCAGGATAGGGAGTTTCTCTGATGAGTGTTAGTTAAACGTGCTTCTTAAATTAAGTTAACTTGAGGTTCAGTGTGACCACCAGGAACTGGTTCCAGGGTGAGCTTCTTCTAAGTTTCTCTTGTTGATCTGCCGGGCACTTATGCCGGTCTTCGCTGTCTAGATCTTTCTAACGATCTACCTCTGCTAGCCTTCTAAATTCAGTGTAAACACCCGGAACTGGCTCCAAATGAGCTTCTTCTAAGTCCTTTCTGTTGGTAGCCGGCCCTCTTGCCGGTCATAGTCGTCTTCTTGACTAACGTAATCTACCTTGTTTTTCCAAGATTATTGGATTTTATACTTCGCTGCCCACCTGGGGGTAGGTGATGGAAGAAGGGGAGGCATGGACGGCTGCTTTAAGTATCCTCCTCTAACAGTTTTTCTCAGAGCCTCTTTCAGCTAGCCCGGAAGGGAAAGCTTCTGGCTTTCGGACGACGCTCGTCTAATTTCGCATATGCGGTAAAATTGAATATCAGTTTTTAGGGAAAATCTTACTGTTTTAACCCATCTTAGGCTCACTTGAGGCCGCCATGCGATGATTAGAGCATTACGTGTTTTTTGGGGCGGCCTTTCAGGTTCTCCTTACGGTGAGCGGAGAGAAGGTGGGAGGATAAGTGTTCGGGCTACCCCACCTCTACTGGCAGGATGTTGTGGTTAAAGACTAATGACTCAATTGTGAGGATATGTTATCGATTCCCTTATAATATGGATCATGTAAATCACTTATTCATTGAACCTTTACCAAAGCCGCAATTAGTTGAAGGGCTTGAGTCTTCTAATGATTCCAAGAGCGATGCCCCCGGGGGTTACAAAGTCCTGAAAGGGTTACCCAAGGTGGTAAGGTCGTGAATAAAGTTACAGACTCAACGCAACAACAGCAAGACCTCAACGGTGGACCAAGCAGACATGGGCCATATAAGATTCCTATTTCTGTCTCCTGCGGAGGACGACAGCACCCAGTGGGCAGGTGCGAGAAAGGCTGGTGTTGATATACCAAGAACCAGGCAGCTCGATACAAGCAGCCTTGCCGAAACCGCATGTCTCAATGTTTTGAGCTGCCATGGACGCCTTAATGGCCAACGGCATGCGGGAGTCCGTCTAACAGACACGATCGTCTGAACCAAATCCGCAGTGAATGGTAATTGTTTCTGTTTTATTTTCTAAGTTATATCCGACGCTAACATCAGCCGAGGAATCCGGATAACTGACGACCAAATAGAACGTTTAGAAGTTAGCTAAGCAAAATTTCCGTTATTGCAGTATTTCAACGAATACTGGAGAAATATATTTTTGTTTACACGGTTACAGAGTTCCCAATTACGCGAAATATGTCACATTGATTGCTTAGTTTGCTATATATATTTATTATTTCCATCGTTATAAATAATTTCCAACTTAGATTTAGTGCTAGAAAAGTATTATTAATCGTCGACACATCAGAGCAAATCCTACCGGTAGTCGGTCATACTGATTAAATAATTTATAAAACATATAAATTATTATATTGGGCAAATAAATAAAATTTAATGAACTCTTCATTGCAATATTTTAACCAAAGCTGTCGTGGTTCGCAAAAGGTTTGTTTCAAAACAAACCTGTTAAATTTCGCACAAATTTTAATTTTTCGAGCCTAATTAACTATATATATTATTTATTCTGTGGTCATCGATATCTAGAAAATATTTGCATTAATAATCGTATTTTGATGTTTTTTTCCTTATAATTAATTTCAACCTGTGTTATAAAAGATATTTTTATTTGGCAATATACCCGAGCACAGCCTATCGGCAGTCATCCCATCCTATTGGATGATTTATATAAGCTATCGATAATTATGTAATATTTAACTTAATTTTTTTCGAATTATTGTTAAATTGCAACGACTATTTCGGACAACTGTACAGTTACCTCATTTATTGATGTCACATTTTTAACAAACTTTGGAGAAGGCAAGCAATATCTGGCATCTATCACATCATCCAAGAACATTCCCATGGAATCAAAGTGGTTCCAAAATGTATTTCATCAGTCGCTTTTTCCAACATTTTATGAAAATTTAGTGATGATAACTGTATACTACAGCATGATGGCGCACCTTTTTACAAAGTGAAAGCTATAACAAAGTTTAGGGCTGAAAATAAAATCGGACTTTTGGAATCTTAGAAGGAAAGTTCGCCAAATGTATACGACATAAATAAATAATTTTTGGACGATAACACTGCTGAATAATCTATTTGGTGAATAGACAAAAGTACATTTTTCTACCTCATTCAAGCAAACTGAATTCAAATCTGAAATCAGATTCCCTCTAAATTATACAGATTTTGCGTAATATCAATAAATAATATTATACAATAATTTTCATTTTATCACACCTATCATCATGCCCTGAAGTAATTTTGAATCATCCTTTTGCGTTATTAAGAGTAAAGCAGGTTTTTATTTGCACAAACATTTTATTGCATATGAGAACAAACTTAAATTGCACATTAGGTTTACAAATAGTGTAATCAAATAGATGCTAATTTATTAATGACCGTACATCAGGCGGGAGGACTTTTTGATTTCAATCAGGCAAAAGTTGGTGTTTGTAACTCTTTCTCTCGTAAGTCTTCTCTGGCTGATCTCTTCTAATCGTCCAGCAGCAGTAATCCACCATCATGTGTCTATCCCAGTGTCCTTGGTAGCGCTCATCCATTGTCATCAAATCCTAATGAAAGCGTTCCCTTTGTTTGTCGCTCATGGCTCCCAGATACTTTGGAAATCGGTAGAGGTGACTATTTAGGAAATGCAGCTTCACACTCATGTTGCATCCTCGAGCACGATATGCTAAAAGGATAAGAGGGTCGGTCAATAAGTTTTGCGAATCGGTAGGGAAAACTAAGGAGGCGGGATGGCTGTTTGTGGGGTTGTTAGGACAAGTTATGACAAGTCAGGACCTACAGCCAAACGCTCCTGCCTTGTCTTTTTAAGAGGCAGTAGCTGAACTCAGATCGTCAGTCACAAAACTTTCAACATTGGAGAAGGTTGAGCACCACGCAGTGATCAAATTTTTGACCAAGGAAGGCAAGAATGCAAAAGAGATCAATGAATGCATGGTTTGCGGTGTACACCAACACCGCCCCTTCCTATGCAACCATTGCTTGCTGGAATAGGGAGCTCCGCCATGGTCGTAAGTCCCTTGAAGAGGACCTCCGTCCAGGCAGCCCGTCAGACGTGACCAACGAAAAAAATGTGGCCCGTGTGGAGAGGATGATCCTCGAAAATCGACGGGTGAAGGTCGAAGAAATCCAGCGAGAACTTGGAATATCACATGAAAGTGTTATCAACATCATTCATGACAATTTTGCCATGACCAAGGTCTCTGCCCCTTAGGTCCCTGGAGACCTCACGCCCCATGATCGACTTCTACGTCGTCAAAGTCCACAAGGCCAGAGTTGCACAAGCTGCCCTGTACGAATGCGGATTCAAGGAGCTCAACCATCTTTCCTACAATCCAGATCTGGCCCCTAGAGACTAAATTTTGTTTCGCCTGCTCAAGGACGCCGGTTTGGCGACAATAAAGATGTACAGCTTGCCGTCTAAGAGTGGATTGAACAGTAGTTAGGAGATTTGTAGTTGTCGGGAATTCGAAGACTCAGGGAAAAGTGGCGCAAGTGCATTGAAGTCGAGGGTAGTTACATTAAAAAATAATAAAACACTTTTCCTCATATATCGTTTCCTAATATCCGAATTGCAAAACTTATTGACCGCCCCGCGTATTAGTAACTGGAACCTCGTAGTTATGCGCTTTTTTGTTTCTCAAGAAGTTACGAACAACGGCAGAAAATAAGAGCCAGGCTGCCTTTTCTTTTTCATTCATCATGTTGACGAATCTAGAATCACTCAGAAGTCTTCAGATTTGGGGACCATCAAATAGTCATGCTATTATTTTTTGTATGACAAAGCAGGAAACGCCGATACTATGAACTGAAAACAATCATTGTCAATGCTCAACGCCTTGACATACTGCTTCATCAACCCAAGTTTGAGATGAAGTGGAGGAAAAACTATCTTCTCTCGACTTACGATTGGCTCATTAACAATGTTTGGTATTCCTGCTTCCAAAGTTTCCCAAACTGGCGAATCTTTTGGGGACCAGTGTTTGTCACGGGCTCTACTGTTCCAAATTTAGATATGGCATGAAAACTTTGTATATCACTTCTGCTGGCCAAGGTAGAAGTTGACCATCTTAAGGTCTACACATATGATCCAATTGTGTTCATGGTACCTAAGTAAATAAGTGACCATTCTTATGTCATCGTAAGTTTCTCGCAGATGGACAGAGTGACCAAGAGGAACTGTAGCAAAGTCACTGCCATTAGGCAAAAGGACACTCCCGCGGCTACGCTTGGAGCTATCCAAAAAACAGTCTCCACTCAGTAGGGCTATAGGTGTCAATGCCCAACTTTTTAAACAGACCAGGAACATTGTGGAATTATACAAATTTTTGTTTTCTCAGAGAAATACTTAACAAATGGACTCTCCCTTGTTCGGTAATATGTTACCCGTACCGACCTGTCAAGTATATGTCTTTCACTCAACCTGGAAGCTATAAGTTCTGCAGCTTTCTTGGAGAGTGCCCAATCCCGCATCAAGTCATTCAAATCATCTTGATTGAAACAGTGAGGAGGTAATGACTGTTCAGCATCTGATGATGAAACTGCAGACTCTGAATCCATTCCGTGGACGTCCATATCAGTTACATCATTTTCATCCTCAGAGGAAGCATATCCACTGAAAATGGAAACTGTTAAAAACTCAGAATGAGGAACTGGCCGGATCGCCGAGGGAATGTCCAGGTAGTCGATCTTGTGCCGATTTTTCTTGCTAACTTCTTTATTATTCACCAGACAGAAATAATAGTTCGATACATGATCCCTTGGCTCTCGCCACACCATGGGGATTCCAAAAGCAAGACAATTTCTTTTTCCTTTCGTCGACTCACGAAGATGTTCCGCACGACTATGGCAAACAGCATGTGGGACCCACTTCTTATCTTGAACGCCAAGAGGAACATCAGAATATGCCCTGTAATTTCGGATCACAAAGTTGGATATATTGCGCCTTTGACGAACGAGCATCTAACAGCCACATATGTAGCAGAAGGTTTCTGGATAATTAACGGAATTTTTTTATTTTGCACAATAACACTTATTACTATCTTATTACTCTGTACTGTGAAGTATTTGCTTTTAACAAGCATCCTCTCTGTCCGTCTGGAGAGCAGTTTTTGCTGAAACGAGAAAATAGAAATTACAGAAAAACAAAAGCATGTTTGTAAAAATGGATTATATATTTCAAATCAGCATAAAAAAAACAAATTAAAATTGGCAGATAAATCTAAGTCATCATAAAATCTGATTCAAATTGTTCCCTTGTGTAATCAAATCCAAATGTAAGCAGTTGTGGAGGCGTAAAGAAAACATATGAAGAATATTACTCAAGATATCATCACAAATTTGGTCCAGAGCAGTCCCGAGCACTCCTTAGCCGTCCTGTGAATATTGACCACGCATCGAATCTATTTATTGATAATATAGGCTTGGGCTCTGAAATTTTCTATATTTTTCATTCGAATTATAAAAATAAATAATAACACAAACGGCAACGTTTGATTAGTTCTATTAGTTTTTTATATGAAAAAATAGATACGTGAGCCGTCCGGTCCTGAGTCTCGATAATTTAATGTAGCTTCATAAGCTTTATAGTTTCTAATCATCTCCCTTATACCCTTTATTTACCACACTCTTATTACCTTTGTTCCTACGTGCTTGGTTAGAAGAGATTTTCGGTGAAAGAAGACGTAAAACCCTATCGAATAAAATCCTGCCCTGAAGATGTGTCGCATAATAAAAAATTTATTCTTAGGATTATTATTATTAGTATCAATTGTATTATTACATTCTCATGATTTTATCTTTTTTTTTAATCAATTCACTTGGTGCTTAGTATTATGATTATCATTTATATATTTATTATTGGAATTAGTGTTATTATTATTGATTTTATTTTCATAATTATCATTTTTATTATTATTACTATTAGATATTAGTTGTATATATTTACATTAGTACGCACGCCATGCATTGTGGACAATTCGCCAATAAATGCGGCACACAACCATCATCATCTTTTACTTTGTAGAGTTGTTTTGGGAGGATGCCCGAAAGATTTCAACCCCCAGAATCACATTTCCATTATATCTTTGCCCATAAGTGTTCATAGGCTTCAAGTCTAACCATATTGTAGGTGATGGAACACTTATAACTTTAGTGTCTTGTTGGACAATTTTGTAGCAATGTTTAAGTTATGTATGGGTTGTACATAGCTTTGTTCTTGGGTTGTGAAAGCAGCTTATTCGCACACAAGGATCATGGCTCCCCCCAGTATCTCACCGTCTTGTTTGATGACGGGGATGTGGATAACTACCAATTCCCAAGGTCCTTCTCAGCTACCCAGCCCTCAGATTCCTTCCCTGATTCTGGCGGACGGCGAGAAGCTACACCTTCTCTGCTGGGAAGAAATAAAGACGCGGCAAATTTATCGTGAAGAACACCTGACCGATTAGGTCGGATGAATCAAAGCTATTTCTAATTACTACGAGGTAATTATAAGAACTCTCGCTACCCTGGTGGATACGGCGTTGTTTTTCTAATGTCAAGGTGCCTAGTTCAAGGCCAGGTAAGACCAGACACAAAAGTCATTGCTAGTAGTGATCTGACTAATAGTTGGTGGGTGGTTTAATATTAGATTTTCCTCATACGCATAGCTCATCAGAACTCAGCTTTCTTTCTTCCCCATTCTTCGCAGCAAAACACACTCAGGCACTACGTATGAAGAAATTCTGCCAAAGGGTAATTATATTTACATACCCCTGGCGACAAAAGCATCTACATTAACACTGGGTATTGTCGAACACAAATCACATGTCCCATCAGTTCACCATGATTGTTATACTGATATTTATGTTTATTTCATTATCCCGCATTTAACGCCTTTGACCAAATAAAGGCTGACGCTAACTACCAAGATGATTAAAACAAATAAACTAGTTAAATTTCCTCTGAATCTTTTTATCACTCATCTGTTGTTGTCTGAACGGCAGCAGTGGAGATTGTTGTGCTGCTCAGAAGAGAAATCCGTATTGTTGCAGAAGAACACAACATATGTTAGAACAGAACAAGTTTCTCAGAACATCCTTATGATGCTCATACCAGGGATTATCCTTCCCTTTTATCTTCCCAAATAGTTTCCTCCAAACATGTCTAACTAGTTTTCCCAGGATGTGATGTCAAAAGGTCAGATAAAACACTTGTTTGATCAGGATTTTGTGTTGTAGTTGAGTAGTTCCAGTGTGAACTCCACAGTTACTGGATATGGTGTCAAAAAACAAAGGAAGTAACATCATCCGAAAGTTTCCATATTTACAATAAATCCAATGAATCCTCAGCTTGAGCTACGAAAAACGAATTGGCGATTAGAGCTAATCCTAATAAATTTTATTCAGTGTATAAAGCTGGAAAAAAACTCGCTCAGGTAATGGCTCTGAAGTAATTCCATGTTTACTGCCCTTGATAAGTTTAGGCTGATTCCCATCCCAGTGTAGCGCAGCGTACAGTTTGGAGTTTTCACATTACTTAGATATTTAACTCTGGTTAATATTATGCCTGGACACCTTTCTTTTGCGACCTGTTTTTAAGGTTGTGATAAGAAAGTTATCTAGATGATCTCCACCAGATTTCATAATGGCAGAAAGGAGGTTAATGAAATGATCCTTAAAACATCCAGGACGAGGTTGATAGTAATCCATGCCATTTGTGTTGGCATCGTTCTCAGTGTCACTCGATATGATGACTCACACGAACAAAAGTCTCTTGTTCTGCAATATCTTTGAAAGAGTAAAGCAACTTAAGGCATTAATTGTCAAGTACATGCTAAATTAATATATATATATATATAGGTTTTACCTTGTTCTTGTCTATGCTAGCCTTTCATTCCTCTTACGTTTTGCTAAAAAAAATTGTGTCCACCAATTATAAAAAAATATTAATAATTTTCAAAACGGACTTAATCAGCTAAGTGTTTCATGTAACATTCCTTCTTAAGGTTAAGACAAACATTACCAGAAAATGTAATTTGATAAAAGAATCTACATAAATGCAATATGAAGGTAAATTAATCAAAATTATTTTTGGATTGTGCCAAGATATCGTCTTCAAATTTTATTCAGTAGGAAAACAAAGAGTTTTCAACCTAAACACTATATGATCACAATATATAAATAGAGAAAAAATCATAAATCGAATAATTTAATAAAATAAAATGAAAGGAACTTACAAAAACATAATTTTTGAAGATTTTATCTCATAATTGATTGTTTATAATTTATCATAATTGTTAAAATTTGTATATATTTTCCCAAAAATGATTTTAAGCTAAAAAAGAATGTTTCATATTACCGGCATTAAGCCGATTCAAACAGAAACCTGAACGTGGTGGTAAATTTTACTAAAATTAATTTTCATATTACACAAATTCTAGACCTAATAGATAGAAGGTCTACTGACCAAAAGTGGCTTGCACTCACTTGTTCTGATTTATGACCTTACGAGCTTCAGAACTTTCGTTAATTCCCAGACGATCCATGGGAGGACCTTGGAAATTATATCATTCGAAAAGAATGTAAAACAACATAGGGGTTTTAAATTTAGTTAGAATTGACCTAATAGTTACAATGTTATTACAAAAAAATAAGCAAAACGGAGACCTAATGACCGACCGTGCGACATATTAGGATGTAGTGTCACCCGCAATAAAAGTCTAGCTATAGATTTGAAATAAGCTTACCGAAATTAGCTAGGAGAATTTTGTCTTCTGTTTCACTAGCTTTTTTCTCTATGGTAATCTATGTAATTCTAACTGCATTCTCACAAAATTAGATCAAATTTAGTATATATATATATATGGAAGATAATAGTAAACTACATTATTTGAATAAAGATTTTATTTATGACTTTCGGACTTGTTTCTGCAACATGCCATTTTTAACAAATAATGAAGCAAATTGGCAAGAAGCACAGTATATATAAGGTAAGACACATCCTAAACAAAATGAAACAGCAGGAAACAATTTGGAGAAAAAATCTGGCGTGAAAGATAAGCTAAACAAAATAAAATGGAATGGGAAACAATCTGGAGAGATGCTAATCCGCAAAACGCATTGTGTTCGGGGACTTATAGATACGATAGGCGACTCTATTCGTTATATAATTGATAAATTTTGGGTGGTCTTCAGATAAATTGAAATTATCAACTTTGATGATGATAGATTCCGTAATTCACTTCTAAATATAATTGTTTGATTTATAAATGATTTTTGCATGGTTAACATCAATTCTATGGTCGTGCGTTTGCATGTGCGTAAAGAGATTAGACGAATTTGAACACCTTCTGATATCAGCTAAATGTTCTTTCATCCTCTTATTAAAGTGGCCTCACTCTCCGATGTATGTTAATTTGCAATAATAGCTTTGTATACTGTAGACTTCAGCATTGAGATTGAATGGGAGCACTCTAGTCAGGGTTTTTCGAATGATATTGGAATATTTAAATGTAATATTTATGTTATTTCCATTTGCATATGATTTTAGATGAGCCAAGACTGAAGCATATGGGAAACTAATGTATTTTTGAAAATCATTTCTTCGTGGTGCAGAGGTAGCATAAAACATATTTCGTGCGTTAATGGTAGTTACAGATAACTCACCTTTTATAATTACTTAGCTATTCTGGTCTATTTCTTCATAGGCCAATTAATCCTTTCTATTGGAGTCCGTTCAAGTCTTTGTTAATTATAGACTATTCTGTGTAATTTAGTTAACTTGTTTCTCTCTAGAGTTTGTGTTTTTTTTAATAATAAAGATTTTTTCTGTTTTCTATGCCATTAATGTCGAAAAATTCTTACAACCTAGTCTATTTTTACGCATTTATAGAGACATTTCAATTTTATTAAGCGCTAGACCAATTAGAGGGTTTCTTGCAGAAGGAATTTAAGGGAGATCTAGAAGAATAGAGAAGAGAGGGGAGAACGAGAAGTGTGGAAGGTATATAATTATATATATATATATACCTACAGTACGTCCAGTAGACATTACAGACCGGGGATCAAGCAACTCTACCGATTTCAACTGTAAAATGGTTGCCCATTATATATCTGATATTTCCTTTTTGCAATTTCCTACAGCAGTCAGAATTTACTTTAGGTGTCAAAACATTTTTAATATTTAAATTACTTAACTTAATACTTAACTTACTTTCTCTAATTCTCACCAAATGAGTGCAATTAAATTCAACCATAATTTTATTTTGAAAAAAATAGTAAAATTAATGAATATAATACATAGTTTAGAGGAGATTTTACATTTCTCGGAATGCCTATATTGCTATTATTATATTTATTTAACCGATCTTTCGCAGAAATTTTTTATGTGTGAATAAAACATGTTTACTTTCCCTTAATCCCGCACGATTTAAAGGTTAGGTTTGTTATTGTTAATCTTATTAAGTTTGCCGTTTCATTTGAACATTCTTCCATTAAACCATTTTAAGTTCATTTATAAATTAAAATATTTATGAGGGAGGAAACGTAGTTTTCCCAATTTTTCCCCTCTAGTGTGCGGTCTACAAACAGATGTAGGCTATTATATAAAACGTACACTGAAGAATTTGTTTATTCAGGCGCCTAAATTTAGAATAAAAAACAGCTCTCCTCTGAGCTTAGGTAATGGAAAACCTTCCCCTTACAGCCTTTTGCAAGAGTTTAATGTTCTCTGAAATAGCTTCATACATGAATATCTCTCTTTGTTTGTCCGAAAATGGAGGCGCACTTCAATAATCTATGAGACAAGCTTTGTAAGTACAGTGACCTATTTTCGCGAGACGTGCAGAACCTTGACGGAGATGGCGCAGCAAGTTTAGGAAGACTTTAATATTTTATTGGACTTTCCGAGAGAACATTATCAGAGATCCGAGAGCACATGAAGAGAGTTTTGTTCAGGATAAACTAAAAATTATCCCAACAATAAATTACAGAAATCTATAACAAAAAATTAATGTTTTTTACAAAAACGTGGGCACCTTAGGATACAAGATCAATGAATCGAAGGTCTCAATTGTGAGAAAATATTTTGATATTATTTCAGAAAATTGGTTGAGTGTTATTTTCATAAAAAAATGAACTAGTCGCATTAATGATAGATATCGATATATAATAATATGTCTAAAATTTTAGCTATCGATCATGGAATAAATAATAATATAATAAATTTCTTAATCATCTTTGGTGCACCGTAGCAAATGCTTTTGAAAAGCATTCGTCTTTACTTCTACAAAAAGCAAACGTTATATGTGTTAAAATATAGTGAAGTTAAAATGTAGATCAAATTTATTGTGATTTCTAAAAGGCTTTTAACACCCCTCAACATATAAGACTTAATAAAGAAAGTGTCACACAGAAAACGTAGAAGCGTGCAAAATTAGATTTAAACTGGCAGGAAATTAGTATGCAAAAGGATGTCATTAAAAGTATTTTAACCATATCATAGGCATTAGCTGCCTTCTTCTAGGATCTGTTCTATCACTTGCTTTTTTAATATAAACTATTTTTGTAAGAATTACCAAACATCGACAAGGACAAAAATTACTGTCTTTAAAATTTGCAGTTTGATATAACAGTAAATTGGTCGGAAATACCTTAGATGTAAATAAAATTAGTTCTTTATATTTAATCAGAGGAGAAATTCTAAAATGTGTAGTCCAATTTTAAACATAATCACCACAGAAAAAGATGTAAGAGTCTTAATCTTGAATGAGTAAAATTTTTCAAAATATCTACATAGCGAATTTAATTCCTCAATTTAAAAAGAAAGGCTAGGGCACATTAATTAATTTCTATAATTATATTATATTTATAAGACAAATATTGATATAAATATATCTTTATTATATATTTATAGTATTTATATTGACCTTTTCGGTTTCTTCTTGTTCAGTTCCGAAATTCAATAACAAATAATATGTCAAATAATTGTGATACTTTTTTCCAAAATATGATGCCGGCTCTAGCCGTCCATTTCCGTCAACGTGTTAATCAATAAATATAATGCGTCATATAAAGATATTAATACTGTAACATAGTAACATACCGCATTTTGATACCAGAACTTCATAAATTTCAATAGTATCGCCATTATAAATATTTAAAAAAGGTTAGAGGGAAGCCTTTACTTTTACTTTGCATTCCACATGCAATGGACACATACATACAAACTAACATTAACAAATTCATAAAAAATATCCAGGCGGCTGAACCTTGTATCCCCGCCTGTATGTTTAAGAATAAAATTGATCCTGTTCTCTCTTTTTTGTTTTATCTTAATTTTCCATTTCCTGTATTTAAATATTCTTGCAATGTCTATAAACCACTTCAGCAAGTTAATCTAGTAGAATTTACTACAAGACTTCACTACTTCATCAGTAGTAAAAATTGTGCTAGCTTACATTTGTAGTACTTAGGATGTTGTAGAAGAAGCTTTTCTTTTCCCTTCAGTTTGAGCTGATGACCGCGCTTCTTAAAATGTTTTTTATATAAATTTTATATAAATTTCATTAAAAGGATTTCCTTAAGAACCATTTGATTCTTTGTCTCTAAAATACGTCAACGTCTCGAACTCTTCAAATAAATTCTTTACTTTCCACATTTTTATGCTCTGAAACTGTTTGACATCAACATGAGACGTTTCATTATAGAATCTCTGCAAAATTATAATATCTCCCTAGCAATTGAATTTGACGAGAAGGAAATAGCATATGCCACTTTTGTAGTTATTTACATAATACTTTTACACAAACGTTTGTAAAGCCCAGGTATGTTTCACAGCGGGAATATTTTTCAATTCGTAGAATTTTCTGTAACCTAATATACATTGAGAACAAATTGATTTTTTGTTATTGATTTAAAAGATTTGGGCAATTTATTTGTTATTTGGGGGGAGAAGCTCATTAATTAGGTTATCAAAGAGTAGTGCTAAGCAGGAAATTTTGAAAGTATATTTTCATTAAGAATACTGTCAAAAATCCGGCCTACGGGCGTTTTTTTGTAGTTCAGCGGCACTTGTTTGCTCCGCTCACAATATTACAAAGTGTGCAGAGAGGAAAAGTTTTTAATTTCTCGAGACATTCAATATCGTTGTGCAGGAAAATAAAAGTCATTTCACAAAATTTAAAAAAATAATGCAGAGACGGTCATACACATAAAGATCATAATAAGATGATGGTATTTCGAAGAAATATTTTCTTCCTCCTATTTAAATATCAACATAATACAACTTAATTTTGTGGCTGAAACTATTATTAGTATGCCAAGACGCTGCTATTCTTTTACTGATAAAGCAGTGGCACAAAATAAATTCAACAAAATTATACAATGCTATGAGCGAGGTAATTAAAATTGAAAACCAAGTAAAAGTGAATGATTTTAACTCAATAGTGTTTGCCTACATTCAAATCATAAACTGTTGTTTAATAATGCCGGAAGTAGGCTGTTGAAGGAAAAATTGCAAATAAGAGTATATAAACTGCGAATGAGTTTTTAGCAGATTTCCCACACAAATATAACGACGAGGCGCAATAATTTAAAACTTGTGTATCGCATGGTAACTTTGCACTTTAAAATATGTATGCAGGTAATGATGGCTAAATGCATTTTACAGGATAATAAAATAGACAGAGACCACTATCACTAAAACTATCTGAAACTCAATAGTTTTTGGTGAGTTAAATGCTGAGCTTAATGGTGGGCTTGAGGTAGCTTTTGAGTTCAAATTTCTTTTTTTATTAAATTTATAGGGAAACAAACGATGGCAGCGGAGGTTTGGAAGAAACGAACTGTATAAAAAGTGGTGAAAAAAGATGATGTAAAAACGAGTGGAAGATATATGGATTCGCTGTTCGCCACCTTACATACATTAATAGATTGAGAAGCGCTTAAGAAACACAAAAGTTTCTATTGTGGGGCATTGAATAAAAGTTAATTTAATACAAGTATTTCACCAACCCATAATGTATACTACAAACATATTTGAATTATAACTTCCTCACACTTTCTATTCATACTCAAACAGTCGGTAATAATTAAGAAACAAATAATAAAACACTCAATAGAAAAGTAAATTTTCAAGTTTCTGAATAAAATGGAACCCGTTGAACTTATTGAGAATCGGATTTCACTTTTTAAGCGCCGGAGCAATTGTTAGAACCACTTGGATACTAACACTTGCAGTTATTCTAGTGTCTCAAAACCCAGGGAATTTTTAGCGCTGTTTCAAATCTACACCCCTTACTACTGGTATAATTTAATTTATATATGTCCATTAAATACAAAAATATCAGTCTTATCAAGACAACTAGTTCACATTTTCTCTTATTAAATTCAGCAAATTTAAATATTGGAATGCTTTTTTGAATCATCTTAGGATGATGCATTCATTATCAAAATCTCGAATCAGTTCAGGCGACCTCTTTATATAATATTGCCAATTTCCATTAACTGAATTTATTATGTAACTAATTTTTATGGCATTATAACTATATTTCCTCTACTATAAAAATATTAACCTTAATATGCTTTAACTGATCAATAAAAATCTCTGATATTTAAATATAACTGATGTCTCCATCGAAGATAGGTCCTTAGAAGCTCTGTTACTCATCGTTACTTTGAACTCTTAATTGTTATTTTTTGTGGGGAAATGTAAATAGTTTGTTCATTTTTTTTGTACTTTAATGAATTAAAAGCAATTTTTTTTGCAAAATAAAAAGAGTTTTTATTATTGTGGTTGTGAGTAAAGTTTTTCGGTAAAATCAGGATATATTATTAGTCTCTAAGGCTATCGCCAAAAAAGAAATTATAAACAAAACGAATTAAAATATGAGTTAGTATTTGAGTATTACAGAATATATATATATATATATATATATATATATATATATATATATATATATATATATATATATATATGTGTGTGTGTGTGTTAGCCAAAAAAGATTAAAGAAAGAAATAGAAATCATTACAGAGAACAATATTTGAAATATATTTGGCTAGATTATTAACATTAGAAATTACCAACAACGGACTTAACTCACTTATTAACACGATTAAGAAAATTTCTCATGATATTCTAAAAAGTTTAGACATTGATGGATGCAATTATTTCTCGAAACTCATTCTTTAGTTTTATGATATTAGATTGTGCAGCTCGAAGTAGGTTTAAAAGAACAAAACTCCATAGAAAGGAGTTTAAATGTGGCAAGTCGGGGGACTTAGCCGGCCAGGGAAAATTTATCCTGTGTAACTATGTAGTTTTTGAGGAAATCGAACATTCAACAATTTTGATGGTGGCACATTTAGTATGGGCTGTAGTGCCACCTTGCAAAAATGATTCCTCAAGCTATGTTCTATTAGTAAAAGTACTTTTGACTATGTTAAGAGATATATCAGCGTTAATTAACACAGCTTCTACTGTTTTATTGTTCTCAGAGAAATACGACCCATGAATGTTATTTCCACTTACTCCACAACATACTTGCTATCTTTGGTGGGTGCAAAGGTTTTTTAAAGTAATTGTTTGGCTTAGTTAATGACCAGTTCCGACATTTCTGTTTATTTGCCCATTCAGGAAAACGTGACAATCATCACTGTAAATTATGCTATTCAATAATAATTGTTGATCATCGCACATTTCTTTAACCCTGAGGCAAAATGATAATCTACGTTGCTTATGCTGCATTGAGATATATTGATGACATTGAGTTTTGTATCGCCTTAAATTAACATCTTTTTTAAGAAGAGTTTGCACAGTTTCTCTATTTAAATGTGTCTCACCAGTTAATTTTCTTACTTTCTTCAATCAGAATCAATTTAAGTCCTTATCTTGTCAATATTCGTTTCCTTCTCACACTTTTCTTACGACCGTAATTTCCTTTATTAAAATTAGTATTTCTGTCTGCTATGTGCATTCCACTTCACCTAATTACTCTTGTTGAAGTTTTCCTACTCTAAAATAGTAATCCATTCTTGCTTTCAGAGATCCGATATATATATATATATATATATATATATATGCTTGAAATATCCGAAAGGGAAATAATACACAGAATAACTCCAAGCACATAAGCATATTCTGTGTATTATTTTCCTTTGAGATATTTAAAGCCTCTCTTTATATATATATATATATATATATATATATATATATATATATATATATATATATATATATATATATATATATATATCAGAATAATTGTTAAAACCAATGACAGATTCTTCCAAATATGTAAATAAAACCACTATGGAGGAGCGTAGTATTTATTATCTCGAGACCAATTTTGGCATGGAGTTTTTCATGCTAGCCTCAGTCGAACACTAAGAATACATACAGTCCCACCAATCGTACAATATATATATAGTTTACAGTGATCCAATTGGAGTTCCTAATCAAGCGGTGTGAATTTAAGTTCATTAAGGATATCTTTTGAGATTAGATCTTTGACGTAGAGGCTGCATTTAAATTTTCCCTCCGAAAGGTTAAAGTTGGGGATTTCATCTATAAGGAGGGATTCAATGACTTTTCTATTTCGTAAATCATTAAACAAGTAGATTACTTTAACCCATGGAAAGTCTGTCGGTAGATTAAAGTTTTAGTGTGTGTGAAAAGACTAGAGGATGTGTTTCTTCGTCTAATGTCTCCTCTGTGTTTGTGCATTCTATTATCCAGATGTAAAATAAAGAGCATTTAATTCTTTGCAGGGGATTAAATAGAATCCTGCTTCGTTGGTTTCTTCTATAGATTTGCTCGTAGGGAATGATTTTTTAATGGTAGAAGGGTATTTAAAAGTGGTGCGGTTAGGGGAAAGGATACTATTTAAACCTTTCAGTGATGTAAAAAATGGAAAGGGGAGGAAGTTTCTTTTAGTACCTGGGTTCCTACTTTTAGGGCAATATAAGTTTGACTTGCTCTTGGATAAGCATTTAATGATGATATGGAGGGAATATTTTAGTTCTAGAAATTTACAGGTGATGAAAGTAATTACATCGGACAACAATCATGGGTCACAGATTCTAAAACCTCCCAAAAACATATACATTACAATGGGCTTTTTTAATGTTTATATCAAGACAAGAGTAAAAATGGATGTAAGAGTTTAAATTAGTGGTTTTACGGTATACAGAGAAGGTAGGTTGGCCATTTACTCTAACAATTTTAACATCGAGGAAAGGTAAACATAATTATTTTCCCATTCAAATTTGAATTTTATGGTAGGGTGTAGGTTATTGAGGCTGTTTCAGAAATTGTCCTAAGATTGAAGTTGATTTAGAGGCCACACCGATATGACGTCATCAACATATCTGTACCATACAAAATTTTGGGATGTGGTAACAGAGAGGAGTAGAGACATTTTGAAATGGTCCATAAAGAGATTGCACAGAATGGTTGACAAAGGATTTCACATTCCTCAGCCCATGTTTTTGGCGGAAGAAACCCATATCACTATTATAAACATTTTCATTGACCCAAAGTTTGACTAGGTTAATAAGTTTTGTTTGGGGTAATGGGAGGTTTAATCTCGAGTTCTTTAATACATTAGATAATACTTTAAGGGCTTCATTAACGGGTACATTGGTAAAAAGAATTTATACATCAAAGCTGACTAAGCGACTGCCTTTGATGTCAATTTTTCTAAATTTCTCGATGAAATCTGATGAGTGAACTATTTGTGATATAGAGGTCAATATAATGGCATTTGAGAGAATATTGGCCAGCCACTTAGAAAGGGAATATGCATGACAGCAAATGCATGATATACACTCAGTTTTGAGGTCTTCGTAGAACCATATTTCCTTGAGTTCATCTGAAACTCCTATATCGACCATACTTTCAATATCCATAACAAATGCTCTTCTTTTTCCTCCAAGGGTTTTTGCAATTGATTTTCTTTTCGCCATTGCACGATATTTTTCCTGTAGGGTCAAGGAGTTGCACTACAGTGGGTTATTTTTTTAATCCAAATAAAGCTAATACTTAATGATTGATTCAACAATTACAAATGCAACGAATTAAATCTTAAGCCTACCTATATTTCTCTTAAGTTTCTGAGGATTAACGAAATAATGGAACGCCTCTGCTTTGGGTGGAAGCTGTGAAACACTCATAAAAGCTGAACTGTATTCAACCAGGAAAATTTCAGTGGCCCAGTTGATACCTGCCTGTGGTCAATAAGAGGAGGTTCTACGATTTGACCAGTGTGCCTAGGAAGCTTCCTCAGCTTCTTACTTTTTGCCATATTATTTCTCTAGTGGTTTTCTAGATTTAAATTATTTTATATTATTTCCTGAAATATTATTATAATCATTATTAAATATACTTTTTATTATTTTATTGTTTATTATTATTTAGTGATTTTTGCTCTTTCATTTGATACTTAATATCCTACTCTATATTTTTACTTCAAAGTTTATAGCGCAAACAAATGATTCAAAGGACTTGCAACAGGTGCTTTGGAGGATTTCAAAGCAGAAATTTTAAAGTTCGATGCTTCAATGCTCCCCAACATAATAATTCATAATAGTACTGAATCTCATCTTTGTCAAGTCAAAACACATGTAAAAATGTCTTGAAGGTTAATGATGGATGTGAATATTTTTCCACACAAATTTCCGACTATTTTTAAACAATGTATTTTATATTTTATTAAATTTACACAAGTTATCAGTAAGTGGATATCAGGCGTAGCATTTTTATTTTTAGCAGCTGATATATTTGAGTTTTGCATTCCATTCTAATGAACTATTACCCTGAGTAATCAAAATTCTACCCCTGCGCACCTTTTAGGCCATTCCTGCCCAACATTTCTCTCCCCCTGATGATTTCTTGTTATCGCCCTGAATACCTATTGAGAGCTTGATGAACATCCATTTAACATTCCCTGAGCACAGCTTGAGCCATCCCGGAAACACTTTGTAAAATTATTTTCAAACATCATCAATCTGCTGTGAAACCAGCTTAGACTTTCACAATAGCCTACTTAAACTGTGCAATTTACAGCAATTTACTGACAGCTCAACACTAGGGTAGTGACTGCAAATATTATAGCGACGATGAATGCTACTGAATTTAAAAAAAAAAGATTCCACATTAAATTACAGTAACTCCCTATAAAAATTGCTTAATATGCATCTCTCTATTTTATTAAACTGTGTTAGTGTAATATTCGCATACATAATACAGAGAGAAATACAGTAGCATTGAAGTTACTCTAATCTTATATGTGTTAATGTACGATAATTTAAAAAATAGTAGCTTGCAATATTACTATAAAAATTCAGTATCTTATTGCACCTTAGCTGCCATTTATTATGTAAATACTACATTTACTTTTTAACATTGTAACAACTTCATCTCAGGAATTTATTGTGAGAAATTAACAATATTATTAGCATTCAGAGATAATACACTCACGTATGATTTATGTGATGTGAAACGGTGGTATTTAATGCTCGAAACATGGAGACAATCCCTAGTTTGGTATTGGATATCTGGTAGGTGGACGGTATTGGCGGAATACTGGTAACCTTATTTTTTGGAGAAATGTGAGGGCGAGGATCTTCATTTCAAATTAAGTAATGACCGTAATTGCTATAGGGATAGTTCACTGTTAGCACGGAGCACGATTAGCGAGAGCGATTTTTCTTATTATCTAGGAATTTAAAAGTTAATGTCTTAAAATGAAATAATGTCATTTTCTTCTGACACCCAATCATAGTAATTTATTTGGCATTTGTATTAAAATGTTATTTTCTTACACTCCATGCCATAAAGATGTTGTTCATATGTTGGTATTCACGATCAAGTGTCCCAATATTAAGGTCCGTGAAATCAGTTTTCACGTACATTTGCCCTTATCTTCGTGAACTCAATGATCCGTATGTAGATATACAAATTCAGAAATATTTTGTGCAGGAATTGTATTAAAAAAGACGATAACGGTAAAAGCTATGATAGAAATAACAAATCATAAGCAATATATGTACCAATTTTCCATTTTGTCCTTCAATTTAAGCGTGAAAACTACCTACTGTCACCTAATACACTTTCAACATATAACATTAATATAAGGTAGTAATTAAACAATATGGGTAAGGTAAATGAAAAAAGTGCTGATGAGAAAGTGAATTTATATATTTTGTTTATGTGAAATGGGAAGATCGTATAAATGGCTTAGATTAAGAGTTTTTATGCATTTGCCACAAAATAAAAGTTACCGATCTTTGAATTTAATTTTAAAGTATTGAGTTATATAATTTGTTGCAATGGCAATGGTACTTTCTCAAAAAGAGTTTCACATAAATGAAATCATTATTGGGAAGATTAATAATGGAACTATTTTGGCATTACATTTATCCTACACCTTCATATGTTACCAATTTCCATTCTTTCTATTTATTCATCATTATCTTTTATTCAAGAATTATTAAAAAATTATTCTACTTAGTTTTATTTTGACGTTTATTTTAAAATATTAGAACGGGGATTATTCTTTTCACACTAGAACGCCCAGAGAGGTAATTTTGACTCTTTTACAAATTCCAAACCACTTCACATGGTAAATTTTTCGTTCCAACCTCCGTCGCTCTTTGACTTTAATTTATTTTAAAATCCAATTTAATTCGTATAGATTTTTTAAAAATTCACTAAGTGTCATATGAATAATACATCTTTTTATATGCGACGCCCATGGGGTAATTTTGCCCCTAAATATATAGTATTTATGTTTCTTCATATATAATGGAATCAGATGTTAAAATTTATCTTCTCTTTTATCTTGTACAGGCATGTTTCAACTTGATAGGACATGAACTACAAAGGGTGGATATAGACATAGTTGTTGTCCAGCTCAGTTTTGTTACGAAATCTTTACAAAGTATAGGTCATGGATTTTGTGTCTGCTGAGTTGCAGTGTATTTGTTAAAAATAACATTATCGTTCATAATAATGTTACGACGTTCTTAACTCTGTAAAAGTGAACTTTTGTCTAAACTTACTGGGATTGATGTAATGAATCTGATGGTGGAGAATTGTGTCCTAATGACACAAGTGATGAAAATTTCATTCTCGAAGCCAATCCGATAGTGAACACGAATCTTCAATTGATTCATGTCACTCAAGCAACATTGAAGATAATACATGTTGATATGCATATATAGCGTATATATATATATATATATATATATATATATATATATATATATATATATATATATATATATACTGTATATATATATATTAGTAAGTCTCCATTATTTTACTACTTTCTGTCTTGGATTAAAAAATCCCACTCCAATCATATACAAATTTGTTATAGGAAATAATATTTTTACATATGCATTCGACTAATATATACCCATGTGTATACCTTCAGAAAGCAGTGCGAATGTTAGAAAACAAAATAAGAAATTTCAAGGTGATGCAACAGTAAAAGTAGTACGTACTCATACAGGTGAATTGGAATCAGAAAATAATAAACAAATAGCTCCTGACGAGACCTTGTGGGAATGTGCCAGCTCCGATAATGTTACACAAGGTAGGCATCCTCATCACAATGTAGTGAAGGAAATACCAGGCTCAACACCACATATCAAGAAGGGCATCGATGGTTATAGTATTGCATCGGCTTGGAAGCTCTTTATTGATGATTTTATGCTATTTCAGATAAAGAAATGTACCGAAGCGGAAGCTGAACGAATACTTCAGAACAAAACATTTTCCTTCTCAATTGCAATTTTATATGCACTCGAAGTTAGCAGCTCACGAAATATCGATCTTCCCTCTTTATGGTTTGAACCGTCGGGCCTCCCATTTTGCCGACAAACTATGTCTCGTAATCGCTTCTCTGAAATTAGGAGACTTTGTAAATTTTATTATAAGTCTACAAAATCGCAACGCTTGCAGGCGGATAGATTTGCCTTTTTTTCTGTAACATGGAATAAATTCATAAAAAATTGCTTCGTGTGTTATAAGCCACCATCCAATATAATGATCGATGAGCTAATTTTCCCAAGCAAAGCTAGATGCCCATTTATACAGTTTATGTCATCAAAGCCAGACAAATATGAGCCAAATTTTGGCTTGCTATTGACAGTGAATCGAAATACATGCTAAATGACCTCCCTTATTTAGTCGAAGATGAATTTCGTCCCGAAAACACACGTGTTTCGGAGTACGTTGTATTAAAACTCATGGAGCCATATCCAAATAATGGAAGAAATGTAACAACTGATAATTTCTATACATTCTTGAATTTAGCAACTACACCTCAGAAAATTAGGTACTAGCCTTGTGAAACAATAAAAAGGGCGAGAAGAGAAATTCCAGATTAAGTGAAGAACACCCGCCAGCCCCTATATGACACATCAGTTCTATAAAGCAGTGATATATTTCTTACAGTATATCAGAGGATGAGAAACAAAACTGTTCTGCTAATGAGTAGTATTCACATGGATTTAAGAATTGAGAGCAATGAGAAGAAAACACCTGAAAGTGTGTCTTATTACAATAAGACCAAATGTGACGTAGACGTTCTAGATCAAATGCAGCGAAAATACTCAGTCAAGGCATCGTCAAGGCAGTGGCCAATCCACACTTTTACAACGTTCTTGATATAGCATGTATAAATACTGTAATCACGTATCAAGCTGTTAGTAGCCGAAGGATTTCAGGGAAGAAGTTAATGCAAAAGTTGTCGGAAGAACTAAGGGGGATTATGTAAAAAATAACCGATCTACAAAGCAACTGTCAGATTATAGCGATGATTTTTATTTAAAGGAAGTAAAAACAGCCGGTAATTTTCACCGCAAGTGTCAGATTCGTCAACAATGTAAGGAGAATATGTATAAATTAAGGTGCTGAAAATGCAAAAGATGGTTTGCGGGAAGTGTACTGTAAAAGTAAAGTAGGTGTGTACTCTTTGCCAATAAATATCATACGACAACTTATTCCATAGCAATTTTACGAAAAAATGGTTTTCAAATCTAAAAGTTGTTTTTTTCCTTTATGTTATTCTGAAAAAAATATTTGGGGCGATAAAAATATATTTATTTCCTTTTGTTGAATCAATTAAATTGTTAATTAATTCATTAATTATTATATGAAAAACTTGACAAAGGCTTATTTTGACTTCCTTGGGCGTTTAAGTAAAAATATTTCATTGGCCGTTCTAGTGTTAAATCATCAATTGGATCTTTTGGGGCTCGGAGCACCAAACGTGATTTTCTCGTATCGTGTTTCCCTAAAGCACGAAAAGTTAACTACACTTTATTTTATTGAAATATTACTAAATAACATCGTAAATGTGATGTTCACATTTGTGATGCAAGTTTCGATGCGCTCTTTGAGATCCAGTCAAGAACTTGATGCATTAACTCACAATTTTCGCCAATTTGATTATATTCATTTATGATGCGTTTAATTTTCATTCATTAGACCTTCTCCTTTATCATGCTGCAGAAAAAAAGGCAAAGCGGTAAAGGTCTGGTGAAAGGGGATACCATTCCAAATGAGAGGTTCATCATATCCATTTAGAGAAATGGCCATTTAGCCAATTTTTTACCATTGTGGCGGAGGGGAGGGAGCGCCCTTCTGGTGAAGCTCTTAGGGAGTTCTTTATTAAACCTTTTAAGTTCGGGCATTGAATGGTCTTTTACATTGTGGGAAAAGTCTCTCCAGTTACATGATTATCCAAAAATATTGTCTCTTGTACGTGAGCTTTCCACAAACAGCACAAATCCCATAATCATCTGCGCTTCTTGCTTTTTAAAGGGTTCACCCAATGTGGATTATTTCACCAAAAGTATCTAACAATCTGTCGGTAACTTCGCCATTCACTAAAAACAAAGTTTCATTGCAAAATGCCAGACAGTTACGCATGAAGTGGTTGTTCTCATCCAATTTATTGGAAAAGATTTCACAAATATCGAGTCGTCCAGTAGTGGCATCTTCTGTTTTGTGGTACATGACTTTAATTTGTACAGATAAAACCTTTGTTTTTTGTATGATGTTAAAACGCTTGTTATTTTGAGAACAGCCAGCGACATACGCAATGATTTTTGGTGGCTTCCATAAAACTAGGCCCAAATGGGGTTTCATGAACTTGCCTGTTTCTTTCAATTTACTAATCACCTTCCCCAGGGTAGGAAAGAAAAGGGGTAATTCTGGGATGAGTTGCATGAAAATTATATGCTATTTATGAATTGACCATCTTTAACGTCCACTGAGAAGTACCAGCTGAATCTTTTTTCGTCTATCCTATTTTAAATCAGCACCCTGGCTAACATGCCAAAGATCATGCAAGAGTGTTTCAAAGTCAAAAGTGAATTTCTGCTCGAAGAACTTTTGCCTGTGTCAGTTAGTCGACCTCAAGTCCTTTGCCTACAGCGTGTGCACGCATTTCAATAGCAAGGCCTGCTATGTACGCCACAACGAAGTCGATAAGCCGAAATCTTTGGTTAACCATGTGTGCGACAGCACGAGGAAAGACTTCGTCGGCAACGAACGCGTGCTCATTTCCGAGGTAGCACCATTGATTAATTTTACAATTTTAACACATATTTATGTGTTTAAAAATAAAAACATGTCTGGGTGCCTCATTATGTCATTTTCTTAGCGTCTTAACGAGTATAACAGGTCCTTTCCAATACCTGGTTTCAAGTTTAGTCCTTGTATTTGGAGAACAATTTCCTGTGTCTGAAGTGTGGCATAATTATGATTAAGTTCATCACATTGTCTTATAATTTCTTAAATTTCTTATTGGAAGCTGGGTTGTATTTTTTTGTTGTTTCTAGTGATATATGTTATGTCTGCGTTTTGTACAGTGTTGTTCCATTCATTTGTGAAGATGTTCTAATAGTACTATTGTGAAGTACGTATCCATGTCTGTTGCCAGCTGGGGTGCTCTTCTATTTGTGGTTGTGATCTGTGGTAAGTGTTCAGTACTGATGCCTTTAAAGCCTTTCCAGGACGTAACGGAGGCTATGTTTTGGGAACAAAAGGTGGGTCTGGTGATTATAGGAGTATGTAGGCTTGGTTAGGGATATCGGTATTTTGATTGAGGTGTTGAGGATGAAAAGATTGTCTGTTTGGTTGACGATCACTAACACATTGGTTTCAGTAAAGTTAATTGATTTGTGTATTAGGGTAATTTCTCCATCGCCTTCGCCAACTTCCCAGTCATGTAAGATAATGGCGAAGTTAGGAAATTTAGGAGGTTTTTTTGCTTGCGTTTTAGTTTTGTTTCTTGTAAGATGGCAATGAATAAATATTTTGTTTGGAAAATGTAGCGAGTTCTTGTTTTTCTTTTTTATGAAATCTATGTTTACATAAAAAATGTTGAATTTATGTGCACAGTGTGTGTGGCACTGTAACAGGCTGGATGAAGGTTATACGGATGGCGATGGATATCATGTCGATGGATATGATAGTGAAAGGATTGGGCGAAGGAGTAGAAGGAGCTAGGAAGGTCTTCTAGTGAGGGTTATTTTGTGGGGGTGGATTGGTTTGGATGGGGTATCATGGAGGTGAATGGGTTAGAATGGGGTCTTATTTATGCAGCCGGAGGAAAGAAGAACAGGTTCTTGTCTTGTGCGGTCTTTTTTCTTAGCTAGGATTGTCTAGGTGTATCGGGTCCAGTTTCTGAAGGATTTCCATTCAAATGAACCATTCGACTCTCGGTTCGACCTGATAGGTTTGTCAGTAGGTTGGACATGTGTGTTTGTCAGGGGGTACTTGATTGATTTCAATGTCTACTGCTTGAAGGACTTTATGAGCAATGATAGCCACAGAGTCATTTATCACTGTAAAAAGTGTGATTTTGTGTTTTGTTCGAGGGTGTCGTACATTTACTAGAATCCAAAGTCCCTCCAACGTATTCGTACCCCCGTGAAGGGGTGAAAAGTTTTTATAGCGGTTTAACTCCCATTTTGCTCTTTTCGATAGCTTTTTGAGTTTGTTCCCACTATTTAGACTCTGCTATGGCTGCACTCTCTTCCTAGCTTCTGTGGGTGTTCGAAGAACGTAGCCCCGCCACTCCAGGACCTGTAATAAGAAGAAATCTGAATTAAAGTTTATAGAACGAAACCTTTCTTCTTCTTCTCTGTTTACTAATTTTACTACTACATATATATAGAAAGAATTAAAATTAGCATAAAAAAATTCAGGCCTCCCGCTTTGAGCCTTACACAGCGCTTGTATATGGAGCCAGTTTTTCCACAATTTTTCTCTTCAACCTCCCACCACATTTGTTAATAAGGAACCTTACACAGCATTATAAAGTTTATCACCAATGCGCTCCTTTTTTAATTAGAAAGAGCCCTTATATTATCCATCTTTACGATCATTTACTTTCTACGATTCTAAAAACTAAAATTAAATAAAAAGCTGAGATTCACTTTTTCTCATCATCTGCTTCAGGACAACCGCTTCTTTACATGAGTTTTATCCACTCTAATTCCACAAATCCCATCCTCTTTTATTTTCATTTTAAATCATTAGTCATTTAAAATTCTCCCGTGCCTTTCCAATTTAGCTCCCTCACATAACGCCTTTGTATGAGCATCTTAAACCTCCGTAAAATCTATTTCCCTTCAACTCCACAGTGATTCTTCCTCTCTTATCTCTCGAAATATCTCATAATATTCTCTTTCAACCTGATAATATTCTTTAAATTATTATTACACTTCCTTGTCAGTTTGATCACGTCTTCTCATCGAGAAATCCTATAAATCGAGCCTTATTACATACAAAAAGGAAGAGGAGGAAGCTGTATATATGGATATCTTTGCACGCTAGCAGTAAGGAATTTGATAGGTCAGATAATATAAATATATACATGGAAAATACATTCATAGAAGGAAGGAAGACAATCTGATATAAAATTATTCATGGAATTTTCCTTTATATTTCCTTATGTATACCTGAAGAAACGTGTTTATGATAATAATTTCGTACCAAATAAAGATTTAATATTCAGAAACGAAAGAAGAAACCACAATAAAATGCTAAAATTATTGCATGCAAATAATATTACGAACAGTCAAACATATGGAGCGGTTGGTTATGCAAACATGATCACGATTTTTATTATTTATTAACAAGATCAGGTTGGGATTATTCTATCTGGTTGAAGTCAATTGTCTCGCATCTTACCTAGAAGGAATTTCTAGAAAGTAGATGTGAAATCTGGCACTTAGCTGGGAGTGAGGGAAGCTTTGAGAGCGTGTATTCTGACAATTCACGCCCCTCTCCGGAGTACAATGGAATAATAATTATGCCCGAAGTGGTTTAAGATTGCCAGGTATCGCCATCATGTGATTTCATCTGGTTGATTTTGGGCACAATAAAGCATTAAAATCTCGATTAAAATTAGATAAAACAATGATCTCTCCTTGACAGAGCATTGAGATAAATCTTTCCAGTTGTTTAATTAGAGAAAAAACTACTCTCCATTCAAGGATGAAGAATATGTGGAAGAAAATAAACTAGCCTGTTTTATATCAGAATCTATTCCTTTACAAGCATCTCGAGGAAGGAAGGGTGATCACTTTAAAATATACGAAGATGAGAAGTTTTATAAAACTCGAAAATTATTAACTTTTTTACTTTTTACTCCTGATTCTGTTAGAATAAAATAGTGGGGCATTTTTAGCAATCGAAAAACAAAGTTTTGATAAGACGCTGTTATTATTTAAAGATATTTTTAACTATGTCCTTAGAGCAATAACTTTATCGCTGAAATTAGGTCGTATATTCTACTCTTCTATCATAATTCTTACAAGGAAACTGTACAGGTCATCCCAGATTTAACTTAACAATAATTACTCTTTTAAACCTGCCATAATTGATCGCTATTCATCCCAATTATCAATTTAATCTTCCAGATCAATAATTTCCTCATAAAAATACGCCTCAATTTCCCTGTCTCTCAGCAACCGGCTCAGAGCTACCACATCATCTAAATCTACAAACAGTTGATTCAAGTAAGTCCTGTCTGCTAATCTCCTTTTTTCCTTGCATCATCTTTGCCTTTCGCATCACCTTTTCCTTAGCATTATCTTTCCATTTTATCAACTACTCTCCTCCCTCCTTTATTCCTAACAGATAGTCAGCATTATTTGACAGAATAATGAATGAATGAGCTCCTCTTCCGCAGAAATGCGTAAATGACTATTTTAGGCAAGGAAGTTTTTTACTATCGCAAATTGAAGTCGATCTTTCTGCTTGGTCTCCTTCTCCAGATTCCCAAATTCCTGTGTTTAGTTAGTTTGCTTCTTTCCATGTAATTAACCAATTAATTTCAGTACTTTTTTCATCTGCTCTTTTTTCTTTCACCTTTGACATGGTAATCTAGCAGGTGATTTCAAGCTTATATATTTAAAGATATTTACTCATTAGAGAAAATCCGTCAAGAGAAGCTGATAAATTACCCAAGTAAGCACTCAGCTTTTAAAGTGGATAAGAATTGCGTTTTAATCATGTTAAGCCTTTGCAAGTTTCACATATCTTTTCGATCTCTGTTTAATTTCGATTCTATCCCACTCAAATTTCTTACTAAGTCCGGCTGTCTACATTGTATTTTCCTATGAGTCGACTTCCTTTTTACTTTTAATGAGGCTAATAGACATAATTCTCATTTGAGAGAGAGGATCAGCGATAACGTTGTAAATCTTACCTGATAATTTCCTAACATTTCCAATAATTCCTTAATTTACTTTTCATATTGACATATTTAATAAAAATACCTAAGTAACCTTATTATAATAACATTAATTCATTTCAACTAAGTTATTTCGCCCATACCAACTAATTAGATTGAGCAAACTTAATTTTGGTATTTTTTAACTTACTCAAACGCCGCATAAATTCCAAGGTATAAAATAAAGTCCAATTACAGAGACTCCTTTAATGAGCAACCTACACATTTCTCTCACGTCTAATTGGGTTTAATCTTCATTTGTTTTAGGGGTTTTATTGATTAGACTCATCTATGAAAGTTAGAAGTTTTACAAAGGTATCTTGTAGCCTACTCCTTTACGAGCCCTTTTCTCAATACTTTCTTCTGTAGTTTCAGAAACGCAGTTATTTCTTCTGGCATTTTTTGTGCTTCGGTAGTTACAACTAATCTTCGTCTGTTCTTGATTCATTCCACTTAGTTTATAAAAGTAATAAATATTCATTTCACTCAGAAATGCCCCATTCCCTCTAAGCGGTTTATTTCAGTTGCTAATTATCTTTAATTTTCATCCTCAAGAGGTTTAACGTCCTTATTCCTATGAGTAGAAATATTTCTTGCTTTTGGTAAAAACAAATGAATCAGAGGAGATAAAAATCCGTTCATTATAATCCTGATATAATGGCTATAAAATAATTCATTTTCTTTACTAGTAATGAATTATTTAGATTAAAGTTGAGATAGACAAATTATCATTTTATGTTTTAAGCCTATGTTATGGCCAAAAGTTTTGAGACTACTATAGTTTCCATATATGAAAATTAATAGCACTGATCATACGTTCCATTTTGTTTTTATATATTTGTATCCTAAATTGAAAATAAAATATCAAAGAAATTAGAGCTCAAACACATTTTATTCATAAATACATTCAATTGTACACCGAAGTCAATATTTAGGATAATTTATCTTGTATTTTTTGGAATGCCTCAATTCGTTTGACCCTGCTGGAGATCCAATTTTCGGACTGCCTCAATTCGTTTTAACAGGCTGGAGATCCAATTTTCGGACTGCCTCAATTCGTTTTAACAGGCTGGAGATCCAATTTTCGGACTGCCACAATTCGTTTAAACAGGCTGGAGATCCAATTTTCAGGATGCCTCAATTCGTTTTAACAGGCTGGAGATCCAATTTTCGGACTGCCTCAATTCGTTTTAACAGGCTGGAGATCCAATTTTCAGACTGCCTCAATTTGTTTTAACAGGCTGGAGATCCAATTTTCGGACTGCCTCAATTCGTTTTAACCGGCTGGAGATCCAATTTTCGGACTGCCTTAATTCGTTTTAACAGGCTGGAGATCTAATTTTCAGACTGCCTCAATTCGTTTTAACAGGCTGGAGATCCAATTTTCGGCCTGCCTCAATTCGTTTTAACCAGCTGGAGATCCAATTTTTGGACTGACTCAATTCGTTTTAACAGGCTGGAGATCCAATTTTCGGACTGCCTCAATTCGTTTTAACAGGCTGGAGATCCAATTTTCAGACTGCCTCAATTCGTTTTAACAGGCTGGAGATCCAATTTTCGGACTGCCTCAATTCGTTTTAACAGGCTGGAGATCCAATTTTCGGACTGCCTCAATTCGTTTTAAAAGGCTGGAGATCCAATTGTCAGACTGCCTCAATTCGTTTTAACAAGCTGAAGATCCAATTTTTGGACTGCCTCAATTCGTTTTAAAAGGCTAAAGATCCAATTTTCAGACTGCCTAAATTCGTTCTGACAGGCTGGAGATCCAATTTTTGGACTGCCTCAATTGGTTTTAACAGGCTGGAGATCCAATTTTCGGACTGCCTCAATTCGTTTCAACAGGCTGGAGATCCAATTTCTGTGACTGCCTCAATTCATTTTAACCAGCTGGAGATCAAATTTTTGGACTGCCTCAATTCGTTTTAACAGGCTGAAGATCCAATTTTCGGACTGCCTAAATTCGTTCTGACAGGCTGGAGATCCAATTTTCGGACCGCATCAATTCGTTTGACCCTGCTGGAGATCCAATTTTCGGACTGCCTCAATTCGTTTTAACAGGCTGGAGATCCAATTTTCGGACTGCCTCAATTCGTTTTAACAGGCTGGAGATCCAATTTTCGGACTGCCTCAATTCGTTTAAACAGGCTGGAGATCCAATTTTCGGACTGCCTCAATTCGTTTTAACAGGCTGGAGATCCAATTTTCGGACTGCCTTAATTCGTTTTAACAGGCTAGAGATCCAATTTTTGGACTGTCTCAATTCGTTTTAACAGGCTAGAGATCCAATTTTTGGGACTGCCTCAATTCGTTTTAACCAGCTGGAGATCCAATTTTTGGACTGCCTTAATTCGTTTTAACAGGCTGGAGATCCAATTTTCGGACTGCCTCAATTCGTTTTAACAGGCTGGAGATCCCATTTTCAGACTGCCTCAATTCGTTTTAACAGGCTGAAGAACCATTTTTCGGAATACCTCAATTCGTGTAAAACAGGCTGGAGATCCAATTTTCGGACTGCCTCAATTCGTTTTAAAAGGCTGGAGATCCAATTGTCAGACTGCCTCAATTCGTTTTAACAAGCTGAAGATCCAATTTTTGGACTGCCTCAATTCGTTTAAACAGGCTGGAGATCCAATTTTCGGACTGCCTCAATTCGTTTTAACAGGCTGGAGATCCAATTTTCAGACTGCCTCAATTTGTTTTAACAGGCTGGAGATCCAATTTTCGGACTGCCTTAATTCGTTTTAACAGGCTGGAGATCCAATTTTTGGACTGCCTCAATTCGTTTTAACAGGCTGGAGATCCAATTTTTGGGACTGCCTCAATTCGTTTTAACCATCTGGAGATCCAATTTTTGGACTGCCTTAATTCGTTTTAACAGGCTGGAGATCCCATTTTCAGACTGCCTCAAATCGTTTTAACAGGCTGGAGATCCAATTTCTGGGACTGCCTCAATTCATTTTAACCAGCTGGAGATCCAATTTTTGGACTGCCTCAATTCGTTTTAACAGGCTGGAGATCCAATTTTCGGACTGCCTAAATTCGTTCTGACAGGCTGGAGATCCAATTTTCGGACCGCATCAATTCGTTTTAACAGGCTGGAGATCCAATTTTCAGACTGCCTCAATTCGTTTTAACAGGCTGGAGATCCAATTTTCGGACTGCCTCAATTCGTTTTAACAGGCTGGAGATCCAATTTTCGGACTGCCTTAATTCGTTTTAACAGGCTGGAGATCTGAATTTTCAGACTGCCTCAATTCGTTTTAACAGGCTGAAGATACAATTTTCGGACTGCCGCAATTCGTTTTAACAGGCTGGAGATCCAATTTTCGGACTGCCTCAATTCGTTTTAACAGGCTGGAGATCCAATTTTCGGACTGCCTTAATTCGTTTTAACAGGCTGGAGTTCCAATTTTCGGACTGCCTCAATTCGTTTTAACAGGCTGGAGATCCAATTTTTGGGACTGCCTCAATTCGTTTTAACCAGCTGGAGATCCAATTTTTGGACTGCCTCAATTCGTTTTAACAGGCTGGAGATCCAATTTTCGGACTGCCTCAATTCGTTTTAACCGGCTGGAGATCCAATTTTCGGACTGCCTTAATTCGTTTTAACAGGCTGGAGATCTAATTTTCAGACTGCCTCAATTCGTTTTAACAGGCTGGAGATCCAATTTTCGGCCTGCCTCAATTCGTTTTAACAGGCTGGAGATCCAATTTTCGGACTGCCTCAATTCGTTTTAACAGGCTGGAGATCCAATTTTCAGACTGCCTCAATTCGTTCTGACAGGCTGGAGATCCAATTTTCAGACCGCATCAATTCGTTTTAACAGGCTGGAGATCCAATTTTCGGACTGCCTCAATTCGTTTTAACAGGCTGGAGATTCAATTTTCGGACTGCCTCAATTCGTTTTAACAGGCTGGAGATCCAATTTTCGGACTGCCTCAATTTGTTTTAACAGGCTGGCTATCTAATTTTCGGACTGCCTCAATTTGTTTTTACAGGCTGGTGATCTAATTTTTTTAGGACATATTCACTGGTATTGCTCCTTTTTATTAAATAAATACAACTGCTCGAAATTTGATGGTTCATGTTTATCCATCACCACATTTATTATCCCCCACAAATTCCCTTTTGGGTCCATGTTCAAGTCCCAAAGGTTAGATATTATTTTCAGCCAACCACTTTTTTATTACTTTTAATATTTAGGAAGTTTCGCCTACAGTTATCATCCCCAAATTGATTTTGAAATGTTGGGAAAAGGTGTTGATGAAGGTCGTTTTGCTAGCATTTTGAGTTCATGGCTCCGTTCTTGAGGGAAAATGGTCAATGCTCTAATTTCCTTAGATGAGAAGCAGCTCCAGTAATAGAGAGTATCCGTATGATTCCCCTTGAAAACGAGAAATGACTAGAACGTGGTTTTGTATTTCAACGAAGTTATGGATTTTTTCTTATTATTTTTGAAATACTGACTTTTTGCTAAACCTGAAAAAATTTGAAAAATGAATGGAAAATTTAAATTATATATTAGTCTTAGAAGTTTTAAAAATGATTGTACCCACTAAAGAAGTCTTTTCAATTGAGTTCATTGTGACCAAAATGGTTATAATACGAAAATTCTAATTTATGAGAGACAGACAATAAATCGATTCTTCTAAAGAAGATGTTGTGATCAAAGTGACGTAGTCATGCTTATGTCTATCTTTATTCTTGGAAGTCAGTGGGATAGTGCAAAGTAGTTATACATTCGAGTAAATGTTTTAGGAACATTAGTACATGTGTTTGCATTTCATTTGTCCAAATATTTGAGGTAAATCGTCGTTTCTTGGCCCGGCATCTTCTAAATATTATTGCATTAAATCCTCAAATATGAAATCTTTTGAAAAAGTCTTGGTTTTATTATATTAAAGTCTTATTTAAACTTGTTCAAACTCCGTCATTTTTCATTGTTCGGAGTTTTATTAAGAATAGAGAAATCGTTTTCCTTCCTCGCCCGTCTCATTTTCACATTCCTTTATTTGGCCCATTGGGAAACAATTGTGTCATTACACTGTCAAATCACTCCATGAAACAACTTTTACACTTAAGTGGTGTTTGTGGAATTTTATTATCCCTCAAAGGAATCTTAGTTTTATCAGGAACAACTATACTGTACCTGGTAGCCATAGAATTGCGTGTCTTCCTTGCCCCAACGTCCACAGGTATATCCGCAGCAGCATACCTTCCACACATTCATACTTCTTATTTCTTCAGCAGTTTATTTATAGTTTTCTCCCTACCAACATTTTGCTTCCTATTTTAGTGATAATAAGTCAAAAGTCGATCAATTTGATAAACTTTTCCATCACTTTATTAATTAATTGGTCATAATAACTGATATAATTTAGAAGACTAAGTGGGTAGACTTACTTGATTTTCATGAGCAACTAAAGTTTTCTAGCGCAATTATCCGAAGGCTGGAATGCGTATGGTGGCTAAACTTAATCTTCAGTCTCAAAGTATGGGCTGAAAAGGCGTAATATACCTCCTCATGAGCAAATTCGGCTGATGAAAAAGTTTTTCAAATGTAACAAATCATCGACCCTTACTGGGTTGATTGCATTTAGAAATGACATTCCCGCAATAGAGTGTTAGGTTTAGAGTAGAAAGCCATGCGGCGTCCAATCCTTGTCTTAAGAAACGCAGTTCTTTGCTATTCCGACTCCAATGAATTCTGAGATGTTTCTTTATGAACATTCTGCGGAATATCCTTTTTTGGTTTTCCCACAAATAAAAAATAGAAATAACCTGATAAATTGTTCCTTCAAAATTCCTTAAATATTTACACTAACAATCATTCTAATGTATATCTAAGATAAGCATTTAAAGGAAAGAGGAAAATATTTGCTTTATTAATTCTTTATTAATTGCCGTACCTTGTCGCTCCATAGCCTGTTGAGTAGACAAAAATGTCTTAGTTCTTTCCATACATTTTAATTATAGCTTCCTCTTTTACTACAGGAGCCTAAATTCAAAAGCCTACGAGATAAGATGATTTCAATGAAAACGAAAGCTTTTGTTTTTAACGACTAAATACGAAGCCTAAGGTTTTATTCAACCAATTGAGTTCACTAATCATAGCGTCAATTGGGAAAAAGGAGAATTTATTTATATCTCGACCAACTTCAGCAACAAGTGAATTTAATTGATTCCCTCCCAAAATTTAATAACTCGAAAGGTAACTTTTGATTCAAACAGGTCATTACGTCTTTTATCAACCCGCAGATAAGAATCATCTAACCATTAGGAAAAGGCAACCCCTCTCTGTAAATATTAGTATTTTGACTGGGCTGATATTGCTGTTTTTCTTTCTTAAGTTATGGAAAATAAATCACTTACGTCAAACATTGTCTTAGTTTGTATAGCTAAAGGGTGGAGCGGAATAGTCCGAAATTAGTCGTGTACTTGTGATTACAAAATATTGCTCTTTAAATATCTTACTTCATTTACAAACAAATCCACATGTCACAAAATTTCATAAAGATCCCTGTGTAAACTTCATTAATCTTCAAATAATTTTTGTTCCTGCTATTACATTTAAAGCTTTAAGAAGGCAGCAGTTAAGCTTTGAAAATGGCCCTACCATTGAATACAGGCTATTCTATCATGTATGTGAATAAGGATCAAGGTTTATTTATTTTCGATCAGATTATATTTTTAAAAAATCATTAATATTTTCATATTTTAAAGCGATTTACGAAATATATTGCAAATTTTTCTCTCTTTTTAAATGAACATTTGTTAATTTTCTTTATGATGGGCAATTTGGTTATATTTTCTTTAATCAAATGATATAGAGCTTAATACTTATCATTTTCATCAAACGAAAGCATAGAGTCTTCGTCTTCTTGATCCGACTCCATTTCTTTAAAAACTTTAATATTATTGAGGTGTACAAAACTTCAGTCACATTCAGCTAAATATAATGGTCTATTCATTGTTCGAGCTTAAAAAGAATTTCTTATCAGAACTTTATTATTACAGATGCAACATCTGTTATACATCCAGTACTGTGTCAATTGAAATCTAAACCAAATTCATTTAGTCTTTTGGTAATTATTTCATACATACTATGTGCTATCTAGAGATTCAAATATTTTATTTAATTAAAAAAACCAATGTTGTATCTCAGAGTAAACACCTATATTAAGTTATTTTAAATTTTGTATTGAAATATATTCATCTACATTTATGGAAAAGCAAACACCTTTATTTAGCTGTCTTTGAAATAATTATTTAGCTTTTTTGGATGTTTTCACGAAAGCTCATCACCATTTCCCGAACGGTGTGGAAAATGGTCGGATAATATTTCTCGTACGTGTTTTCATTAAATTCTCTAATGAATTTAGTGATCGTAATAAATTGATAACTCACCGTTTTCGCTAGCCATAGGCTCAATTTCTTCTTCAATCGAAATCTATTGAATAAAATCGACTAGTTCTTTTTTGCTTATAGACCAATTTAATATCATTCTGATCGATATTGTACACATTTTTATATAAATATCACAACTTAAGGTTGATGTAACAGAACCGTTTATTTATTGTGAAAAATTTGCATTTAGAGCCACACAAAATTTTATTAAAGGATTTTAGCAGTCAGACTTTGGAAAATAAACGTGCAATTCGAGATTTGAGCAGTAAAATCCAAGACAAAAGGAATTGTATTGGTATCATGATTTCCGAATTATTTCTTCCTTCTCTATTCTGGAGATCTCTACCTTTGCCGCTTTGAGATTGGTCTGACGAAAGCGCCAGCGTGCTGGATGCACAGCCACAGTGAGGTAAGGTTTAGGAAAGATGCGAGTAATTTAGTGTAATTCTGTGGAACTTGGCACGTCACTTCCTTGAACAAGCACAGAAGGAGGAAACCGCGGGGTGCGAGAGAGAAGGGGGTGCTATGAATAAGACTTCGGGTCACTAGATCCGTAACGGCATGCCATTTTAAATCAAGGATAAACGAGATGTTTTGCAAGAGGTTGATTGATTGATTGCTTTTGAGTGGCGTAATTCCCAGATTTTTGCCATTTGCAGAAGGTCAGCCCCAAAATGTGGAGAGAGATGTCAGCAACTGAGAACAACCACGGGGATGAGCGTGCAAAGGAGAGAGTGATCGAAATTACTTCTTAGAATAGAACTAAAAGGCTCAGTTAAAATATTTTTCACAGTATAGACTCTCGAAGGTCGACTCATGTCCTATGACGAAACCAGAGGAATGGAGATCGTATAACCTTTGTCAACGAGGAAGTTAAGTCCAGTATCTGGAGCCCGGATGGATAGCAGTGGTTTGAGCCCAGCATCGCTCCCAAGGTGGATTCCCCTGAGGAAAGTAGCTTTGAGTTGGAGTTAGTTGCGTGAGTGGAGGGTACCGAAGATCAGGTGTGCAAAGGGGAATGATTATTCTGTAAAGGTCAGGTTACATTTTGTATTTCAGCGTAAAATACCGTTGTCATTTCCTATGGCTCAAACGGCGGATGTCAGGAGAATTTAGTTTAGCAAGTTTGCACGGGGTGTCCGGATGATACCGACTGTTGAGAATGGTAGCTAATGAACTGTTTTATCCTTGATCAGGATGGTCTTGAGTGTCTGATGGCAGCAAAGGGGTAATGATAGCCCAAGGATTCGCCTTGGAGGAAGCAGGAGAAGCTAGTCATTGACTTCCCTCAGTCCGGAAGCCACAGGATGTCAGGCTTCAAAGGACCACACCTTAAAATTTTTAGTGAAGCTAGCACCAGCTATATAGAAGTTGATTTCCTGGATCTCCCATCCGCACGTTACAATATTTTTATATACACTCCGCAACACTACACATGAAAATACCATCGTTTTTAATTTCAAATAACATGACATATCTTCGAAGTTATACAATATTAGTTATATGCCTTAAGGGCTTACTAAATATATAATGAAGCTGGAATTGATTTAAAAAGTGTATAATACTACTAAAAATAATTAAATTAAACAATAAAATTATAAATAATGCAAAAATATTTACAACCATCAAAACCGCTTTTAAATAAAACACAAATCTCAAGAAATAGGGTTAAATACGAGGAAAAGTGAAATAAGAAATTTTCCAGAAAATATTTGAGCCTGTAAATATTGTATACATAAGATTCACGAAAATGTTCGTAGGTAAGAGGTCTTATAGAAAGAAAGGAGGATTTTTCAACCAAAACCAAAGTGGACTCAAGTGACCTCAAGAAAACACATTGTACTCGTATCTAATTCCAGAAACGACTTCGGAGGAAAGAATTTCAAACTCACATCCAAATAAAAGGTGATAATTTCTCCACTTTAATTTGATATATTTCTATTTTTCACCTCGGTTTTAAGAACAAATAAATATTTGAATTGAATTTTCCATTTTGCAGGTGAACTTCTTAATAAGCAAACGCTATTATTCAATAATTAGGTGAATATTTTATATAAAACACTGTTTATTTAGTTTACCAGACTACCAAATTTATATAAATATATATATATATATATATATATATACATACATATATTTATTATATGTGTCGTGGTATTGCAAGGACCGATTGTTGGGGTATGTTGTTATGTATTAGTTTTCTCTAAGAGTTCTATATTTTATTACTATCACGTTAGTTTTCATCATTGAGGGTTTCTAGTGCCATGCCTAGCGTTTCGAGGATTGAATTAAATAGACCTTTAATCAAACATGAGCAAAAAATCAAAACTAACAAATCAAACTACACAATAGTGAATTTAAAGAGTTTAAATGAGACTTACTAAATTGTACAAAAGAATATACAGTATTGGTTAACCCAAATCTCAGTTTAATATTGAACGCTAATTGACCTTCAAAAAAAAGATAATTGAATTTATTTATCTTTAAAAATAACCAAAAGAGAATCTGGTTGAAGACTGAACTTGGCCTTAATTTTTATGTAGACGCGAGAATGTTTGCGGGCAGGCGCGTGGACGTATTCACAGTCCTTTCAGATGTTTGTCTGGTGCGGGGATTGAATTAAAGAACCACAGATGAATTCGGTGTGAGCAAAAGAAAGCAGTAAGCACGTTATCTTGGTAAGATGATTTCACTAACGGGACAGGGAAAGTATGCTTGTTCCAATCCAATTTTCCGGTTAATCTTGGAATATTTCGAACTGGGATATTGATTTCACTACAATATATATATATATATATATATATATATATATATATATATATATATATATATATATATATATATATATATATGTTGTTTTGGGTGAAACCGGACGATTTTCTTTTCGAGAACATTCGGAGGAAAGATTTAGTTGTGAAAAGATAGCTGACGTGGAAGAATGGAAGCCATCCGAATATTGGAAATCATTTACCTGCATCGTGGTGATTCGCAACGAATATCAAAGGCCGACCTTATGTGTGCTTTTCTAAGATTTGTGAATAGGGTTAAGGATGTAATACATGTAATGGACAGCTGCAGCCTATAATACAAAGCAGAGGCCAGAGAAATGGACACAACGGGCGTTCTGCCTCCACCTGTTCACCGGAATTCATCGAACAAGTGAAAGAGAAATTGAAGGAAGATTTAAAACAACAAAAATGCAAGGACTAAAAATTTAGGGATAATATAGCTCTACAGGGCTACCATTTTTTCCCCTTGTTTACAATGCTTAGCAAATTTCTGGCAGCCACGTAGTTAGCAAGATCCCACGCGGCCGAGAGTTACATGGCTAAGCAAGCTCTGATGTCCCCCCCCCCATCGTACGATCCAATTATAGTGTGGAGGACATCCCGTACGCGGTAGTAAATTCCAGCAGTTTCCCCCGCGGAGATAGACAGAGGGGGTAAACGAACTGTTTATCGCCCTCCAATCCGTAAGCCCCCCTTTTCCCCGTTTAATCTTGTGAGCCCATTTGGATCTGAGCAGGTAGCTCGGAACTAATTAATAGAAATTAGACTTTCCCACCGGTAACGATAAATCATTATCCAACTTTTAATTTTTTTTCTATATCATTTTGATCGAGTATAATTTGTAAATGAAATTTATATTTTATTATTTTTATCTTTAATTAACCCGAACGTCACCCTAGGACTCCTTATTCAATTCTTGATGACCTCGGGCTCAACCTGATTAGTTAACCGTAATGGCCCCGTGCCTCAAGCAGACCGTCCAGTCGTTGGACGGTTCGCTTTAATAGCCTAAGCTATCCCCCTTGATACTAGTAAAAGATATTATATTATATAGTCTGCTATACCGCGACAATAGCTTCTGCAAGATCTTACTAAATTAAAGCTCTATGATCTGATTTTATCAATTTCCAAGCAGAAAACAATATTTCACCACAGACGTGAGTCGGAGGAAACGCAGTTACTATCATAGCTGCAGGTTATATAGCTTCAGGATAGGTTTGGATAAGCTCGTGTAGTGGTATTTGAAAAAAGAGATTATGTTTGAGTATCTCTTCAAAAGCGGAATATTATTTCTTTTTAGATTTTCCAAAGTTTATATCAAAAGATTTATTCGTCTCATTTTCATACCCTTTGTCTTTTCTCGTTCTCTCTGATTTAAATATTTTTCAAAAGTTAATTCATCATTGGAAGAGGAGGAACAAATGATTTTAATGATCACGCATACCCCTACATACTTACATCCTTAAACATACAGGCGCGCATATATATATATATATATATATATATATATATATATATATATATATATATATATATATATATATATATATATATATATGAAATGTTTCATTCCTGAAGACTAGCGATTGATTGCACACAACTAAGGAGGAAAGTCTTTTGGAAGATTCTGAGAAGACTTTCATAGTGTTTACCTTTAAGATATTTGCTCACAACGATACAAAATTTATTTAGTGATAGAATTTAGATAACAATGTGAAATATTGTTTTATTACTCTCGAGTATAAGAGAATTTTAAAAAAAACAACTTTCTATAATTATTTATCTTCATAAGCTAAAGAGAGGAGTCAGAGTGAGGTGCTTTTAGCCGACTCCAACTCCCACTGTGACTCAACGACTGCGACTCCGATTCCGACTCCATAACCGCCTTTACAAGACGCGCAAAAGAGAAGTCTTAAATAAAAGGCTAATAGAACCACTTGACGAATTACAACAAGCTTCTATACAAGCTGAGGTATCCTGTTGAGAAGGGGGTGATTTAGTCCTTCTCAGATGAAAAGAACTTACCATAGCATCACTTTTACAAAACCTAGTACAAAGGATGGCTTGCTAATAATCTCTGACATCCTCTCTCTTTATTTAAAATTCCTCTATGGAGGAAGATGCTTCAATTAACTCAAAATAATCATTGATTAACATTTAAACCTGTAATATTTTATAGAAATTATAAAGGACATCTAACACAGGTTATGTGAAGTTTGGTGCCAAATCTATAGTAGTATTGAGGTATTTGGTGCATCCAATGTAGGTCTAATGCTTTTTACTTCTTTAGCAACATAGTTAATTTATTTATTTAAGGGGATGAATTTCCAGTGAGATTTTTCACAAAACATTAGAATGTATTTTCTTAAGTTAATTCTAGATTTAGAAACTTCTTTTTAGATGATAAATATCAGCAAGAATTTTGGCTACTTTGTTGGACATTTAAGTTGTCATCCGCAATAGAACTTCACGTCTTGCTTTAGCTTGATGTACTACAGACTCATATAAAGCATCCTTTGAGAATTATTCTCACAGTGCATCTGAAAACAAGGTGCACTGTAGTAGGAACAATACAGATAGGATTTCTTTCACTATATGAAATGAGAGTTAGTGTAGATACTTCGGAGGCCTTGAGAATATTTAATTTTTGTAAGGGTTTTTCTTTTAAATATTTCAAGTTTTTTTCTGCAATTTCATAGGTAGATAGCACATTTTCCCTTGAAATTCTTCAAAATAAGATTGAGAGATGTCCAATAATAATCAGATTTAAAATTATACCAACTTCTGTTGAAAGGCTTCCGAATTCTCTTTATTACATTATTGTCAAAATTAATGCCTAGATTCCTTTTGACATCTCCCCCTAAAAAGTGACAAACTTTTATTAGTTTCCCAGTTACCTGCTATCCAAAGTTTGAAGCCAATCTTGTTTAGCCTCATGTACCATGAATTGCATACTTTTAAATCTTACGAGGGGCAGTGAATAGATTTTGCAAATCAGTAGGGCAAAACATAGGAAGGGGCATGGCTGTTTGTAAGGGTGTTAGGAAAAGTTATGACAAGTCAGGACCTGCAGCCGCACGCTCATGCCGCGTCTATTTAAGAAGCAGTAGCTGATCGCAGTTCGTCAGTCACAAATTTTTCAACAATGGAAAAAGTTGAGCACCGCGCAGTGATAAATCTTTTGACCAAAGAAGGCATGAATGCAAAAGAGATCAATGAACGTATGGTTGCAGTGTACACCGACACCGCCCCTTCCTATGCAACAATTGCTCGCTGGAATAGGGAGTTCCGCCATGGTCGTGAGTCCCTTAAAGATGACCCCTGTATGGACTCCCGTCAGACGTGACCAACGAAGACAATGTGGACCGTTTGGACAGGATGATCCTCGAAAATAGACAAAGGAAGGTAGAAGAAATCAAGCAAGAACTTGAAATATCACATAGAAGTGTTATCAACATCATCCACGACAATTTAGCTATGACCAAGATCTCTGCCCGTCAAGTCCCTAGAAAACTCACGCCCCATGGTCGACTTCAACGTCGTCGAAGTTCACAGGGACAGAGTTGCACAAGCTGCCCTGCGGATTTGAGGAGCTCAACCATCTCCCTACAGTCCAGATCTGGCCGCTACCGACTACTTTTTATTCCGCCAGGTTAAAGCTGCACTGTGTGGACGCCAGTTTGGCGACGATGAAGATGTCCATCTCGCAGTCCAGGAGTGGATTAAACTGCAGTCAGGAGATTTCTGGTTGTCTGGAATTCGAAGCCTCAGGGACAAGTGGCGAAAGTGCATTGAAGTCGAGGGTAGTTATATTTAAAAAAAATATAACACTTTTCCTCATATCTCGCTTCCTTATATCCGAATTGCAAAACTTATTTAGCGCCCCTCGTACTTTTTAAATAAAACTTGTTTATTTATAGTGATATTTTCATTAGGAATGAATCGCTTCTCTGATTTATCAAGCAAAGTATTACCTCAGGCAGATGAGAAGTAAATTTTTATAACCTAAATTGAATTCCATTTCTGATTAAGAAGAATGTACTTCGTTATCTCTAGATTGTTTGAAATAGAGAAGTATGCAATAACCTAATAGATGCTTGGTTGAAAAATGAAAACAAATTCTGTGAATTAAACAATATACTGTTATTCCATTAACAGTGAGTAGTAATTTTCCTAGGATGTGTCGTATGACACTCATAAGTTATGACCTTGTTACTGTTGTTTTCGAATTTTTCAGTAAATCTTTGTATATCATACGTACGCATGTTCTATTTTGGTCATGCCAGGGCAATGAAGCGAATATATCACTCGCTTGGGTCAAAAAGTATGGTTCATTCATAATAAAGTTCCATGAAGATACTAAATATTTCACTCAGCTCAATAAATTAAGTCGCATTCAAAAATCAAGTCCATGTGAATATACACGATGTGATTGATGCCAATTATGGAGATATTATGTACACTAAGCAGCTTGTATTTCCAGTTAAATAACAGAGAACCTGACCATAAATGCGAAACACTGTACTCTCTAACGTCACGAGAAAGAGATGGAACTCATCGGACGCTCCCAAACAAAGAAAGCACTTCTAGGTAAAAAGCATAATTCCTTTGGATTCGTGTTCATACCCAAAAAGCCTTGTAGAACGGATAAAGGTGAAACTGATTTGCCCCGACGAAAGCAAGTTAAATTTTAACGAATCTGATGAGAAGCAACATGTAATGTGTCGTACATGTAATGGGTGTGTGTCTAAAATTTCAAGTGCTTGAGTCTGTAAGCTTTAAAAGATATGCAGTAAGCTACACACTGCAGTATACAAGAATTCGATTCAGGATTAAGAGTTTATTTCTCTTCTAGAATTGAAACTTCGTCAGCCTGTTTTCATGCAGAACATTTCTCCGTCATAGAAGGCAAATCGCGTGAATCAATGATTGGAAAGTGAAAATTTTGATGCGATGAACCTGACTGCCTAGAAACCTGATTTAAATCGATGCAGTGATATAAAAAGCATAGTTCTATTAAGATTTTGTAGAGATTGAGGATTTGGTGAGCTCCCACTTTTTATAACTGCATTTTTTATTAACTGATAATTGTTTTGAGAATTAATAACTCATTCAATGACGCTCGTCCAAGATAACTCGTCACTGTGACACCTATAATAAAGATATTTTTTAAGTTAATATGCTATACACATAAAACTTCCTTCCTTCAGTCCTTAAAGTACCAATTTATGTCACAAATAATATAATATTTCCCCCTTTTCATTATCTTTACATAATTTAATTTGTCTTTAGTTTTTTCTTTAAAGGGATAAATATGAACCCCAACGAATAGATTAAGTTAAGCAATTTCCTAGTTTTTGTAATGTTATTTGCTCTAATTAGTTCTTTTTTTTCTGTATATTATTAACATCAAGGATATTTTTCTATTAAATGAGGGCAATAAATTTAAAGGCTAATAAGAAAATAATAATAATAGAAAGAGAAGAGATCTCTTGTTTTGGTGATGGGGGAAATATGGTATGTGTTTCCCGGTGGTTAGAATTTAAATATGGTTTTAATTGTAAATTAAAGTATTCCAAAATATATAATAGCAATTAAAGGAAACAAGGTTTAAAGTGTAATGTTTAAGAAGAAGTGGTAAATTTCCAATCCTATTTACTGACAGAGGAGACGTAACATAGTAGAGCATATTTCAGTTACCTCGATATTGTTTTTCGAGGTTTACCTTTGAAAAAAAATGTAGTTTCGTTCCCCGCAAATCTAATCACAGGAATATTTTTCTTAGCGAAATTCAGCTCTCTTTTCTATGTCCCTTATAGGTACACATGTTGTTTCCTCTTGTAAAGAGAAAGAATATCTCCAATTTACTTCGAGGAATTCATACTAAAGAAGAATAAGCAATCAAAAATAACCATCTAGATTCTAGACCTAATGCCATCACAGTCATATTGTCGACAGTACTCCAAGGTTGTCAAAAAAACATATATATATATATATATATATATATATATATATATATATATATATATATATATAATGGGCTGTTTTCAACTGTGGAACTTTGTGATCTCTGATTTGTTGCTACTCATCATGCTTCCTCTTAAAAAATATAAGTAAAGACTTTTTTCTGCAGTCAGTCAACCTCTGAGGTCATACATAGTCTTTAGTCCTCCGATTTTTGCCGCGGGCTAAGTACGAAATCCTGCTTAGTGTCATGCATTCGTTTTGCCAAGATAACTCTATTTTCCCTTGACAAAGTAGTTGCTACCACAAGATCTCCTTCACTTATTTGCGTCACCTGTTTTATCAATTAAGCGCACCAAATGTGAAAAATCCCTATTGTCTTTGTTTTTTTCAATTCCCTGCGTCCAATAACCGTTGTATTTACTCCCTTCTGTCTCTGCTCTGCTACTTCCAATCTGCGGTAAATTCATTTAACTTAGTTTCTCTTAATCACCCCTTCGGGTCTAGGCAGTGCTCAAATCACCTTCGAACCATGGAATTAAAACTGCGCTATGTGTTCTCTAAACCTCATAATATTTTTGAAGGGCCACTTGGTGGCAAGATTTCCCGCCTATGATAATTCTATAACCATTTGTCTGCTAAATAACTACAAAAGAATCATTTTGGTTAAGTTAAGGTAGGTTAGTTTTTCAACCATGTAATTAACAATGAGGTATGTGTTCTCTAAATCTCATATCATTTTAAAGACCCACATTACATAGTGGAAAATCTTCCCGCCTAAGATAATTGTATATCCATTTTTATTCTGGAAAACTCCACAAGGATCATTTTGGTTAGGATATGGTAGGATAATTTTTCAATAATGAGAATGATAAATCATATATTTATTTCTTTATTATCGGTTTAAAATAATAAGAATGAGGCGCTGTTTACCCCACTTGAATATTATGGGTTGCGTAGAATTTCTGACAGAAAATAGTCCATAAATCGGATACCAGCTTCTTAAGAACTACGTCATTTAATAACATATATAAATATATACAACTATATATATATTTTAGGAGCGTGCATAAATATACGAAAAGTCAATTTTTCACAATATATTAGGCAGAATATAATATTTAGTGATAGATTACTTCAAAGGTAAGTAAATGCTTATTTATCTAATTGAACCAGCCCCCAAATTATTTTTTTTAAATATTCCTTACCTTAGGTCATTATTTGATGTTGAAATATCTATAAAATGCGGCAGATATCAAATGGAAAATAAGTACTATAAAATACCTGGACATTTTCACAAAAAGAAGAGGAAAGGACGCCAAAATAAGCTCTGAGAAAGATCTTTAGTCTCCTTTTATTGAAGTTGCATCGAAATAGAAAAAAAAACTCGTCCATAGGTGGAAAAAAGGTCAACAGTACATTTTCTGATAATGGTAAGCCTCCCAAATGATTTTTTTGCTTAAATGACATTAATAGACGGTTTTGTAGATTTACCATTTTTATTTTAAACATGATTTTAATGGGTAAAAAATTATCACCCAAAATAAAAAACGTTCGAATATTTTTGCGTTATTTTCGTCTTCTCAGTAATGAATGGTTTCATTTTGATTTCTTTTAATTTCTTTCAACTTTTGCATCCTAATGTGGCTATCTCTTGCTTTTAAAAACCTCGTTTTGCTTTTAACATCTGCTCAATCACGTCAACCTTTTCTTTCTCTTTTACTATAAGGTTATCAATTCCGCATTTCCAATCTTTCTTGTCATTCTTCCTGTCTTAAAAAAGGTTTGTTGAAAAGCCGAAATTAAAAATAACGAAACGCCTTTGGTGGTTGTTACAACCCGCATAATTTATATTTGCTTTTTCTTAGTATGTTATAGGATAGTGAGCATTTTATTTATAAGTGAATAATATATATGATATAGCTATCTCTTTCAGGTTCCTAGCATTGAAATAAGCTGGATTGATAGGGTGATGCATTGGTTAGGTTTGAGTTACCTTGCAAGATAGCTAATGTCGCATTCTTAGTATGGATTGCATTCATTCCCTCTTCTTGATATTTCTGTCTTCCAATGTTAGTTTTTATTGTATTAAAAAATCTCCTGTTTCTTGTCTCATGTACTCATGTAGAAATTTCTTTACTTATATATATATATATATATATATATATATATATATATATATATATATATATATATATATATATATAAATATATATATATATAAATATATATATATATATATATATATATATATCCTTAACCAAAAATACAAACCTTCACTCAAAGATTTATATATTTAAAATATTGAATTTACCATATTATGAATAAATATTTACGATAATAATATATATTTTGCTAATGTTTTGTTAATAAGTTGGAATTACTAAGTATTTTACACAATGGTGTTGGAATAATAAATTAGTATGTTTTCTAAAGTCACATTTAACCAATATTTTTTCAGTTTCAGCGTAAACTTATGACTCTTTTATATTTAATATCTTACACAAAAGATAATATGACTTAAAGTAAAGGACTTAAAGAAGTAAATGATCACAAATTCAATTTCAACATAGCATGGTTTATTACAAGGTGTAACTGCTATAAAAACAATATGTTCAATCTATGCTGTCTGGAAGAACATATTACAACGTAAGAAAATTTGTAGCAGGGAAGAAAAGGGGTCTAAAACACCTTGAAAGACTTTGAAGAGACAAATCAATCCTTTTAGTTTCATTAACCAATCGCAGGAAAATATCTAGTTCAGGAGTTCAATGAAAGTTCAAGTTAAATTATTGCCAGTAACAGTTATCCGCACGAGTCTTAAGATTCAAGTGCTGAAAGGATGCTAGGCTAGACGTTATAGGGTCTCAAGGTTTGGTTTCCACTCCAAGTACTAACAAAGTCCAATGTCGTTTAACTTCGACGCAGCGCGAGTGGACCACCCAGTTACCGGCCACTGACCTTGGGATGACTCCAATTTGGCGAAGATTATCCATCGCTTGATTTTAGTGAAGTAGCCTGTGTAAGAGAACCGGTTGATTGCACACATGATTCAAAGCCTCTTTATTGAGTGGAGTACTCGGTAGGCTTAGATGCAATGAATTCGATTAAACTTTGTATCCTTTATTTAAGGCAGGCCTACTAATGTTTGGGTCTACATTGGACTATGTTTTCTTGAAAGCAGACTAATTGCCTAATTTTCTTTTCTGCTTTTTAATTCCTGTCCGATTGTCCTGACCTCCCTTGGGGTCTAACCAAGACAGTATTTAATGTGTCGAAAACATTTGGCATGGGCCAACGTTTGCCAAAGCTAACTTGACTAGATTTTTATTTGTGTGTACATGGGATATAGAGAATATTTATCTCTAATTTCGAAAATAAGATTTCGTGCTTCATAGCTCTGTGATAGTAAATAGGGGTCTGCATCTTTCCTGTTTCCAGCTCAGTGTCAGTTAATGGACCTGCTTAGGGGTTTTATTTTACAGCTGTGGCCTCTCCCAGAATTATATAATATTATGCCTGAGCCACCTTTATATTTGTACTCGCGTCTGCACGTGTAATTGTATATGTGTTGAGTGTGTAAGTGTTTGAGCACGTATGCGTGTGAAACATTTTCGAGTTTTTTTTTTCCTATTCTTTACTAGAATAGTATATATTATTATTAACATGAGCAAATGATGTATATAATTATTTACATCTCCAAAGAGTATACGATTTTTTTAGATTAATAGCATTTGCATAATTATTTGTGTGCCCATTCGCAAACTTCATAAGAACCATAACACTCGTTTGTGAGGCACTAGAACATGAAACTCGATTATTGATGTCAATAAAAAGAAAATACCTCTCTCCTTTTTGTCTTTCTCTTTTTCTCCGCTAGTGACTTTAATTAGATCACCTTTGCAAGTATAAAAGCTTTATTTTGAGAGGTGATTCCCTAAACCAGGTGTTAAGTGCAAATATAAGGTTTAGACCAAGTAGGTTGAGATTTGCATATATATTATTGATTTTAAATTTCTATTAATTCCACTTTGTACTTTTCCTCCTTCTAAAAACATCTACTAATTTTGACAACTTTTTCTGTATCTCTTAGCAATATTACCTATACAATTAATCTGGTATAGGTTGAAATAACTTTTACATCAACTTTCCATGTCTACCTATCTTAATGGTCTCCCCTCTCCCGCATTTACCCTACTAGCAATGTGAGCAAGATAGGCATATCCTGCGAAGAGGTTGGCGTAAGGCGACCACTTCCTACCACTCTCATCACCGATGGAACCGAGAAGAGTTTGGGAAAAGGACTCTCATGAGGCCGCTTGATACGTTCGACAACTATAAAAAATTGTAAGTCAGTGTCAGCACGCTGCTGGCTTTCGAATATAGTACTTAGTGGTACTGGTATATGAGGTATAAAGAAATGTTTTCAGGCTTTAAAATATGCACCCAAGTTCAAAGGAATCTGTAAGTAGGAAATCAAAAGCAGGAAACATTCAACAAAACATTCTAAATTGCATAGTTTTGTACAACAGTTATATGGATTTTGTTGCAAAGACAAATCAAACTGTTCAGTAGTATACTATGGCTAGGAAATCTATATAATAGTACAAGAAATTACCATGTCATGACCATGTTCTTGACATTTGTAGGTCTCTAATCAATGAATAACTGTATGTAGCGAATCAAAAGAGAGATATATATATATATATATATATATATATATATATATATATATATATATATATATATATATATATATATATACATATATATATATATATATATATATATATATATATATATATATATATATATATATATATATATATATAAAGAAGTTGTTTAGAGACTGAAGGTAGGCATTCCTCCTAAATAACTAATTACAAAGTGTTAAAATTCGTAAATAAACTTAAACAAACTCTCGCCTTAAAAAATGTGCAAATTTTGAAAACTAGAGTCTGTTCAAGAGTGAAAGGGTTAATCTCCCTCTGCCATTTTTTCCTTGTTGAATTTGTGTATGTGGGATATTAACCTAACTCCCTCAAAATAAATATATCTATCTATCTTATATATATATTGTGGTAGGTCAGGTTAGAACTTCTGATCTCCGTTTGCTTTCCGAGTCTCGCAAAGGTTGGTGTATAGCACGCAGAGCAACCCTGAAGTTGAACCTTGCATCGAATAATTAATTTGAACTTTGGGTTCCAATAAATCTCTAAGAGTTGGTAATTATACTTGGCAGAATTAATTCAACTATCTCGAAGGTTCTTTATATTAATCTTGGCGAAACAAAATAAATTTTAATACTGTATATACACGAATGAAATACTGGGCATGAAAGATGAATCCAAAATAAAATAATGGACATGAAAGATAAATCAAATTATACACATTCAGTTACACACGACCTAAAACAATTGCGAGTGGATCTGCAACCCAAATGTTCGGGTGTTCGAGAGGAGCGTGGGGGTGGGAACACTGAACGCGAGTACTTTCAAACAACATGGGTGTAGTTTGCACTTAAGGCTGATTTGCAATCAGACTGTTTGAAGTTATGACGTAAAATTTAACTTGTATTGTAGTAACTACAGTCAGCCACGAAAGTAGGGATCGAGGGAGTATTTGCCGGGTAGGAAGATGAGCTCAATAGATCTTTGCTCGTTTGATTCTTTTTTTATCTTTCGTTGTCTTCAGGCTCTTGGGGTATGGGAAGATGAGAGAAAGAAGCTTTAAAGAAGACTAAAAAATAGACACTCGTAAGTATAGTGCAAGCAATCAGGGCACTGGGGCGTATTACAAAAATTATGGAGGGGTCTTGTTTGAATACGGAAATATTCAGAGGGGAAGGAATGTTTTAATTAATCTATATGAATGATCATAACTTAATTCCCGCCTACGCTAGGCCAGGAATTAGAGCATACCTTATGCGAAGTTCCCCTTAGCATATTATTAATTAATGAAGGTCAATGCTTTACGATTTATATGGAGCCCCAGCAGTGAAAGTTACAGAGGCGGCGGAAATGGGATTTCGCTTTATCTATATAGAGGGGCACCGGAAGTGAATTTAACACTTCAAGCCTTCTCACAGAAACTGTCGTTGTTCGGTTAGGCTTGCTATAGGTCGTGTTAACGAAGGGAAGTGACCTCAAAAGAGGCCTATCGCGGGTTCTTTCCGCCCTACGCATCTCTCTCTCTTATATATATATATATATATATATATATATAATATATATATATATATATATATATATCAGAAAAAGCTCAC